>OX465263.1:6538559-7021101 GCA_949987775.1 Aproaerema taeniolella | reverse complement strand
CCCATTGGTTTGTATTTTGACAGCCTGTTTGTTTACATTATTTTAAGGACCGATGACGTCATCGAATTGAAAAGAAGAAGTAGGTAGGTAACTACAAAAACAAATAAATGAGCTATATTAGCTCTAATAAGCGCTTATTGCTTGCTTTCACATAACATACACCATTATTACTTTATATTGAGAAGTATATTCATAAAATTTCAAAATCTATTTTACATGCCCGACTCTTAGACTACATTAACTTCTATGACGTAAACAAACTACTTAAAATGTATTTTAAATCTAAGCTCAGAAGATTCATTTTGGCATGTCACCTAACGCGCATTGCTCATCGCACAAACTGGCAACGTCGCCCAACAGGCACATTCAGTGACCGTTATTTATTTTTGGCGGGAAAAAGGTTTTTTCATCTTAGCGCATGAACCAAAAGACCTGGAACCCTAATGTTTTTACAGCCAAGTGCTGTAATTACTAGCTATAATCTGATATTAAAATCACATGGCTAGGCATAATACTTTTCGATCTCCAGTATTGGCCCGCTGGGGAAACGTCTCCCCAGCTTCCCATTAAAAACTGCCTTTATCTTAAAAAGTACTGAAGCTGGGGCTATGAAATATTTACAGCACTAGTTTAGGACAAGGAGTGAAATTTTGAGCCATAATACTCACTGGTACTTATCGTAGTTTCCGAGATATAGAGTGGCCAGTACTGGTAAGCTGGGGAAACGTTTTCCCAGCTTACCAGTACTTAGCGGCAAATATCTCTCGTTCGGTCAAACGTATGAAATCAATTTTTGAGGTATTGATTGCTGAAATTTTGCTCGAAAAATTGGACTATAAATATTTTTCGTACTGCTAGCAGTTTTTGAGATACAGATGGCGCCGGTGACGAGATTTTCTCCAGCTTCCCACTGTTTTCAGGTCACAGCATCGAAAGTTTTGATGCTGTAAATCTAAGACTGAATATCAGAATTGCTGAATTTATGCTTTAAAATTTAGTGTAGAACACATCATTACTTGACAAGTGGTCCCGGTGGAGAAACGCACTTAACAGCGTCAATATGGAACAGGCAGAATGACATCGACATGACAAAATTATGTCACGCGTCCATGTTAGTCCTCTGGTGTCAGTTTTCGAACCGCCAAATTGTCTCTGACATGGTTTAACAAACGTAGTCAATCGACAATCGGTATCGACGGTTTAACATGCCCTCCGAAGCACGGAAACGCTCGTAATAACTTGTCACATGATGGGTATCAGGTTCCCCGCGGGCACGTTGCTTAACCTCACTGAACGAAGCCAAACAGTGAGCTCCCCTAGGCTAGGAGCGCTTCACTTGTGTTTTTTTTTATTATTATAAGATGGGTTAACTCTTGACCTCAATCTGGACCATAAGGTCAAAGATGAGGTCAACGATGGAGCGAGTTAACCCAGAAAATGCCCATAAAGGCACTGGTACTCCCACGCACCGACGGAACACAGCAAGCTGTTTGGCGTCGGACTTCGGTAGGAGGGTGGTCGCGAACCAGACGGACCTTTACAGAGCCTACCATACCGCATGAGACCATAGGACGACACCTCAGATTCAGAAAAAAAATGAAGTGTCGTTGCCTGGGATGGATAACTAGGAGGCAGGTCTCATTTGTGTTTCCTTAGTCGCCTCTTAAGACACCCACGGAAAGAGATGGGGTGGTGTTATTTTCAACCGATCACCACACGGTGAAAATTAAAAGCACGTTTGATCAATGTTACTTATGTGTAACATTGATCAATTACGTATTAAAAGCACGTTTGATCAAGAGGGGGTCTTAACATAATTTTTTAATGCAAGTTAAAATATAACATTATTTTACGGTGTAATAAGTGTACAAAGGTTATAGGACATCTCTTGCAGCCAACCCATCTAGTAAATAAGAATGTTACTTACATCGGCATCAACTATTAACACGGGAAACCAAAATTTTATGATAAAGAAATAAATAAAATAAAAAATAAAATTTCTTTAAATATGTATGATTACAACACATACTGAATGAATATGTTTTCTGTTGGGATTTGCTCATTCATGTTATGTTAGCTAGGTAGTGTGCTTTTGGTATCAATTTTATCAAAAAAATGTTAATTTAACATCTTTAAAAATATCAACTATGCCATACGACCGAGACCGGCCAAACAATTTTCAACAAATGACACTATTTACTTTTTTGAAAATCACAAAAAGACATCACAAATAAAATATTGGTTATACTTTATTTACACCCAAGAACATACAAAAATACAGAAACATGGCTAATAACTAGACGGTCTTATTAACGAAGGTACCAATTGTACGACCGATCGACATCATCAATCGCAACCCCCACGGTTCTTTTATAATGTTTGAATACCTTTTGTACCTTGTAAAAGTGTGTGTTGATAGAAGCGAGGGCGGAATCCGCGGCTCGACAGCGGCCTTGTAGTAAGTCGGCAGCTAGAGCAAACCGCAAGCGCCGGGCCCACGCGCCCTCACGGGTGCGCCGCGGCGGGGTCGGGTATAGCGAGCCCAGGAACGCGGGCTTCGGCCGAATCGGAGGCTTCTCCATCTTGCCTGACGTACTCGACTTACGATTTATAACCAGAACGGCACATAGCGAAATACCAACGCACGAACTGACCGATTACTACTTCGATTCGCAATTGATCCATTAACCAAGATTTATCCAAATTATAATTAGCCATGGAACGAATATGTTTTTTTTTAAGATGATTGCAACAGTGATAAAAACATCATGGTAAAGTCCCACTTAAATACACTGAGTTACAATAGTAAAATCACTGCCAAAATTTATATAGTTAAAAGATATTTCGCAACCGTCAATTACCGAGCTCGCGGAGGAAACTGAGCGGCTAACGATAATCCGAGACAATGCTATCACACCAGACAATCGTGTTTATGTTTATCCCGCTCTCCGACAACAGTGCAGGAATTTTGAAAACAACCCTGCGCCAGTATAATATATCCTAATAACAAGCACAATACTGATTGTGTAATGTTTTGATTGTTCGTCTAAATTAGACAAATGGTTTGAGTGTGTTTAGATTTTAAAAAGAGAATAATGAACTCATTTGTTTCGGGTAAGTAGGCAGTAATCAAACTAAACAATTGGCTAAACGAATCTTTAGCTATAATCCTTAAAAAAATTGCTTGATCTCTGTGACATACATCAGTAGTGCTGTGACAATGGACACTTACGACATACCTAGTAGATACTTTTTGTCGATAAAACTCTTCTAAAATATCAAAAAAATATATTCCTATTTTGACCTATGTTCCTTGGGGAAGTTGTTCAGTTTCATGGACTGATTAACCACCCGAGAGGTTGAAAGAGAGATACCTAAATCCGTGTATAACATATAATATAACTATATTATAACATTCTATATGACACTACAACTAGTGCAACCCTTGTGAATTCACTCAGAGAACAGTGAAATATGTCTATCTCTGTAGCCAATGTTAACGATCGCGAGTGCAAGCGTTATGTTACTGTTCCGTACTGACGCAACTATAGGTCGAATCGAGATAGATATGAGTAAGTTACGCATGTTAACAATACAGATGTAGGGACACATGATTTAATCACGTTTGTAAAATAAAGCATTTTTGTGACTTCCAGTAGCGTTGGGCGTGGTGACGTCAGTCGTCTCTCGCCCGCCACACAGTAATCATTGTGGCACAATAGAATTTTACCTGCAAACACTTGGTTCTCTTCATTTATCCTACCCGACGTGATGCTATACTCAACACAAGGGTATTTCCCACTGACCTGTTCAAAATGTTCTGCCCTTTCGCTGGCCTTGCTGAGCTCGTCTCGTAGTTGCGCTCGCTCCCTGCTGGATAGTTCCTCTTGCTCTTCGGCGTGGAGTCTCCGCTTCTCACTGTACTGTAGCTCACTCTTCAGCTTGCGAATGTCGTTGCGGGACCTGGAATTAACCAACACCTTTAAAGCTAATTTTTAAAAAAGCGCGTTTGTAAAGTGACATCATTGGTGGCAGTGACATGTATAGTTGCATCAAATAGCGAAGCCGATTCGAACAAATAAGGCTGTTTTTAATATCGTGCGGATTTCATCACGCATGCGGAATTGCCCCGCATGAGTGACACTCGCAAGCATGTTTTCCATACAAGTATTTATTGTGATGCGTGGAATACGCACGCGGGACAGCGTATTACAATAAATACCTGTATGGAAAAGACTATTAAAAACAGCCTAAGTTAGTTTTGGATGACCTGGTAAAATTATGATAAAGAGGGCCGCACATCAGGTTACCACACGCGTGCACTCTATGCTGTTACGATAAGGATGGTTAGGCAATAAAAATGGAGTAATGTGATGGTCCACCATCCCGCATTGGGCCAGCTTGGTGGACTATGGGCTAAATACAATTCATGTTTCGAAGGAAGGCCCATGATTTATACAGTGGGGACTTATACCTATGGGCTGGTAAAAAAAAACCTGATGCACTGGCCTCTGTATAATATCGTTAAAATTTTACAATATAAGAGAAAAGAGAGCAAGACCTCTCCTCTTTTCCCCATTTCTTCCATTTTGTGCATAGGTCGTTGAATATTTACAATGCAATCAAAGGTGTATTAGAATTTCAAAACAATCAAAGTTTATTTACTGAACGCAGCTAAGCGAGGCTCCCAATCCCATGCTTGTTGTTTTTGCGTAAATAAAATAATACTGTATTGTTACTAAGTCATAAAACGGATTTAAAAGCCACTGTCATATTTATTCATTTGTTTTTAGTTGAAAAAACATCTACCGTTTCTGTTTCTTAAAATGAGCAAGGAGTACATTTCTCATTTTCGTCTCTTTTTCACAAATCTTAATCTAAATAGAATTTGTTTTTAAAAATTGAAAATTCAGACATACTTGCTCGTACTAAACATTTAATCCCTCCATGTGTCTCAGATTTATACAGGTGTCCCAGAAACTAACGTCAAGCCAAAATCGAGGGCAAACACGTGCCAGGTACCAGAAAAATATTTAAAAAAATCTTAGTAATGCCATAATGCACTGAACATTATCCTATTACTAATATTATAAGGAGGAAAGATTTGATTCTTTGTTTGTTTGCATTGAATAGGCTCCGAAACTACTAGACCGATTTGTAAAATTCTTTCACCAATAGAATCCTACATTATCCGTGATGAAAATAGGCTACATGTTTTTCCCGAATTCCCACGGGTAAGAAGTCCCGGGCGGAAAGCTAGTCCTATTATAAATGAGAAAGTTTGTGAGGATATGGTATGGATGTTTGATACTCTTTCACACTCAAATGGCTCAACCAATATTGATACAATTTGAAATGTAGTTAGCTGGCACCCTGGATTAACAAAAAGGCTACATAATTTTCCTAAATTAGTTTTTCCTAAAGCGGAAAGCTAGTTATCATTAAAAATCAAAAAGCTAGTTGTCATTGAACTGAAAATCTGAAATGATGATGATCTTTCATATACTGTGATTACAAATCTTAGCTTTCAACATATACGAACACGAACACCCATGACCCGAAAACAAACTAACGCTTTTTACATATTCGCTCCGACCGGAAATCGAACCCAGGACCCGTCGATCATATACCTCTAAAAAAAAAAATCGAAAAATCGTGATAATAGGTATTTTGGGTACACACAAAATGATTACCTATTTTTATTTTATTTTTACGCTATAAGAGCAAATAGATTCATTACGGTTACGTTTAAAACTATACCTGTCAACTTCGGCTTGTGCTGTTTCATGAGCTTTCTTCAACTTCTCAAGCTGTTCCTTGTACCGCTCAGCATCCTTACTCGCTTGCTCGTATTGCGGCCGTAATGTTGCTATCTCACTTTGTAGAGACGACGCCTTCTGTTCAGCGGATTTTTTCGCTTCTAAAACGGCTGTTAGTCGCTCTTC
This sequence comes from Aproaerema taeniolella, assembly GCA_949987775.1. Lineage (NCBI taxonomy): Eukaryota > Metazoa > Arthropoda > Insecta > Lepidoptera > Gelechiidae > Aproaerema > Aproaerema taeniolella. Next base: position 7,015,156 of record OX465263.1, on the reverse strand, counting down.
TACGCGCTTTAGTTCTCGCGTTGTCGACTTCATTTCTACTGAAAGTTCGTTGTATTCTCGTTCCTATAGCAATGAAAATAGCACCGTAAATGCTGAATAATTAAAAAAGACAAACAAATAAGTAAGTCCTAATTTTTTTTTCAACTAAACATGTTTAAACTCAAGTCACATGTTTAAACTCAATTAGGAACAATAAATAGCAATTAATGCATTCAAACAGTTCTTTTTATATTATTATAGTTTTTATAGCTTTAAAAATCGGCCATGTGTCGGATGTCGTATTACTCATATCTGTATAACATACTATACACTTAAGTCATAAATAAAAAATACTTTTAAAAAGTTTATTAGGTTTTATTCGTTTGTTTTCTCAATGTTGTTTCGATCTTTTAAGTGCGTTGCTTATTTGTAGATTTTTTCAAGTCGGTTTTTTTGTTTTCACACACATATTCATCAACGCCCAAACCAATCCCTTAAACCTACAAAGCTGAACTTTTACACAAAGATTCCCTTTATAATGTAGACAAGGAACAAGATTAGATTTTTTACATTTTCACCGAAACAAAGTCCCGGATATCCTCCAGTAAAAAAGTAAAACTACATACCTTCCGCCATCTCGCTAGGTTGGCCGTTCTTGCTTCTTGTCGCAAAGTAGCTATTTCATCAGCGCGTGCCTATAAAACAATAATTAATTAGCTAGTGAGTCATGTAATATGGTGCGAGGTCGTTTATCTTTGTCATTTACTAGCCTTTTCAAAACAAAATTAAAGTCTGTCGTACATCACCATCACAATGATTAAATAAAATACACTTCACAGTAATACAACATCAACCAGGGTGTCTTCAAATTATCAAGCGAAATATTAGGGGGCGAACTATTAAATATTAGGTAGAAACGTATGAATCTGAACCACTTTCCCCAAGGAACCCATATAAAATCCACTTGTCATACCAAGACACCATACAACTCGAGCGACCAGCAATCAGCTGCTCGCTCAAGTTGTAAGGACAGGCGAAATTTTTTTTTTATAATTCGACCTTTCGACTTGGGAAAGTTGATCAGTTTAGTGAGCTGATTCACATCCTTAATTTTCACTAGCTAATTTAAAACCATCCAATACAAGGGGAAATAAGGAGAAGCAAATATAAAGCTTATGATACCTTGTTTAAAATTCTCGCGGTTATTTTCACTAGTTTTAAACATATTATAACGGGTTGTTATCGTGGTCAAGGTGCTTGCAACAGGGTCGAAATATGGATACTCAAAATCGTGGTAAGAACCCGTTATGATATGTTTTAAACTTAAGAGACCTTAATTTAACTAACTTTAACAACTCAATTGTTACAGTTAAGTGTAGTGTTAAGTTGTTGTGTATGTGTGTATTAATTACTTAACTGTTGTGTCATTTCTCTCTTTTTATGTTTCTTTTATATGTTTACTAGCTTCCCGCGCGGGACTTCGTACCCGTGGGAATTCGGGAAAATCATGTACCCTATGTCCATCCCGGATAATGTAGGATTCTAATAGTGAAAGAATTTTTTAAATCGGTCCAGTAGTTTCGGAGCCTATTCGATGCAAACAAACAATCAAATCTTTCCTCTTTATAATATGTATAGATATAGATGGTGTACAATAAATAGTATAAATAAATAAATCCCTACTAATATTATAAATGCGAAAGTAACTCTGTCTGTCTGTCTGTCTGTCTGTTACGCTTTCACGACTAAACTACAGAACCGATTTTGATGAAATTTGGTACAGAGATAGATTAGAGCCTGGGAAAGGACATAGGCTACATTTTATCCCACAGCTGGGTACGATATAACCTGTAGTCCACGCGGGCGGAGCCGCGGGCGGAAAGCTAGTAAATCTATATATATAAAAATGGAACCCGATTTTCGTTGTCACGGCATCACGCGTGAACGGCTGGACCGATTTGGATGATTCTTTTTTTGTTGTGTTCCTTATTGTCAGGAGAAGGTTCTTATGAAAGAAAAAACTAAAAAAGTGCCACGGGAAGCTTCGTCCCGGGCGGAAAGCTAGTCTATAAATAAAAATGAACCCCTATTTCTTCTGGTCACGCTATAACTTGAGAACGGCTCGACCGATTTGGATGATTCTGTTTTTGTTGTGTTCCTTATTGCCACGACCAGGTTTATATTTAAATAAAATATGAAAATCCACCGGGACAATTCCCACGGGAACGAAGTCGCGTGCGGACAGCTAGTAAATAAATAAATACCTGTAGCTGAGCTTCAGCTCTCTCGAGTTGTTCCTTGAGTACAGTGGCCTGCGAGGCGAGGTGCAGGTCGGTCCCGACGTCCCTCAGGCTCTCGGTGTCGCTGTGCGCGTCCTTCCTGTCGTCGTCGTCCTTGACCCCCGCGTCCGCTGCCTTGGCGCGCGCCGCACACTCAGCGCACGTGCGCTTTTCTAGCGCGCTCACTTCGCGTTCCAATTGACGGACTAGTTGCTCCAGGGTGTTCACCTTAAATGTTATTTGAAAGATAGAAGTACCTAATATACAAAAGAATGTAATTGGATTAGAATGTTACCGCTTAAACGGTTTTGTGGGAGTGTATGTAAGTTACACAAGAAACATTATACGAAAAACAGTACAAGGGCGGACTTATCCCACAAGGAGATTTCCCACAAAGTAGATAACTAGTATTTTTTGCAGACTACAATGCCTATTAGCAGATAACCACAGACGAAAATGTCACTCATTTATTTAGATGATGTTCTGGTTTGTAGTATTTTTTGTTTTTATTGATTTTTTTAAAAGCGCTAAATTATTTTCGATTTAAAAGCGCTAAATGGCACCATCTCTGGAGTGTACTCTTTCGAACAAAAATAGAATTTTGAAAATCGGTCCATAATTGGCGGAGAAATCGGTGAATATACATTTTAAAAAAACATACAGTCGAATGTAGAACCTCCTCCTTTTTTGAAGTCGGTTAAAATAAAACCGTGACAGCATGTAGAGTACCTTGTCCCGATGCCTCGCGTGGTCGCCGAGCGCGGCGGCGGCCCGTGTCTCGGCCGCGTCGAGCCGCGCGTGCAGCCGCGCCTCGGTGCGCGCGCACTGCTCCTCGAGCGCCACCTCGCGCCGACCGGACGCCTCTATACTGCGCTCCAACTCCTAACACACATCGTAGCATACACTTCATAAGTTCATACTACACTTATCAAAGAATCTAGGGAACATACACGATTTTTCATAGAACGGAAGTATGAAAAGTAGCTTTTTGAGCAGCTATGAAAGTATACACGACACGTATTTGTATACAATCTTTAGTGCGAGCGAGTTCTATACCAGAATTTTCTATTTCTATAAATAAATTTTATCTAGCTTAAAATTGCTGAAAGAGACGAAAATGGAAATTTAATTCCACTATTTTTATACTAAAAGCGGAAGAAAATGTGCGGTTTAATTTTCATTTTTTTCTTAGCGTCTCGATTGGGCCATTGTGCCTGATATTGTTTGGGCTAGCTATTCTAGCCAGCCAATGTCCTTCCAGAAGAACGCAAGACTTTTCACATTCTTCCATGCATCTGGTTGGATTCCGGTTTACTCAGGATCCTAACACACATCCGACAGTAGATCGACTACGCCACGATCTAGATATTGACAGATCAAATGAATACAACCATCTGACAGAGAAACCTGACCAGATATGATCATAGTAAATTGGAGGTCATAGTAACACATTCAATCGTTTGAATGGGCAGGTTTCGTCACGATGTTTTCTCTCACCATAAGGTTATCAATGCAACTAATGTTTGTAGAGTTAAGGTAACTATTTCCACACATTATAGTTTTTTCTTTTGTATATCTGCGATCAGCCGCCTAGCTATAAGTAGGTCTTTTGTATGGTCGATTATAGAAAATCCAAGGAAGTTAATTTATTGAATAAGTAATATGTTTGCTGGAATAAACGAACAGAACAAACCGGTTGCCAGCCATCAGAAATTGTGTAAAATCACTCTTAATTTACGTATACTATCTTACCAGCCCATATACGTCCCCACCGAGGCACACGGGCCTCCCTTCGATACACGAAGGGGACGTTTCCTTCAAAACGCATAAGTCTTTCGCCTATTACGTATACAATGTCTACCGTAAATACCTGCACTTGTGCTGTCAACGCCGTGACTCGTGCGCGTTCTTGAGCGAGCTGTGTGTGGGCCTCTCGGAGTTGATCCGTCGATGCCTCGGCGCAGCGTTTGCGTTCCCCAAGGCTCTCCTACAATTTTAGAAACAACTTACATTGTTTAATTTTCACACGAAGTAGCGTAAAAGAAGGTACACTCAAGAGCACGTCAAGCTTGACACTTTGGACTTCGGACCGGCCCTGCATTGTATGGCGCGCTGTATAAATGAGATCTCAGTTTAAACTGATCGTGTAAAGCGTGACCTGCTCTTGACTGTACTTTTCTTTATATAAAAGTTACGGTGTTTAGAAGCTAAACATACCTCTCTTTCTCGACGGTAGCAACTTTCTGTTTGCCAAATTTTCTTGGCGATACACCACATGGTGCGACATACTTTTTACTATTTTAACTTAAGTCTAAAAACATCTTACAGTTCTTTTGTAGACAGTTTTATCGCCGACTCTAGTGTAAATCTCCTAATGTAAGCTACATTCTGTTTATTACCCGAGAACAAACATTTGATTTTTACACAAATATTTGGAAATCGAATCCACGACCCGTAGATCAAGTAGCAGCGCCACTACCATTCGACCAAACCGTATTAATAAAAATATATTTATTAATCGCGCTACTACAGACCAAAATATCAACTTGCCTGACTCCTAGCTAACTCCCTCCTAGCGTCGTCGAGCTCACGTCTTAGAGCTGCAATCTCATCTTCACGGGCCGCGAGTTTCTTCTCCGCGTGTTCCCTGGCCCGCATCTCTCGGGCCGCGGCCGCCTCGGCTTGGGCAGCCCTGGCGCCCGCCTCGCGTGTCTCGGCCTCGCCACCGCTCAGCGTTTGGCGACGGAGAGCGCGCTCTTTGGCTATCGTGTCCTGTCGAAATGTTTTTATAATTTCGATTTGTTACTTAAGACTGTCTTTTCAAACAACCGCCTAAAAGACGAAGACTACGCTTTTTAGAAAAGCATTTGTTACATTTAGGAGAAGGTTTTGGTATTTTAACCGACTTCAAAAAAGGTATTTGGTATTTTAACCGACACTGCGCTACGTTTGAGTATCCGCTTTTTTTTTATAACAAATGGGTTCGCTCTTGACCACAATCTAGCTTAGGGACGAACATAATTATTTAAACTCTAGGTTGAGCTAATGAACTTTAGCTCAACTTATGATTTTTTATAAACGACGCAAACATTTATTGAAACTTTTATGAAGGCAACAACACTAATATTTCTAATCTACTGGTAATTCTAAGTTAATATTACTAAACTACATCCAAGTTTAAGACTATAGGAATCACAATCTCTACTGTTCTACAAAAAGTACTCGTAATAAGGAACGTGCATTCTAGAGGTAAAGAAAAGAAGATTCAAAGATTCTACTAAGCAGAAGTGGGTCAATAGCACTCACAAATTGACTCACAAGAGCTTTCACGTTGATTTCAGTGAGCCGTCTGTGGCGCAAATGTTGGGCTTGCTCTATGACGTCCTGCCCAAAATTAACAATTATACATGATCATTTATGTGTGTTAGCATTCGCAATTTGCTGTCATATCTTTTTAAATTGCTCTCAAATCAGTTAATCGGATTATACTTCCAGGTCACTTCCTTTACAGTGTTTCAAACGAGTTTGAAATCGCTTTAACCTGTCGCGCGCTTGTTTACGGCGCGTGCGATACAAATCCTGCACACACAGTCGTGCAAGAATCGCGCTAAGCCACCAGTTATGAATTGTTGCCTTATGAATTGAATATCTGACATAGGTCCGTAAATTACGCGTAGCAAGGACTTCTAGTCCACACTAAGATCGATTCCATTGTTAAAAATTGATAATTTAATTCCGCAGACCTATAAAACAAGACACCATAAGGGTGTGTCCACACTGAGAACTGACCTTGTAATGCTTCTGCTGTTGCTGAGCAGCATCGGCCATGGTTTGCGCGCGAGTACATTCCGCTGTCAAGTCCGCCACGCGAGCTTCCAACCTCCGCACTTGTTCCCTAAGTGCGTCCCTTTCTAACGTCAGTTCCGTCGCATTGGCCTGAGCAGCGCGGAGCTCTGCGTTGGTCCGGTCGGCTACCGTTGATGAGAGCTGCTGGTTGGTTCGCTCGAGAGCCATGCGTTCTTCTTTTTCGACTTCTATTTGACGTTCTAGACGGCTGAAATTAATGAGTCGGTTACAACTTCAATTAGGTATTTAACAAAGCTTACAATATGAGAATACATATATCTCCCAAAAATTTTCACTAAGCTATTAAAACTAATTTTTTCACTACTCATACTCGGAGAGTGCTTGTTTGTGCAGCTTATAGGCTGCACAAAATCGCATTTTGTGCTCTAGTGCACAAAGTCATCTACTCATAAATGGGTCTATAGTAAGGCATAGAAACCTCCATACAGCCAAAATAATCAGAAGTTTAAAGATAAAATTTGTTATTATATGTTATTTTATTATTTCCTCACAATCGAAGTGAAAAGCAGAGTTTATAACTCGTCCACAAAACCATTTCTATCCTCGACGTTACTATCCGCCCTCGCCTGATAAAAATGACTCGTTTTATGCACTTGTTGTAAAATCTACTATTTAATAATAAAAATAGTTATTCAATAAAGCAACAGAGGCTTATTGATTATTAGTAAATCCCTTAAAGCTCCTCCAAAAAATCTCCGTTTTGTATGAAAAATCATAGATGATTCCTTTCCTGCTGCCCTAGCATAAGCAATGAGACTTTACTCTCATGACAATTGATTGCTAAGGAAAGCATAACCTTAAATATATCAGCAGAAGGGTGCATTTCTTTTGCATTGAATTGACATTGGCACATGATATTGAATTGTTAAAATGACGTACATATGTGCAAATCAAAACGAAAGAGAAATTAAAACTTCTCGATTTCCAAATAGGGTTATTTTCCTTGTGTTGTTTCGGAAGTCATGAGAGAGAAATAGAAATATGGACAGTTTTGAACATAGTTATTGATATACCGGTTCTGCAGACTAAGCGCGGTGATCTCGGCCTGCAGTCGGGCCCGCTGGCGCTCCGCCTCGGCGTCGGCCTCCCGCCGGCCCCGCTCGGCCTCGGCCCCGGCCGCCGCCTCGGCCGCCGCCAGCTTACTCTGCAGCACCGATATCTCGCGGCCGCGCATCGCTGCTAACTTCTCCGCAGACCTATACGTTCAAAAACACATCACATCAAAGTCGTCAAAATCTGATGACTTCAACTTTCATGGCGGAGGAAAAATGTGTACTGCCAATGAACAGAATCAGGTCATATTATGGAATAGAAGGGTAATTCATAGCTAACATGGAGGCGTGTCATAATTTTTTAGTTTGTATTTCGTTCCGTCCTCTCGTTCTCTGGTATAGCGTCAGTACGGAAAAGACAGAATGACACCAAAATTACAAAATTATCTGACGCATCTATGTTAGCCCAGCAGACCACGGTTTCTACCTACACGATTCGAAACCCACAGTCGTAAAAACTTAAGGCATCTCTCTCTTGCGCTATACAGATGAGAGAAACAGGTGTAGAATAGGTAACGGAGTCAAAGACTCAAGACTTGGATAGGTTCACGTTACTATACAAGTCTGGAAGCGTGAAATTGGCTGTTTGATATGTTTTCTATGTGCCCAAAACCATTGTATATAGCTGTAAACTTCCAAAACAAAATAAAATATGGGGCCAGTAGAAATAACCACTTACTTGAAAGTAGCCAAATCGATAGCAGTACAATCATGCGAGGCGTTAAACCCTCCGCTGCTGTCCTCATTGTCCTCTATCGCTACGTACGAGTAGCCGACGTAGGGCAGTTGCCCCGCGAAGGGCGGGCGGGCGCGGAAGGGCGCGGCGCTGGGCGGCTGCGGCTCGCGGGGGGGTGGTGAGAAGCATGACGCGTCTTCCGGCCCGCGCACTATGGGGACCCATGGGGGCGCCTGTTAAACCAAGCCAGGTTTTTTTAGAGCCTTTCCTTTTTAACCAATGGCGCCTTCCTGACTGACTCTTACACCCATATTCTAAGAAGTTAACTCGAAATTTCCTCCACTCAACTTCAGCTAAGGAAATCCTCGAAACGACCTCGAAATAGGTATTCTTAGTTGTCACCTCAAGATTCCTTGAACGTGGCATAAAGCTACTCGATGATAGATAGCACCAGATAGCGTATATCTTCATTCGATATTAATCTTTAACAATATAAAGGTAATCCACGAAATCTTCAATGTCGTTCTTTTTTCATATGAAAAAGTAGCATCACAACAAGCTCAAGCATCGAATAAAGCGTTAAAAAAATCTTAAGGTAGGTCGCGAGGTACCTTAACTTTGACAATTGATTACTCAATTCATCCTCGACTCCACTGAGGTAAATTGTAGTCGAGGACGGAAGTGTCAAATAAAAACGCCAAAATCCTTGACAGAGGTTGAGTGGAGTGGAGGAAATCTCGAGTTAACTTCTTAGAATATGGGTGTTAGTGTTTTTGTTTCTGTACCAAATCTGTACCCCGATTACAGTAAGTTTGAACTTGTTTACCAAAGCTAAGCCGCTCACGTTTCCTTTGTATTGAGCCCAGAATACAATGGAAACGTGAGCGGTTTAGCTTTGGTAAACACATTCAAACTTACCGCAATCGAGGTGCTGAAGATTCTTAACCGAGTGTGTGACTGAAACGAGCTTCTTTACTAAGTCGATCTTTATAGATTCGGTACAGAAACGAAAGCGCTACGAGTCAGTCAGGAAGGCGCCTCAGTTTTGTTTAGATAACACAAGAACCCAAAGGTTTCTAATGGAATTTTTTTAACCCTACCCTATGTCCGTTGTATAATATTTTTCGGAATAAATTATCTCGACAAGTTTCAAATTTTATCGTAATCGTAATTTTCTATAGATAAACAGAAAATCTACATAGTTCTACTTTTCACAAGAAAAGGAGAAAAAAAAAGTTTACCTACACACACACGGCAGCACATTAAGCTATATATGTTGACCATAACGTTGCTTTTATCTCGCTCATATTAGCGCCGGCTTTCTTATAGAAGCTGACATGCTGCTGTCTGTACTTAAATAAAGAATTTAGAAATTAATATTTAGCACATACACATTCATACGCTCACGCTTATAATCCCTATTGGGGTAGGCAAAGCATCAGTAGAATAAGAACCACTTGATGCCACATCTGACCTGAATTATTATTATCTACCTGATCCCGTATGGTGTGCGAGGGTAGATGGCTAAGCGCGGCGTGCTGCAGTGTGTCGAGGTAGTTGTATCTTTTGGCGGGCGGTACAGTCAGCAGCCCCGCCACCAGCGACCGCCACGCGGACGACGGACCGTTCGGGGGTGGTAAGAAAGGGGGGGATGGATCCGCCTCACGCTCGTATCTAGTGGGTAAAGAACAATAGATAGATACACAATAGAAACTTACAACCAGAAGTGTGCAATGTGACAGTACAGACAAAGTGACAGTAATAATAACTCTAAAATTTAAAAAAAATGTTTCGTCCCCGAAATTCGATTGCTCATAAATTTTTAATGAGAGAACCAATTTTTATCAAATATAGCAAGAATCATTTCGATTACGTCAGCTTTTAAACAAAAAAACCGGATCAAATTGGTCCATTCGTTAAGGACAGTGGTTCTTAATCAGTGCTCCGCGGACCACTTGTAGTCCCTGGAAGCACCTGAAGTGGTCCGCGAAGCTATCTCAAAAATATTGTATAAAATGTGACTAGTCGGCACAATCACTAAAATCGACTGGATGACAGCGCCTTCAATTGGCTAGCACATTATACACAAAAAATTAATACACTGTTGAATATGAACAACAGTGCATGTAGGAATAACTGTAGAACAACCCTTATTTTATAGCATGGACTAATTATCTCTATAGAATACCAGAATACCAGCGCGGCAGCCTAGCTGTGGCACAATGCTGAGTCAGCGCCGGAAGTGTTAAATAAGTGTTCCGAATTAATTGTAATGTGTTTTACTTGTAATTAATTGTAATGTGGTTCACTTAATAAAGTTCTTTCTACTCTACTCATTTTTACCTACAAACAGTTGGTGGTCCGCGTCCGTGGTAAAACAGATATTTTGTAAAATGGTCCCCCATTACTAAAAGGTTAAGAACCATTGGTTTAAGAGCTACGATGCCACAGACAGACACACAGAAATACAGATACACACGTCAAACTTATAACACCCCTCTTTTTTATCGGGGGTTAAGAATTACGTTTTAAGGATAGTCAAAACTGCAATGTTGTGCGAACGTCGTCGTTTTGAAGTTGCTTGAAAGGTCTCACTAGAAAGAGATAATCAAAAGATAAATACCGACAAAGAATCCCTTGAAAGGCACACAAAGTTAGAGACAGACACACTTGAATAAATAACTGCTGTCTAGACCGCGATTTAGATGTAGCGTACCACCATTATCATTCCAGTAACAGTGCAGTCTTTAACAAGTCGAAAATAAAGGGTGACTTTAAATTGTATTAAACCTTCCCGTGCTTTTTGAACACATGGTGTACGAGATTTGTATCGCACGCGGCGTAAAAAATAGTTTAATGTATGTTTGTATGTATTTCATTGTAATCTTGACATGTTTTAAGTGACATCCTGAATGTCCTATAAAATAAAGATTTTTTTCTATTCTATTCTATTCAAGCACGCGACGGGTTAATTTTAAGGCGGGTAGTATTTAAATTGAAGTAGAGTCTGGCCAACGAAAGCTGTCCACGAGAAACGGCGGCAGATTTAAAATTCGTCCTCTGAAAACACTGAGTATACACTGAATAAACGGAGTTAATACTATTTTTTTTTTCTAACACCGTTTATTCAGTGTATACTCAGTGTTTTCAGAGGACGATTTTTTAAATCTGCCGCCGTTTCTCGTGGACAGTTTTCGTTAGCCAGACTCTATCCATGATACAAAGATGAGACAATTGGGACATTGCCTGTCCTCCCAGAAATACGTAAGACTTGACGTTCTTAATGCCTCCTGGCAAGACCCAGGGATCCTGGATTATGCAGGGTATGTTATTGAAGGTATTTGTACTATTGAAACTTCAATCAACAATACTCCAACTATAAACGGGTCACGTACAAAATCAATGCTCAATGCTAAATTTAAAACAGTATTTAGTTTAGTATTTAATTAAGTATTTAGCTCAACCTAATTACAACCATGGCACCTAGAAATAAAGTCACAAATAAAGCAAATAAAAAATATGAGCTCACGTCTCAAGTGAGCTGGTTATTTTTTTTGCGTCGACCCTATGTCTAGTTGGTGTATTGTTGATCGAAGTATTAAATTAAACAAGCAATATTTTAATAATGACGAACTCGATCACCCTTGGGTTCCGTTATCGACTTACTTCTGTATGTTGTCGAGTATCTGCGCGATGGAGTCGTCTTCGTCGGTTGAGAAGGGTCTCCGCAGTGTGACCAGCTCGAACGCCACCACGCCCAGAGACCAGTAGTCACATGCCGACTACACAACAACAACTAAATCATAATTTGGTGCCGTGCACACATTACATTATGCATAATTTCGATTTTTCGGATTCCGTAACATATTCGTCCGATAAATTAAATATTTATTGCTGTATGACCTTTCCCTCCCTTTTTATACATACACATACATACATAAGCTCACGCCTTTGTCCCATTTGGGGTAGACAGAGACCACAGATTTCCACTTGCTACGATCCAAGTCACCTCTTTCGCTTCCTCTACATTCATAATTCGCTTCATATATGCTCTTCTGATTCGGGTTTCCCTACATCACCAATTTGGCCTAAGTACGTTCGACTAGGACGCCTTCCGACCCTTCCCTTTTTATAATGATGTAATAAACGGACGGCGATTTTAATGTGTTATAGCACAGGCTGCATTAATAGTAATTATGTAATAAATGTAATTGTCAGCGGCCGACTAAGAGCTAGCTTTATGCAGTTTACAAATTCACGTTTTCGTTGTCGATGCGTTGCACCGTTTAAACGTGATATAAAATACTTTGAAACAAAACCCCGCCAAACACGCCTTCCAAGCGCGGCAATCAGGACACTTTCACCCAAGTGCGAGAAAAGAGGTTTTCACACCATGTACACTAACATGAAGTAAACTATATTCAATCAAAGTAAACATCAGTTTTTAAGCTCAGTTTTTTAAGACATGTTTCACCCGACCGGGAGTCGAAACTGGCACTATTATATCACTATTATTTGAACCAATCCTATCGTATGTTTAGCTACCTGCACCATATTTTAACTTGTAAGTCGTGTTAGTTTATCGCAAAGCGCTGGCGTAGTTAGGAATACACAAAAACATATTTCTTAGATTATAAAAAATTTACATAATATTAATATAACAGATCACACGCAAAATCATAAATATACTGGTTTCATAATTAATGTTCTGCAAATTATCTATTATTTGTATCACTCATAATGCACACACCATATTCTTATTTATATTTTCATGCTAACTTACAAAATCATTTAATGCCATAACCATACAATATTTTTTGAAACAAAACACCATTCAGTACATACAGTACGATATCAGCTTCAAGTGTCATTGGCTAGTTCACACAACTAAGTTTTACCTTGTCCTGGGATCCATTAAAGCGCACATAGAAGCCAGGACGGCGAAGGGCGGCGGCATCATAGGAAACGATGTAAAAACATGCCGTATTTTTACAACAAGCAGTTCAGATTCAAATTATCCCGTCCCATTTATAAAAAAATATTACGATTTTGTGATAATTACGTAACTGTACTTAATACATTACAATAATGATGTTCAAAATGTATAAGATATCCAAATATCATCAAGAATCCGGCGCATAATACCAGATTTGTCGGTGAAGTATTTATCTTTCAGTGTTCATATATAGTATCACAGAACCGATTATGCGCTCCAACATGGTGGCCGGCCGGTATAATCGATGCTTTTGCGCTCGAACATGGCTGATATAATCGATTCATCTGTACAGGACTTCTATCGTTTTATACAGGACTTCGTAAGATTGAAGGTTTATTATGATTATATTTTTAAAAGTAGCTTAAAATAGTTTTTCAAATATAATTAGCTAGCCAAGAGTACTTTCACTGTGTTTCATACTGTACTAAGGCCAGTGCGGGAGTTACCTGAATAAAGCAGTGAATAAAGTTTTTATCTAGGTAGCTTTCTTGGATAAAATATTTGGGAAAGAAAGACCAATTAAATGCCAAGTAAATGTGACTGTATTCTTGGACCATGTACGCTTTTGGTTCATGGCTTTAATTCGTAACAAGGTTTTGTTAATAAGTTTTTCTGTTAAAGGAAATAGCTCAGCAGAGGAATCGAGTATCTAGTCTAGAAATAAACTACAATGATTAAAGCTAGTGAAAATGAGAGAAATCATACTGAACGCAATCCCAAATTTTTATTTAATTTAAAAGGCACATTTTCATATGTCAGTTATTATGGAACCTAAAGCCTAGTTTATACAAATATATTCGTACACACACTCAAAAGGCCCACCACCCCTACTAAAAGTACTCCTCCACTGGCCTACAAACTAAATACGAATAGTAAGCGGAAAGCTCGTGCGAACCCACAATGGCGTTGTGAACAATCCCGCGACAGTACTGCAGACAGACAGCGTGTCTCTGCGCGCAGGCGGCGGCGGCCAGCAGCTCGGGCGCCACGTAGTCCCACGTGCCCACCGGCGCCGGCCCGCCGCGGCACACGTCGCTCGCCGCGCCCGTCGACAGCCGCGCGCACGACCCGAAGTCGCCCAGCTTTACGTGCCCGCAACTGCAATGAAAATTTTCCTGAAGAAATTCCACTGGAAATTGAATGCATAATGGTGGTCTAAATCCAGGGTTTCAGTTTTTGCCAAGTTGTCCCTTACACCCTGTATGCAGAGATAACAGCCCACGGTATTATCTTATGGGCGCATCGTTACAGACGCCTATTTTTCGGTTTGAGCTTATTCTAATTTAAACATTATTATATTACAGGAATTAAGGCAAATACCATACAAATACCAGTGTGTCGTTTATCATATCATCATAACGTACTATATTATAAATAAAACAAAGTGCTCCGTTGGCTCTGTCTGATCGCGATAAACTACTGAAAGGAATTTCATACGGTTTTCACCAATGGACGGAGCGATTCGAGAGGAAGTTATGTGTATAATTAATTCCTGAAATTCCCACGGAAACGAAGTTCCGGGCAGGAAGCTAGTGTTGAATTGAATATGTAAATGTGTTGGTGGAAAAGAGCGTTAGAACCAATACTGAAACGCAGAGGAGAACCCCTGAAACCTTAACCAATCAATGTTTGACAGAACTATCTGAGATTTTGAAATCTTAACGGGCGCGTGTTGCGTACGCGTGCCCGTCACTATAGTCATTCTGGACTACAATGATTACAACACTGGGAAAGACTGCACTTTTGCGAATCAGAGCAAAGTTAAAATTGCTAATGTAATTCACAACTTTGACTTATATCTCTTGTGTAACCTAATTTTCTTTGTGGTGTGGAAATAAACATTTTTTCTATTTCTATTTATGTAACATCCTGAATGTTCTATGAAATAAAGCTATTTTTGACTTTGACTTTGGTGTTCGCTCTCGCGGATACGGCGTAATATGTCCCGTTATTAAGTGATTATTTGATCATACAATTTTGCGTAACAAACATGCATATAAAACTTAAACCCACAGTAGTGTCTAGACGGGCGTAGCGTTATACCTAAACGCTTCTTTTCAGTTTGAGCTTATTATAATTTGAACATTATCACGGATGGAAAAACCATAAATACCACACAAATACCAGTGTGTCGTTTAACAACAAAAAAAATAGACGTGTGGCACTCGGGGACTGCCGCGGTAAAGCTATTGCATAGCATTTTGTATCAACTTATGCAATTATAATTAAAAGTATCCCTCTACTTTTAATTATAATTGCATAAGTTGATACAAAATGCTATGTAAAAATTTCAAAAAAGTTTACCATTTTTTTTTTGTTTTTTACGGCCGCCATCTTGGATTTTAAAATGGATGTTATTTTCGCAATCAGCACCCCCGAAAACCTATTAAACGACACCCATGACGGTTTTTTACAAAAATACATGTCCGCCATCTTGGATATCAAAATGGATGTCATTTTCAGAATCAGAACCCCCGAAAACCTATTAAACGACACCCATGTCGGTATGCCCGAAAATTTCATATCCGCCATCTTGGATTTTTGATAGGGGGAATCGAGACGCTCCGGGCTTTGCCTTTCGCGTCACGATTCCCCCAACTAAAATCCAAGATGGCGGATATGAAATTTTCGGATGGCGGTCGGCGGGTAATATGCTTGGTGACGCTTCGGGCTTCGCCCTACGCGGAGCTCGGCCTTCGGCCTCGCCCTATACGGAGCTCGCCTCGGCCTACGGCCTCGGCTCGCGCGTTCGGCTCGGTCTGCGACCCTGCCTCACCTTAAATATCTAAATTTGTATGGCGGCCATCTTTAATTAGGGGGGGGACGCTCCGGGCTTCGCCCTACGCGGAGTTCGGCCTTCGGCTAACCCTATACGCGGCTCGACTCGGCCTTCGGCCTCGCCTCACCTTTAGAATCTAAACTTGTATGGCGGCCATCTTGGATTTGGGGGGGGGGGGACGCTCCGGGCTACGCCCTACGCGGAGCTCGGCCTTCGGCCTCGCTTTTTACGCAGCTCGCCTCGGCCTACGGCCTCGCCTCGCAGCGTGGCGTCGTGGTTCGGCTCGGCCTACGGCCTCGCCTCACCACTCCTTGTATGGCGGCCATCTTGGAAAATGGTGGAATCGAAAAACTGACCCGACATTCGGAATCATCGACCCCCAAACCCCCCAGATACCGATTTTCGTCCGGATCGGAGCAACTTCATTTTATTATTATTATTATATTATTATTGTTGCAAGCACACAAACACCGTGTCGAAGACTGCACAACTGAAACGACGTTAGACGATGCACGGCCTTCAAGCCACACCTCCGTGCCCGTCGGAGTGGGGAGCGTTAGGTTTTTTCGTTACGGAATTTCTGGATTCGGTCCCCGCGCTCAAGGCCCGCGATAGAAGCTATGCAATAGCTTAAAAGTAACCATCTTTAAATTGCAGTACTAAACAAACTCATGAACACGTTTCAGCTCCATCGCCTTTTCCCTTCCATGAAGATATTCACTAACTTGATCGGTATATCCTAGTATAATCTTTCCACATACCCCGTCGTGATATCTAGAAAGTGCCCCATTTAATTGTCCCTTATAATACCTACAAAGAAGTGACCCAAAAAACCTGCAAAACCTTCAATCAACTTACCGATCCAGCAAAATATTATGCGGCTTAACATCTCTGTGCACGAATCCCATGCCGTGCAATGCCTTCAAGGCGTGCGCGACCTCTGCCACGTAGAAGGCGGCGTCTCGCTCCGACAGCGGGTGGTTGCGGCGCGACATCAGGCCGGCCAGGTCGCCGCCGATGCACAGCTCCATTACTAGGTATAGGTTCGAGTTATCCTGAAATATTTAAAAGCTATTGGTGGGAATGTGACAAGTACACAATATCCATAAGACTATTGAAAAACATACATAATCTCACGCCTTTGTAGCTCAATCCGCAACTGCTGGACTGGGAGTAAAAAAAAAATAGAATGTCCCAGCTGCCAACCCCTGACAGGCATGGAGGAGTATGTGAGGATTTTGATGTATTTTAGGCGAAAGGCGTTATATGTGTTATGAAAACCTATCATCTTTTCTGCCGTGTGGTGATCGGTTGAGAATAACACCACCCCATCTCTTTCCGTGGGTGTCGTAAGAGGCGACTAAGGAAACACAAATGAGACCTGCCTCCTAGTAATTCATCCCAGGCAACGACACCTCATTTTTTCCTGAATCTGAGGTGTCGTCCTATGGTCTCATGCGGTGTGGTAGGCTCTGTAAAGGGCCGTCTGGTTCGCGACCACCCTCCTACCGAAGTCCGACGCCAAACAGCTTGCTGTGTTCCGTCGGTGCGTGGGAGTACCAGTGCCTTTATAGGCATTTTCTGGGTTAACTCGCTCCATCATCGACCTCATCTTTGACCTTTATGGTCAAGATTGAGGTCAAGGGTTAACCCATCTTATAATAAATAATAAAAAAATGTTTTTACTAATAATAATTACTTTTAAAATAATCTGTTAACCCTGGCGCCCCCGGAAAGCACCGAGTATAACTTACACATTTTAACTAAGCGAAAAAATTATTTAATGCACGCTTATTAACCAAGCTGGTTAAAAATCTTCCGCCGTCCAGATGGCTACTTTCTGGGCCGCAACATTATAATTACGGATGCTTGCCATCGATTCGCTAAGAACAATGCTTACCTGGAATGCGTACTGCAGTCGCGGCATCCAGGGCGCGGTGGCGGCGGCCAGTACGTCCCGCTCGTCCTCCGCCGCGCCGCCCGCGCGCCGCACCGCCGTCTCCTTGCGCATACACTTCAACGCGTACACGTCGCCCGTTTGCTTCTCACGCACCATCTACATTCACCATGTGTGTTGGCTGATTTGACTTGATTTAGATTAATGGACTTGGATGAGAAATTGGAAAAAGAACATGATTCTTATCTCGTTTTTACAAATTTTCAGCTGTAGGGGTGTACATACCTATACATAACGTATACATAGTTCATAAGCGTATCATAGTGCACGGCGCTCGGCTCGCCATTCGTTCGCCACGTGCCTCCTCCACACATTATACTATATAAAATACTATGCGAAATATCACTAACCGGTTAATTGATAATGTAACAAAATTCAATGCAATAGCCAGTATAGTCGAGTGTTTTGTAGCATCGTTTTAGAACAAAATTTGCATAAATAATTCAAAATTCAGGTATTACACTGTCTCATTCTCGAACATTGTACCCTCCATGTGTCTCAAATATGTTGTAGCTCTTCAAACAGACGTCTGGTGTATGAAAAATCGTGTAATAACTCAAGATATTGTTGGTGTGTATACTTTTTAGGTACATAATCACGCAAAGTTTTGAAAAAATACTAAATAATTATTTTGAAAGAGTTTTTTGGAAACCCATGCCACATCCAAAAAAATGTGAAAAGTATTTACTTCAGTTTTATGGGATTCCCTTATTATCAGGGTAATATTTATAAAATAAACCTTGTCAAATTAAAGTCTTACATGAACTTCTCCAAAGTGTCCTCGACCAATGACCTGCAGCATGTGAAAGTCTGACAAGCAGACCCTGGTGCGCCGCAAGTCAACCAGGGTGCTGCGATCTGAAATAAATTAACCAGTTGTTACATAGATCAATATGGAAAAAGTAATATGATAAAAAACAACCGCGACTTTTTTGTGTCTAAAAATTATAAAATAGGCACCCAGATTCTCAGTGTTACATATGGGGAACAAGTAATATGCTATACATGTCACAGTGACATACATTTCAAGAAAGAAAACAATCAGCATGAATTGCAATGGTATGACTCACATCAGCTTGGCTATGATGATTGCAACGACATATTATCCCACGCGTTATCTCATGGTCATGTGACGCTTTCTCGTTATCTCATTGGTCGAAACAGTCACGTGACAAGAGATAACGCATGAGATAATATGTCATTGCGATCATCATAGCCCGGCATGTTATGGAGTGACATAAACAGGTAACAAGTTGATGAGACAGATTTTTAATGATTTTGGAGTCAGTTAAATTGTAAAAGTGATTGGTAAAAAAAAGTGATTTCACTTAGTGACTTTTTCATACCCAAAGGTTACCTGGAAGGAATCTCTTGAAGCGATAAGGTCCCCTATATTGTACCTTTTTGTAAATATTATTTGTAGGTCTTTTATCACAGTTTTTCTTTTTCAAATTGTGCAATAAAGTATTATTGTAAGTATGAGTAAAATCACGTTTTCAAATTAAAAATTAAAATATAAGGCTTTTTTCTGCCTTCTAGAATCAGGGTTAATTTTTCTAAGTGTTTTCTAGTAGATAATTAGGTTTAAAACTAAATAATTAAGTATTTATTGGCAATTGGAGTTTCATTAAGAGTTATAAACACCTGCTCATAATAACATAAAGGTCATGACTCAGGCAGGTGGGGAATAACTTGAATAGCTCACATACCAACATGCATGATTATAACTAATAAAATTAAGTTATTCCTGTACTGATTCTGTTTTTCATAAAGATTAAATATTTTGAAAAATATGAATCAGTCAAAAAATTTCAGAAAAGGTCAGATCGAATGTTTCAAATGAGCACCTTTTACATGCTCTGGACCTCTAGATCAATAAAATGATAAATTAAACTCTGTTTATTTTTTAAGATATATGCAAATTATTCCATGCACATTAACCCGTCGCGTGCTTGTTTACGCCGCATGCAATACAAATCTCGTACACCATGTGTTCAAAAAGCATGCGCAGGTTAAAATAGGTAGTTGCCTCAAAATGTCTAGTAAGCTGAAGAGCAGAATACATGTCTGGCATAGACAGGTTAAGTGGGGTTTCGCCTTTCAAGCAAGCTAATATGGATAGTAGTGCTGTTTCAAGCTTTATATGGTCTCTACTCTAGACTGTACATTAATACATGCTGATTTTAGACACAGACACATACACACGCTCACGCCATAATCCCTAACGGGATTATAATCCATGCTGATTTTGGTACAGACAATAGGTATATTAAACTGCCCTTACCAAAAGATAAAAGACATTAAATAAAAAACAAATAGAAGCAAGAGAAAAACTATAAAATATTAAAATTGGTCAGGTACTTCTAATAAATGATTGTTATTGATAACTTATTGAGCCAAGATTATTTGGATACGAAATTATTCTCTTCTTGGAATAGGAGAATCATGTTATACCTTAACTGAAGAGCTACAACTGTGTGCGATTATGCTGTGACAATCACATAGTAGAGGCCTATGAGTTTGAGGAAGGACATCATTCTTACATCCTAAATAAGAAACTTACATTTGTCCACAAAGGCTTTGACCAAGTCGTCAACTTTCTTGACCGGATCATCATTACATTCATCATATAAAACTGTAAGGGCATCCAAAAGAGTCTCCCGATCTATTGTCTTGGTTAGTTTACTTGTTCCGCCAGTTATCTTGCCCAATATTTGGCGGTTTAAACGCGAGATACGAACTGCGATCGCTTCCTTCGACGGCTCCATCTTCACTACACTATTTATAACAATCACATCGATATTTCCATGCTGTGTTTATTTATAATTTTTAATTAATTTTCGCAAATTTTTAATAAGCAGCCCAGTATTTTGTGCCGTTATTTTGAAAATCGAAATTGACAAACGTAAACAGTGTTGCATGCTGAGAAAAACATTAATAACGTTATAACGGTTATTTAAGAAAATAACTTTTTCCGGTTGCATTTATTCAGAAGCGCCATCTAGCGTCGAGTAGATAAAATCATGAGTCGGAAATTAATTTTTGTCTTAAACAACAGATGGCGCAGTTATGATAAAAAAGTTTAGATTTTTTTTAAGTCAAACAGTTTGTATTTGTAGGCTTCGCCTTAGTGGAAATAAAGGTTGGAAAAACTTTTAATAGCCCTTTCAGTTTGAAGATCTACGTACGTCCAACTGAAATGGCAAGCTGCTTATGTTTGACGTAGATACATTCACTAGGTATCGCCTTCGACAGACACGTCGAGGGACATCACATTCATTATTATTACTCGTCTGAAGCATGGAAACGGGGTTATTATATAAGAATAAATGGTTATGATTATAGGTCCAGAGTAATAAAGATACAAAGTCAACCGCGGCAGATTTGACTACTACAGGTAAAATGTCACCTCCGTCACACTCATTCACGCACACATACACCAACCTGAATACTTATCCGCTGCGTTACTTTAGTTTTTTATTTTATTTTAATTACTGACTGACTGGACGAATTTAGATAAATCTAAGTCTGATTCATAATTTTTTTGTACGATTTTGATTTTTAAAAATAATGTTACTTTAGTTTGACTTACCCTTGGGACCTCGTTTCCTGCAGCGCACACTTACTTTGCTTTGTTTTTTTTTTGCTTTGTTTTTTTTTTGTTTTAATTATTGTTATTATTATGTGTGTTCTATTTCTTTATGTTATTACGCTCTATGTCTCTGTGCTTATCTTATCTACTTTCTTTGCTATTTATTGTTGATTTGTTCCTTATTTCCTTGTTTGTTGTATCTATTGTAAAACTCTATCGTTGCTTTTGTGTTTCTGTGTCTCTTTCTGTTCTAAATCTTTGTAAGTGTGTACTGTGATGGAAATAAATGTCTTATCTATCTAGTCGCTGTTTTTATGATATGTTATATTTTTTGTTATTAATGTTTAATTTTATTATATTTAATAAACCGCAGCGGCCGACTGGTCAAACAGGGTCAAGCTGAAAACCAGCGCTGTAGTTTTTTGTACAGCACAATGCTGGCTCCTTTTGCTTAGATTAATCTAGTTCTTACTTTTTACTGTGTTAATTTAGTCATTGTATCGTAGATTTAACTTTAGCGATAAACATGATTGGGTGTCGTAAGAGGCGAATGAGACCTGTCTCCTAGTAATCATCTTATTAGGCAACGACACCTCAGCTTGTTTTCAATCTGAGGTGGCGTCTTAGGTCTCATGCGGTGTGGTAGGCTCTGTAAAGGGCCTTCTGGTTCACGACTACCCTTCTACCGAAGCTAAGTCCGGCTCCAAACAGCTTGTTGTGTTCCATCATTGCGTGGGAGTACCAGTTACTTAATTGGCATTTTCTGGGTCTACTCACTCCATCGTAGACCTCATCTATGACCTTGATCAAGATTGGGGTGAAGAGTTAACCCAACTCATAATAAAAAAAACCTGTGTAAAATGAGAACACATTGTGCTTTTATACGAAATTTATTCATAAATTATCTATAAAATTCTTTTTAGCATCCTAAGTTAAGTCATTTTCTTAAGAGTACGCCTAGAAGTAACTACCTAATATTATTATTTATTCAGAAAATATCACATTTTCTAATTACATAAACATTAACATAAGGAACATTATAAACTAATCTTATTAAATTAAGGCTCTAAAGATAATTTAGCATTATCTTGAGCTTCATCATAAGCGCCTTCGTTCTTTGGTGTTTACACCGGCTCTCCCGATATCGAGTGTTGCCTGTCGCGTCTCTTTAGCAACGAAATTATCAACCAATCAAAGCGCTTCGTTTGGACGCGGGCTTTGTTCAGATTGGTTGGTTAGGGTTGTTCTTAGTCGATATCGAGTTTTCTGAACGCGCCGACTGTGCCGTAGATGTCGTTGTCCTTGATGGGGGGCGGGTTGATGGCGGAGAGTTGGCTAAGGTCGCGCAGGTAGTCGCGCACCTCGTCGACGCGCCGCCGCCAGCGCCGCGCGATGCTGTCGATGGACTCCTCCTGGCCGCCGCACTCCACCGGCAGCACCCGCGCCGGGATGTGGTCTAGCAACTCCTCCACTTTGGAATGCAGGTAATACTGTTGACAACAGACACCAATGCATAAGTATTCAGTCTTCAATTTCTGGTAAAATAAAACTAAATATTTACTTAATCTCTTTTACGTGACGCATGTTATACCTAGTAACTATCTTCTAGGTATATATTTCAAATACAATTCTTATTGTCCTATGGCAAGAAAATTCAGTCCGCTATAAAGTCTTTGAAAAGACGCGCTATTGTTTTCTTGGAGCATATCAAGAAATAGTAGACATTTACTAAGACCGTTAAACTAGAAAAAAATAAAAATACTATCAGTTCCGTCGGAAATCTCCTCTAGTGTGACGTCATGAGGTCTTCTGTTTTTTTTTTGTTTATTATCATAAAACGTGCTCCAAAACAGGTTAACCGGTTTACTGTGTTGATGGTTCCAAAAATATTTTAATTGCTAATTACTTTTTTGCAACATCGCATTCGTAGCGTAATTTATATATCATAACAATTCTAGTAAGGTGAATCATCATAGCAGCACAGGATTTTAATTTTGAAAAACAACAACAGTCAACAAATGAAAAACCCAAAATACCTATTATCAGTTTCAATAAAAAAAACTAAGATAAGTAAGTACTTTGTTTGTGTTTACAGAAAATATTCATTCATTTTATCTTACAGAATTGTTTTTTCTAAAAATAGTGGAGTTTCATTTGCGAATGTTTTCTCAATCATAGTTATGTTTATGATATTAGCAGGTTACTTTTTGTTTTCGCAAATGAATTTTCGAAAAAAGCTTTGCCTAGAGTGGGACTTTACAATATCGCTAGCTGTAGGGAAGAAACTGTAAGTAGTAGGTAACTGTATTATGTAAAGCTCCTCTGTCAGTCTGTATTCCCAACTTTTTTTATTTAGCTTTTTTAAGTAATGAACGATTTGCTATTATTATAATATTATGTTGATATATAAATGTACTCACCCGTCGGCGAACCTTCTCGTTGATGCAGGAGCGCATGAGCTGCAGCGAGGAGGCGAGGAAGGGCGGCGCACCCACCACGTGCACGCGCTTCAGCCTTTGGGGGTAGGCAGCGTGCGCCAGCTGGATCGCGCGCCGGACTGGACCGAACGCACTCGCCACGCGCGCCACTAGGGACCCTCGCACCTCCGTCACCTACAGAATATTGAAGATTATGCCAATCAGTCGATTTGTTGCTAAAACATAGTAGTCTATTAAAATTCCACGCTTTGAGAAAGTACAGGAACAGATTTATAACAGACGATGAACTTACGAGGTGGCTATCAATTAAGAGCTAGCGAAACTAAACAACTTTTCCCAAGGGAACCAAGTGAAATTATCAAAGAAAGAATTTTACATCTCATACCAAGGCAATCAGCTGATCTGAGTTCTAGTTGTATGGAGAGGCAATTATTTTCATGCTTCTTGTATCTTACCTTACGTTTCTTGAGGAAAGTTCAATTCAACGGGCTGACTTACTTCCTTAATTCGCTAACTAATTAAAAGTCACCGAATATACAGTCATAAACAAGTACAATATGTATTGATAAAGTAGTTGGTACTCACATCCCACACAAACACGTCTCCCGCGATGAGTTTCTCGTCGCGCATGCGCGCGTCGCTAACGAGCAGCACGGCGCGCACGGTGGCCGCCACGTCGGCCGCGCTCTCCGGGTAGCCGGCGCGCACGCGGAACAACGTCACGCGGTACCCCTCGTCCGTCAGGCGCGGCAGCGGCAGGATGTCCCTAAGGGAGTCATAAGTCAATATTGCAAGCTTTGCCGAATTTAAGAGGGAAGCCTGCAAAGCAACAGAATTCTTCAAAGTAAAAAGAGATTCCACTAAACTCTAGGATAAATTAAGAGCAAGGGTGAATGGGCATCTTCTGGGCGAGCTTGCTACATCATCGCCCACATCTCCGCCCCTCGGCTAGATTGTGGCAAGGGGCCACTTTTTACATCAACACCAAAAAACGCTGTTTTACTTCAACTCAAGAAAAAGGAACGAGAAGAAAAGCTTAATGTTGGCGTAATGACCAATTTCAGTAGCTTATTGATCCAGCTCTTTAATTTAACAATTTTAAAGCATTTAAGTAACTAGTTTCAATCTGTATTTCAAAGACCGCGGTATGAAGATTGTGATCGTAGCCTCGACATCTACTAAATAGTATCCAAAAAGTCGACGTGAGAAATAAACTTTACGTGTATTATTTTTTTCTGTGTATTGTTTTTGTTAGGATACGTGGGGTCATCTGGTTGTTGACGTTCAAATAAGCTGCGTAACTCGTTACTACTACTATAGGTACTCTGATTAAACGCAGCGATAACAACATGATCGTATCTCACGCAAACGCTCCGGCAAACTCGGACTATGGCAACATTTCAAAATCACCCTTTGTCTCAAACACTTTTGGAGATGCTTATGAGGCAACTTCAACAAACTTTAAGTGTTTCCGCCATTTCAATGAACTTTGTGTTTTTGTGGAATGTTTGAGTATAAAAAAACTTTATGCTAATTTTAAATGGAATGTCATTTTATGTGGGCCGTTTATTCTTGTCGCAAACCGCGCAAGTATTTGGTCGATGTTTTGGAGACCTTTTTTTTACGGTTAAAGTTAATTTTCTCAATAATTTTATTATCTTTGTCGAATTTAACGTTATAAAATGCTATAATTAGATAGGACATTTTAGATACAGAATATTGACCAGAATATCTCCTACTTTTTTGAAGTCGGTTAATAAGAGGAATTGTGATCCTTGAAAGAAGGTTTTGTTTGGAAAACGGGATTATAAATATTATGATTTTTTGCATAAGGGTACAAAATGCATAAGAACCTTGCATCAAGTAGTGGACACGTTTTACAATCGTAATGAAGTAGAAAGATTGATACTAACATAAACTTAACGACATCATTGAGCGGTGGCTCGTTGAGCGACCGATGCTGGTAGAGGTCAGCGTGGCGCGCGCGGGACACACAGAACGCCTCCAGCTTGGTGCGCGCGCGCTCCACGTCCATGCGGCACCCGCGCACGAATAGCTCCAGGAAGTGGTTGTCTGGAAACAAGGGATGATGCACTCTTAGTCATGTAGAATAGAATTCTATTGCATTTAAGCTAAGTCTTGAAACTGGATTAGGTATGTTGTACATCAAATCTTGCGATGTATTTTTCTCAAAGGGTAAATGTAATTCAAGCTGCTGAAAAAAGCATCTGCCGAATTATACTTACTGGATGAAAAGCCAAATTAAAATTCAGACTTTAAGGACTACCAGCACTGTCATGTGGTGGTTAAGATATACCGAAAATGAAGAAGAAGCATTACTGAATACAGTAAAAAGAGATATATAGTACCTACGCAAGATACATTGCACGAGTCCATTTAAGTATAACAACTGAACGAGATTATAAAATATGATACGGCTTTTAAATGTTTATGGCTCCAAGCATTAAGTAGGTGGATTACGATGCAATAAAACCTACTTCCAAACAGCTGACGCTTTATGACGTCACGCAGCTACCTTGACGCAGTATTGCAGGTGAACAATGAACAGTGCATCGATGTGCAGTATCGATATCGATTGATTCCTGAATTGCATGCGAATTGCCTCATCGCAAGAGTTCATAGAAAATTAAAAATGTCTGAGGAAATACAAGCAAGGTTTCATGTCTTGACATTGCGCCATCACATCACCATCCGGTCCCTTTATGGCTGTGAAAATCGCATAGAACCGGTAGAGTAAGGCCAGCGCCGCATACCTCGCTAGGCGAGTAGTTTTTTCTAATTACTAATTGTGCAGACTTCATTGTTTACGGTCATGAAGCAAGGCTAGCGATCTGCGTAATTTCTCCACGGTACAGCTGCTACTCGGGTGATGATTAATGAAATAATGATCATGATGGCAACGGGTCCAGTCATACCGGTACTTCCACTCCTATTGTAAACCGCGAGAATATTCTTTCGATGGTTGCGGAAATAACCACCGTTATTATTATGCAACTAAATGTAGAGGAAAAGTTCGCGAAAATTGATGAAAAACAACTTTATTACAATTTTTCAGTCTGCGATGTTGTTTTATTATGAAAATAACTTGTTTTAATAGATTCTGTTCTAAATACTGTTTTGGGATAGAGGTCTCAAAAAAACATGGAATATCAAAAAAACAAAGCTATTTTGATTTTATTTCCATAATATTCTTTACGTCATGTATAATATTAGAGCTATAAATAAAACAGTAAGCTTTGCATAGTCATTAGGGAGCCTGTTATGAGCTGTTACGGGTGTCATTATGGTCACAGAGTCTAATGACCACCACTTAGCGACAATAAGGATAGACGGTGGCTATAAGTTGACTATAAGGCACTCGGTCAAGGCAGGGAGCACAATATGAAACTGTCGAGGAATTAACGTCCCTATGTTAACATTGTTCGTAAAAACAATGCTATGGGAAATCCCAGCCCTATGTTCTTAAATTATAGTTAAAAGATCACTATGCAGTTAAGTACATGCTTGTCATTTTTGTACAATTTATAATCTCGTGCACACCTGCGCTAACAAAGGAAAAATCTCATTTCAATCATCAATCATCTCTCGGTGTACCCTGTACCTAGGCACCCAGGGCATTAGTTTGGCTGCAACACCATTCCTACTGTAAACAACGTAAACCTATGTTTTGGCTTGTTGTGCTGTCCACTGAAAGTTCAGTCTGCTCCATCTATTAACCCTTACACGCACATAGTGTTACGAAAAACAAAACAATGTTATATACTAGTTATAACTGTTTATTAGGGTCAACTTAAACATAAAATTATCAAATAATAAACATTTTTTTATTTTTTTTGTGTTTTTAAACACGGGACAAATGTGTCCCAGTATGCGCCAAAGGTTGCTTAAAACGTCAGTTTGAAGCAATTTTCTGAAATCAATCTTACGTAAAATTGATTTACAATATTATATAAAATAACGTTTTACTAATAAAAAAAACAAATTATGATCGAAATTAAATTAAAACTTAATGGTATTCAGCAAAACAATTTCTTTCTGACGTAAAACACAAATGAACTTTACATGTTGCACAGGTATTATTTGTTCGATTCTCGACACGAGATTTGGCACATTGTACACATCTCTTCCTTATGTTTGCCTTTATCATAATATGTGACGGCATCTCCCGTTTTTGGGTATAACTAACTCGCTTCTTAGTCATTATTGCAGACGGAAAAGCTCTCTGACGAGACGAAAAATCAGCAATGAGTGAACGAGCAACAACTTGGCGAAATTCTAGGCATGACAGCAGTGTTCCTTCAATTTGCCTTTTCTATGCAATTTGCTGTATACGATATAAGCATTATTTATAGCAATATCAAGCAAATCAAAGAATAATCGCAGATAGAATTTGATTTTTGCTTTTCGGTCAACCTCATAGCAAACTTTTCTTTGGTCCATCAAATCAACCCCTCCCATATTTTTATTATATTTCACAATGACTTCTGGACATGTGACATTGATTTTTTCACCATTTCCTTGCACCCTTCTCTTTACTGTAGTAATGGGTATCGGGGATAAGAAGTTTGTCAACATAAAAACAGCTTTATTGTCCATCCATTTTATGAAAGAAATACCTTGCGAGATGGTCGTAAATATTTGCCCTCTTTGCATAATTTTATCGACGGGCACATTTTTGGGCATGTTCTTTCTGTTGGAACGAACTGTTCCACAAGCCCTTATATTCCTGTTTGCCAATTTATGCTGCAAGTTTGGAGAATTAAAAAAGTTGTCAAAATAAAGCTCGCAGCCTAGACCTTCTAAACCTTTTGCTAGTTGCAAAACCACTGACTCCCCTAATCCAGTTTCAGCACCACCTTGTTTTCTTCCGGTATATAAGTCAAATTGAAATAAATAGCCAGTGCTTGAATCAGCTCTACACCACATTTTAAATCCCCACTTGACTGGTTTATTTTTGACATACTGCCTCATTATATTGTGGCCTTTGAACTTAATCATATGCTCATCTATTGCTTGAGTTTTTGTATTAGTCATAGCGTTTTGAAAACTCTCATTGAAGTGATCTAAAACTGGTCGTATCTTATAAGCCCTATCGTATGAAGGTTGCATTCTAGGTGGTGTATTATTATTGTCGCTGAAATGTAAGTTTCTTCGTATTTCTTCGAATCTGTTGAGCGGCATTACGTTCGCAATGAAAGGAACTCCCATGTCAGGATCCGAGGACCAATAGCTACGAAATGTAGGCAAAACATGATATCCCATCACGTAGTTCATCCCTAGAAATGCCTTTGCCTCTGCACTAGTGAGAGCGAAAGGTCTTCCATTTTGCAATGCATATCGTTCCGATTCAGGTATGATAATGGCATCAACTAATCAATCGAAATTCGCCACTGCATTGAAGATCATAATAGGAGTGAGTTCTGAGCTGGTGAGGCTATTTAAAATATTAATTTCACCATACTTATATCCTTCTTGGTCGCGGAAAGGATGAGGCACATACGAGTTTTTCCTCCAGTTGAATGACGAATCTCCGCTCATTTGAGGCATTTCTTGTTGCCCTCGCCCTTCGTCAATGCCTGGTGAAATGCTGGGTTCAATCTCAACAGTGGAAAGACCTGCATCAATGTCTTGTGCCAGAAACTGCTGATCTTCCTCATCTAATTGACATTAGATGAGGAAGATCAGCCTCGTCATCACTGTTATCAGCCAACAAAACTTCTAAAATATCACTATCCCGCAAAGAAAACTCTCTATGCCGTCTCGTGGACATGTTCTGAAACAAATTATTCAAATTTGTAATATTATATGCTTACCAAAACCCCATAAAAACTTAAAAGATATGTATTTATCAAAACAGTAAAATGTACGAGAAAAGACTCCGTTGATGCATACTGGGACAGGCGTGTCCCTTTATAATTATTGGCAAAAAGTAATCTAATTACTTACTGAAACGTTTGAAAAACAGATAAAACTTACAAAATACTTACCAAAGAATATAATTTGACATACTGACAAACATAAAACTCAATTATTGTTACAAAAAGAAAAAAAAGAAAACGCAACTTCAGTCGACAAATAACTCACAAGTTCGCGCCAAGTTTTTTTTTTTTTAGTCCGTGTTTCTTAGTGCTGTGAGCGCGCAGATCATACAGCCTACTCTTAAGTTTGTAAATACAAAGTTATTTATTTATTAAATTGAATAAATTTAGCATAAAACTGAAAAAAGTGACGGGGACAAATGTGTCCCATATGCGTGAAAGGGTTAAGTATCCACCCATGTTTCTTGTCTGCAGGTAATAAGGTTCAAATTAGATTTAACTGGACCTTTAACTTGTGATATTGAGTGTAAATAAAATTCCGATATGGATTTAATTTAAAAAACTCGTGTCTGGTATTAAAAAAATACGATCAGAAAAGTTAATATTCAGTAAAATGACCCGTGTTTTATTGACAAATCGGTTTCGTTGAACTATTTAGTTCGAAATCTAAAATTAAAAAGTGCTAATTGGGTGTGTGGGGTAATAACGACTTAGTGCTCCAAAATCGTCATCCTCACCTGCTAGCAGTGGACCCTGCTGATCAATGAACGAGGCTCTGGCTTATGCAAACCTTAATACTCGATATTATTTTATAAGTAAAAAAAAAATCGGTCTTTTACGACTGTTTTACGCATATCATGTTTTTACTTATTTATACGTAATTTCAGAGAACACATTCGTTTTTATATGTAGACTAGCTAGACAGATTGACAAGGAATTCTGTCTAGCTATCTTTCTTCATATAAAATACTTACTGAAAATACGTAAACAATGAAGTACGGGTATACATTAAATCCTATAATTAAGTACCTACGCCCACTGTCCACCGCTATCAAGTTGTTCAAGTACTACCGGTTTTGTTTTACGGTTTAGGTCCTACTTGGGCCACATGTGAATGAATATCTCTAGATAGTATAAATAAAATAAAGTCGCTTTCCGCGTCTGTCTGTCTGTAAGTATATCCGCTAAATCTTTCTAATTATTTTGCACCCGTGTGAAGCCGGGTTGCTAGTTAGAAATAAAATAATATTTTTTTAAATTATTAATGATTTTCCAACTCAAAAAACGTTTTTAAAGGAATGAATTTGAAAGAATTTTTATTCTTTTTTATTTCTTTTTCTTTGTTAGTTTTCATTTTACACAGGGGGCTATTCCAGTTGAAATCGCTTACGCAACGATGGCGATTCTTTGTACATTGCTTCGTTTTGGTTACATCTCCAATAACCCCTAATTGTAGTAATCGACTTCACCTCCCCCTGGTCTT
This sequence comes from Aproaerema taeniolella, assembly GCA_949987775.1. NCBI lineage: Eukaryota > Metazoa > Arthropoda > Insecta > Lepidoptera > Gelechiidae > Aproaerema > Aproaerema taeniolella. The sequence continues at coordinate 6,984,218 of OX465263.1, read as the reverse complement.
GATGTGCAGAAGAAACAAAGTTTGACAATACTTGGGAAGATCATCCAGAATTATTGTCTGAATTCAGGGTTTCAGTTTTTGATAAGCTGTCCCCTACACCCTGGGGTATAACTTGTAACAGATTCTACTTCATTCCAAGTAGGTATATGGTTTAAAATTTACGTCGGCGGGTAAACAACCTCTACATCTATTATTAGGATACATTATATCTAAATAAAAAGATTGAACCGGTTGCTTTGCGTATGAATATGAAAAAAAATACAAGGTAGGAGTAGTTCACGCCTATTAAAATAAATTTGTAATTAAATTATACGTACTCGGAATATTTCCTTTTTTTGTGGTTTGTTTTGAAGTTTGTGGATTTTCCAGTAAAATACCTACATAATAATTTATCTGAACGGATATATTAACTTCTCATGACCTTACCTAATTATTGTTTACACAGCTAGTTTAAGTAAGTAGATAGACTTTTTTGCTAATTACTTTTGGAAAAGCCTATTCACATATGACAAAGCACATAGTAATTATTAAATAGATTTTCAGAAATACAAATAGCAAACTTTAATATTTCGATTTTGTGTTTCAGTTTATAGACAAAAGAAAATTATATACATTAGTGACTGTAATGTTTGGTTGGCTTTATCTATCGGACACGAGATATAATCCAGTGGTAGGTATGTACTCAGGTTTAGTAACCGGTTATCTAGCTGTTGCGAAGCATGGCGGCCTACAGCTAAAGTTCTTTCACCGTTTAGTAAGCTTACTCAACTAGAAAATCCAGAGGTGTGTATGTGCGCTACAGGTGTGTGTGACTCAACGACGAAGTATTTATTGACACAATTCATAATATTAAGTATAAATTAGCGAAAATTAAGGATGTAGGTAGGTAAATCAGCCACTGAACCACTTTTCTTAAGGAACTATTATATTATACTTATGTCGAATAAAATAGTCACCTTGCCATACAACTTGGGCAATCAGCTAATTTCATATACTAGGTCCTTTGAGGAAAGTTTTTCAGTTTCATGGTTAGAACTACCCTCTTAATTTTTGCAAATTAAAAAATTCTACGAGTCTTTGAGATTTTTCCAAAATTTGAGGAAAGTCGACACATACTTTATGAGGTTTTTAAATTAGAGACATTAATTAACTATAAAATTTAAAAAAAATGTATAAACCCCGACCTTTTGCATTCATCACTCCCAATTTTGATTGAATATAGCTGAGAACCATCTGGATTACGTCAGTTAAACAAAAACCATTCGTTTTAGGAGCTCGTTGCCTCACAGTTACAGAGACACACGTCAAACTCATAACACCCATCTTTTTTGTCGGGGGGATAAATAGATGTTAGTCAATGTTCGTAGCATCAAGCTAGAGTAATCAATCACTACACCGCTGTGTTCTAGTACTCTGGGTACTTTATCCTTGCTTGTTTATGTCAGGGATTACCCACTTACACTGTTAACTTGAATTTGATGTCTTAGGTTTCATGTATTTCGTATTCAAATGTAACTAGTCTCAACCACTTCAATTTATATTGAATAAGTATTTAGAATTTGTGTTCCAAAAATTGATTAAGTTTTAGATAATAAATTAGGTTGCATTAGAATTGAAATGCATCCTTGTCTCATGCATATTCCGCAATATCTCGTCACGTTGTAATGTATACTAAATAGTAAGTAACCTAAATCCCAGCGGCGGCGGCCAGGGTTGCTGAACGTGCGACCAAAATAATTAAACGTGATTGCGCGTACGCACGACCGCAGCATGTTGATCAAACGCTGAATTTACAGAAATATACTTATCAGTAGTAGTAGCAGTTGGAAGGTGAGATTGCGATACTGCTACTCCAAGCAGAATTCAAATTAGCTCTAACCTACTATATCATCCACTAGCTTTTCGCCCGGGACTTCGTTCCCGTGGGAATTTTATCGTCAGTTTTCCAATGTTTTTTATAGTTATTCTACTATTCGGGACGGAGAGAAATACAATAAATCAAAAACCATGGAAATCGGTCCAGCCGATCTTGAGTTATAAGTGGTGTAACTAACACCACTTTGTTTTATATATTTAGATTTCTCTGAAATCGCCATCTTGTTTTCGACTCATCAATCTCCTCTCTACCATGACGGATTTGGAAGAAGGTGTAGGTACCTACAGTGTTTTGTTTGATTATGTATTTTGCTATTCATCGAGATAAAAGAGCACATTATCAAATATGTAGTTCAATAATGAATCTTCCAACAATAAACATTTCCAATAATAGTCGCAGAGAACGAATGCTAACGAAAACATCCTCAACTGAAGCCCCATTAATAACACGTCATAATATGTCACGGCAAGTCTATTGGACGAAAGGTAAAAAAAAGTTTGGATATAGTATTAAGTTTTCATTTATAGAGTAATTTTTATCCACGTGCCTCGTTTAATGATAAGCTCTATGTGTACTAAATCTCAAAAGGGAATATTTTTATCCTCAGTGGATGGATTGCTAAAATAAATACTTAACCCACTGTCAAACGCACTTCAACACGCTGCCCCAAAGACGCCATTTGCTTATCACAATAGAAAAATAATTATGTTAATTATATCGATATTTTTTCTTCATAATGAAGTAAATCGTATTGCAATAAAGTATATGTTTCATTGTGTTAGGGCGCCACCACTGAATTTACATTATCACACGTGTCAGTTAATTTATCAACTATACGATAAGTGCCTGCCTACTTTAAAGTGTTTACTTTTTTAATAGATCGCTTAGAGGTTACAATGAATATTTACTCTAATAATTAATATGCTAAATATATATACTATGCAACATCTAAAACTACACATTTTAAAGATTAAATGTTTTTATCTGTTTCCTTACTACATATAACATTTAATTTTCATCTATTCTAAAATACACTTGTTCTTATATCTCTTCGAAGGTGCGCTTGACCATTGATCCAAGGTGTGGTCAATACATCAGGGAATATCCTCATGTACCTTCGTAAATACTTAAATCTATTTTATTTTCCACACCTAACTGTATGCTTTCCTTGTGCGCAACACACTATGATACCACATACAAAAGACTTCAACGCGCTCTCCCATCATGATAATTTGACTAAGCGTTCTCATATATATCATACTTTCCAGTTTACTGTAACATGGATATTAATTTTGTTTAAATGAAAACCTAAAATCAATGAACAACACGTATATAAATGAGAAGAAGTCCGTTGCCGGGTCAACCAATTCCGTAAAAACACGCCTTTGGTCCGACAAGATCGCTAAATTATCGGGTCGATTCATTTTATTATGCGACACACTCAATAGGTACACTGAAAATACCAAGTTTTTCACTTGTGTCGTCAGTCTATGGTAGATTGTAAATATGAAACGGAAGAATTGCAGTGTGGATAGCTCTTCCAAGTTCCACGCTTCCGAGAGTTTCGCGCTTCCGCACGCACGAGCTTATCAAATCGGACTTGATGTCGATACGTATAGTAAATACCTACAGAGATATTTTAATTAACTATTACAAGGGCAGACAGCCCACGTAGATGGAACGTTGCACAATGTACCTGTAAGTATCTATTTATATACTTATTTAAAAAAATAAAAATTATCGTAACAGTTTGTAGTTTGTTTTGGACTGAAGGTGAAGAATGAACTCTATTGAACCTTTGTAATTCAATTTTAAGTTTTGTTAAATTGATATTACATTTTACTAAACAAGTAAAATTATTTAAACTTCTAGGAAATGTAAAGTATTCCGATTCCGATGGCAAGTTAAAGTGTAAGGTTACTTAACGTTATGAATATCGCCTCAGTTTCGTAACTCGAAAATGTTGATCAAGGCAATTTTAGTTAGTCATGTTGAGAAATGAAAATAACACGCCATATACTTCTCTACTATTAATAGTAAAGCTATAAATACTGTAAACAAACCGTAAACACTTAATACCACAACTGTTAACAAATGTAAATTCCAAAAATATATTTTTAATTAAATTAATTCAAAATTGAAACGATTTGCATAAAATTATTGAAATTATCTTAAAGTTCGTCACAATTTTCCTCTGCTGATCATGATATTTTTCCATTGGTTTTTTTGTTGTTTTTTTTTTTGTTAATGTAATGTGACCGGCATTAGAAGCCAGTGACCAGTAAAAAATTCCGCTATCCATTTATAATAATGAAGCTATCCAAGGCAAACCGCGGCCGCGTGGCTATTATTAAAATTTATTTACTCGCACAGAGTTTGCGACATTATACATAAACATAAACACGCTATTTTAATGACATAACATTTATAACAAGAGTATCTTTACTATTTATGTAAAAATGTGTCACGAAATTCTATTTTAGGGTATTGTGTGGGTATTGATTTAGAATTCCAATAGGAAGTGGGCCAGAGTAGGCCTCGCATTAAAGCAATTTATCAGTCTTCCGGCTTGCAAACCAGTATAAAGTAAGAAATAGACGACATATATTAGAAGTATTTGCAAGTTGAATTAATTAGTTTATATCAAATCCTTGTTGCTCCATCCATAGAATCCATCATTTCCCTTAAGTACCTATGCTTTATTTTGTTTCCATTTCGTAGCCCTCGGTATTGCTTCTGTCACTTAATTAGAATAACAACCAATCAGAAAATTCTCTTGTCTTAAATAAAAGAATAATTGAACTACTTTCTTGTCAAAGTAGCCGAGTCATTGATTCCTTTGTGCATCAACCTTGACACGGAAAGTGTCCGGTAGGCAAGTAACATAACATCTTGCACGTTACGGTGCATTATTTATATGTCGTGTGCACTAATACCTACATTTCTGAATTGCCTCACTCGTATAAAATTATTTTAAGGTGTCAAATAGTTGCATTTTACAGACATTATTTGTGTTTACGGCGAAAAGTACAAAAAGAGATTGTCATCCTACATATATACCATAAGACACGTTTGCACATCTTATTGTAGAGTGCTTCTATTTCTTGTTATGTTTCGCAATCTTCGATTTTGTTAAATTTATCGTTTACTTACAACAATTTGAATTCAGAACCACGTTATTCATTGTTTTATTTTCATACTCATTAGACAATCATTAAATTTAGAATCACACATTTTGTTGATGTTTTGTTATAATTTCAGAAACACGAAGTCTTCTGAGACACAATAAGAAAATAGGAGCACTGTAGTTTTTTGTACGAACCGAAAAGGACCTTACGGCGACAAATTTTCATAACAATCAATAAATTAATAGGACTAAGTCGGTACTTCCACGTTTTGGACGATTACACAAAAGATGTAACTTTATAACTAAAATTTCTCAATAGTAGTGGTGTCGTGATCCCTTGAAATAATTCATGGCACAAAGAAATGCCCTCAGTTTCGCTTTCTTTGTTTTTGATCTCCTTTGCCCCAATCCCTCTTCTCCCCTCACTCACCGAACATGTCTGGCTGAGGTAAATGCGGTGAGGCAGCGCACATGTTGCGAAGCTCCCGAACCCCTCGCTCCAGATCCTCAGGACATTCCCCGAGCTCCTGCTTGATCACCTCCGCTTGCTTCGCCGATGGACCTTGCAGGAATGCCATCTTACACAAACACTTTTCTTCAAAACTTTATTCGAATATTCTAATTTTAGAAATTTATTTTATATGTAAAGGTTTTTAGCTCGTTAGAGTTGTAATAGCTACAGTAGGCAAGATCTCAGCTGCTGAGTAAGGACAAAACTGCGGGCGGATCGCGGCCAACCTTTTATATAAACAAGTCGCAATAGAGACTAAGGACGATAACGGACCGTGCACATTTGCAATGGGCAGCTAACCCTTTGCAGATTTTTATATAAATATTAAAATCAAACAATAAAAACGTTTTAAACTTTTAAGTAGTAAATATAATAAGCAGTCAATTTTGTTAAGATCCACCAACCCTCTTTTTTAATTTATAAAATTACAAAGTGAATCAAATCACATTATAGTCGGTGTAGATCTATGTAAAGTAGTCAATGCAATACGTTAAAATGCAATAGGTTATTTTAATCTATCAAAGGTAAAATGAAGGTTAGTAATGGATTTCTTGATAAGTAACATTAATAGCATGTTGTAATGTAAATGTTTTCATAACTCTATTACTTAGTAAAATGAGGTTGTAATGTTTTGTATTGTACGAGTAACAAACGGTAACGGCGAAATGATGAACGTAATTTCCGTAGGGCAGGGCAAATTATGTACGATTACTAAATAATATAAATTAATACTATTTTCTATCGTCAATCCTTGATAACATTGTAATGAAATGTTACACAAATCTACATGCCTCTCTAGTTAAATGTGCCAAGGCGCCAAACTTTTTAAATTAATTTACGAAGCAAATCTGCAGCCTCCTTAACAGCGGTTGCTTACTATGTACTCATAGTATCTCGCTGACGTTCTTCGCGTCTGTAATAAAATAATGCCAATAATTAATAAATCCATAACACCAGCGCTGGCTGTAGGTTCATAACAAAAACAAGTAAAAAAAAATTGTTATTTATGGCGGTAAGGCTAATCTCCTTTGATTGCATATTTATTTTCGGCCCAAGTGGAAAAGTTTGAAATTATTGGACCCTAAAAAACCTGTTAATAAAAGCGAGGTTTTGTATAGTAAGTATTTAAAGTTCGTTGAGTTGGGAATACCCGACTATTAGGAGCAAAACGTATGTATTGTACATACGATATGCCAATTATTTTTAATGACTTCATACATGGGTGTTAAAAGTTTTTAGCTCATATATATATATATATCTATTGGGTGACTTTAAATTAGTTAGCGAAAAATGAGGATGTGAATCATGAAACTGAACAACTTTCCCCAAGAAACATATGTTCAAATATGAATAAAAAACGCGTCTCCATAACTTCTGCGATCAGCTGATTTGTCTTTGTAGTCAACATTTGAAATTTCATATAAGTTCCTTCGGGAAATTTGTTCAGTTTCATGGGGAGAATCACCCCCTAAAGTTTCGCTAACTAATGTAAAGTCCCCCCCCATATGTAGGTAAAGTTATATTTTAAAGAAACTTCACATATCCTGCCAAAAAGTTGCTGTTTTTCGGGACCGAAACTCATTATCTTCGATGCATTTGTATAATATTTTTTGTGGATAGATAGCTATCAAATCACATCATCCATCTATAGTTAGGTACTTTTTCTCGCGAATAAGATTTCTTTGGACTTTTTGTACCAAGTAACTTCTGTTTAGGTACAAATTAGAAATAATACCGTTGTAACTATGAAAAAAGCAAGTCTTAGGGACCATCCATAAATTACGTAACACATTAAGGGGAGGGGAGGGGGTCGACAAAGTGTGACAAGGGGGTGGGAGGGGTCATAAGTTTCGTGACGTCACATTTCAAAATGTGTCATGAGTATCAAAAAGCGTTAACTATTAACGACAAACTTAACTTCCTCAGTCCCAAGCACTCTTTTTAGGTACGTTTTTACTTTGGTTGAGACAACGAGTTTTGAGTTCCCAAAAAAAAAAACACTATTAAGCTGCTTTTGTTAAAAAATTACAAAAAAATGGAAAATATGCAAAATATGTGACGTCACGCTAGGGAGGGGGGAGTCTTACAAATGTGACCAGCTGTGATAAGGAGGGGGGAGGGGTTAAAATATCATGAAATTCGTGTGACGTAATTTATGGATGGTCCCTTATGTCCATAAAGTTATACAAAATAAGCGCTAATTATGATGCATACTAATTACTAAAAACTACAGGGACAGATCTAATGACGCCAAATCCGGTAAAGTTTTAGCATAATGATACAAATAAACGAGTATATTTACCTACCTATCTTGATAAGTACTTCGTTCGTTTGTTAAAATGGGACTTTGATCACGGAATTTTTATGTGTAAGTGTTCACGTTTATGTGTAAGTGTTAATATTGATAGAAATCGTATTTTACTAAAAGTGGGTACATTAAGTTTGACACTATGGAGTTTGTACGGTATTTGCGAGCAGTAGACATAAATGTTGCCCATTGTACAGTCAACGGCACATCAGGTTACCACAAACTGTCAAATTTCCCCAATGGATTGTAAACTCTAATACTTAGAGATAAAATCGATTGAAGTTTGACAGTTTTGGATAGCATGATGTGCTATTGTCCCTGTACCTACTGAAAACAGCAGCTCAAGCACAACGTGAAAATATCAATCTTAAATATGAGAACATTCCAACTGTAACTGCCCAATTTACTGTACTCTGCATTTACACAATTCAATATGGGAAGATGGGTTTTCACTACAGGTATGTTTTAAATGTAGTTCTATGGTTGATACCAGCGCTAGCCCGAAGTTAGAATTGAGCGAGATCCAATTATGGCGCCTCTCCTGTTTGCTCCTTATAATATATATCTATACCGCAATACCGTCTACGGTCGACTAGGATTTTAGAAATAATAGAATATCGATAACTTTTGAAAACATACTCCCGGACACCGGATGGCAAAGCTTTTAAATAAAATTAGACTGGACACGTCAGTCGTAGGCCCATATTTTTGAAACGATAGAATTCCAATTCACATCCGAATTAACAAGATTCGCATGAGAATCTCATACAAATTTTGTCAATTCGTATGCGAATTGGAATTCTATTGTTCCTGGAGCACACGCTTTCTTTTATTTTTCATTACCATTTAGGCGCCCTCTAGGATTTGGCGCCTGGAGCGACCACTCCGTTCGCCGTATGGGCGGGCCGGCCCTGGTTGATACCCTTATCATTAACAATAATAGCTTGCATAAAAATACAATTCGCAAGCGATAATAACTTCAAGAAAAATAACGTTGATTGCAGTGGATGATATACCCACCGATTTTATCACTACGAAAACCTCTATCAAGATAAATATATGTCACATGTAATTTAAGAAATAATTTTTACAATAATTAAAACTCTGAAAGCAGCGTTTATGGTTCATCCTAGACGCGATAAAGTAATTTCATGTTTTAATTATGGGTATCTAGAGCAATTTATACTTTACTTTGTTTTTTTCTAAAATAAATATTTTAACTACTTACGTAAACTATTTAAAATTTTGTTAGAAGATACATTGTACCTACCTAACTAAAGCAATAAACACTTTCTATAATTACTCAGATGACTGATTTCAGAAATGGGGCCAAATTCTGTTTAACCCCTTGTAGTGGAGCCCCTTTTATTGTGGTGCTGAGATGAAGGAATATCGATTCGATTATCTCAAGCAAGGAACACTTGGTTGTTCTGGATAGCAGCGGAAGCTCTTCTGTAAAAATACCCCTGCATAAAATAAAATGTCCCGGTTTTTTGCAAAGGTTTGAAAACAAAAATGGTATTTTTAAGGTTATCACGGTGTCACGGTATGCAATTTTGTCAAATACCAAGTAACTATTAAAAAGTTTGAAAAACATGTTCCAAGTACCTATTTAATAGTTTGAAAAACCTATATTCTCAAAGGTAGTTTTTGTATTTGTGCGCCATCTAGCGTCGAGTAGTTGTACAACCTATCATATGGTAGTGGTATTTATCGGAATAACGTTATAAATAAAACGTGTCCATTTGCCCAGCCAGCCCAAAAGCTATGGAGCGATTTCACCTATGCCATCATTCAGAGCATAAATTGCACCTTCCATGAGCAAAATATAATTTTATGTGCAATCGTACTATCGCCACTACGATGGTTTGTTTGGGCGTGGCTGGAGAAATTTCGCTAGCAAGCAAATGCTGTATAATAAAAACTACAACACATACAGAGTTTTATTTTATGCAAAACTTTAGAGTCAAAAGTGTGCAATCCACCTGTGAAATCTCAGTTTGATATCCCTAGTCGTTTTAACGTGAGAGCGCAACAACACTGCTTGCTGTACAAAATTTGCCCAGCCAGCACAGCTCAAAACCAATAAAAGAACCCATTAAGGTTCAAAGTAAGTTTACTTAGGTTTAGGGTCTATAATAAGCATACAGACACAAAAGATTTAAAGCATTTGGACAAGTGATTACTGAGTTATAGGCTTTTGAAGTTTGGGCTGGCTGGAGAAATTTGCCTAGCCAGCCCATTGTGATCTCAAAAACTACAATACATAGAACTAAAATCCTTGCACGAAAAATTTACTTAGAATTTGCGCAATAGGCACAGAAAAAATTGGAATCCTAACTCATGTAGTTTCGGAGAAATCTTAACTTCTCTGTTTTCCCGCGAAAAATTCAAATTTTAATCATTCATGATGACAGAATGCGACGTTGCCGTTCTGAATTTTACCAAATAACCTATAAAACTTGCCGTCGCGTCGAACGACTTTCTCCGTTATGGCATTGTAATAAAGACTGTGGTACTCGCACTTGTATTCCCATGTCTTGTGGAATTGTAGTCCAAGAGCTGAATGTTATTTTGTGTGTGTCAGAATGCAACAAAAAGGCCATAGCTCAGCAAAAGCTTTGTCCAAAGTTGAGTGCGTATCGTTATTATTATTTATTCCTTACCTTACATGTAAATCTTGGTAATTATTCGACGCTAACAAAAGCATAAGCGAAGTTAGTTTCTAAAACTTCCAAATAATAACCTACAATTTTTAGGAGTATTTTGATATGTTTTATTTGTGTTTGACATGTAATTAATTTGAATTTAAGATACTAGAATGTAAGTATACCTACTAATAAGTTAAAAAAAAAAGAATCACAAGAACAATTATCAATACAATACCTATGCATTGCTAAGACAGCGCCAAGCCTATTGTTCAGCCTGTTAATTTTATTGTGACTTGCTTTTTTATTTTAATCTAAAATATTTCAAAATAATGACCAAGCGATATACAAATTAAAGATTGTTTGTGGAAAAAATAAACAAGACAAAATTATTAAAAAGTTATTATTTATTAAAACTTCTAGCTTAAAATTAAAATCATAGATTGATATCTACTTACTTTTGCTTCCACGGTCCTCATGATTTTTGATTTGATTTTTTTTTCAATAAATTCCTTAGCAAACCTAGACAAAGTCTTATCATGTGGCGTGTATATTTTTTCATACAACACAGTTACAATAAATAACTTCTATCTTATATAGGGCTTTAGGTATCTCTCTATCAACCTCTCGGGTGGTTAATCAGTCCATGAAACTGAACAACTTCCTCAAGGAACATAGGTCAAACTACGAAAAAAAAATTTGATCTCCCATTAATTTTAAATCACAGATTAATTTAACTTTGTACATAATAATCCCGTGGGAATTAGAAAAAATTATGTAGCCTATGTTACTCAGGGATAAGGGTAGACTGAGGGACTCGCATTTGTATTCCCATGTCTTGTGGAATTGTAGTCCAAGAGCTGAATGTTATTTGAGTGCGTATCGTTATTATTATTATTTATTCCTTTCCTTACCTTACTTGTAAATTTTACGTTAAATCTTGGTAACAAAATCATAAGCGAAGTTAGTTTCTGAAACTTCCAAATAATAACCTATGCTTTACAATTTTTAGGAGTATTTTGATAGATTATCTTTTATCTTCTATGATCTTTTTACCTACTATGACTTAGTATGTTTTGCAAATCAAGAAAAATGGAAACAAGAAATTAATGCAAGCCTCCGTTACAATTATTTGTTAGAAAAGTTAATTTTAGTTAGGTAATTGATTTAATAATTATATTATTTGAAGTAGCCCACATATTATAAACTCCGCACATGTGATATTCAACTATAGACAAAATGACAACCGGCTAGACTAAAAACGCTGAGGCTGAGTGACTTGAAGCTAATTGGCGTAAAGGAATGCGGTCATTGTGGGGTGTGAGGAAGTGATTCGCGCGCGGGGTCTTTCCTGGTCCAAAGACTCCATCGCGATGCAACACAGTAACCTTTGCCCCGGGTGAGACTCGCGCTGAATCTTGACGAAAATCGAATGGATGAAGATCGATGACGATCCTTTGCTCGCGGACAAGATTCAGAATTTTTTATGATACAAAGTAATTGGTAGTAACATTCAGCTAAGGAATTAATAACATTCAGCTCTTGGACTACAATTCCACAAGACATGGGAATACAAGTGCGAGTCCCACAGTCTTTATTACAATGCCATAACGAAGAAAGTCGTTCGACGCAACGGCAAGTTTTATAGGCTATTTGGTAAAATTCAGAACGGCAACGTCGCATTCTGTCATCATGAATGATTAAAATTTGAATTTTTCGCGCGAAAACAGAGAAGTTAAGATTTCTCCGAAACTACATGAGTTAGGATTCCAATTTTTTCTGTGCCTATTGCGCAAATTCTAAGTAAATTTTTCATGCAAGGATTTTAGTTCTATGTATTGTAGTTTTTGAGATCACAATGGGCTGGCTAGGCAAATTTCTCCAGCCAGCCCAAACTTCAAAAGCCTATAACTCAGTAATCACTTGTCCAAATGCTTTGAATCTTTTGTGTCTGTATGCTTATTATAGACCCTAAACCTAGGTAAACTTACTTTGAACCTTAATGGGTTCCTTTATTGGTTTTGAGCTGTGCTGGCTGGGCAAATTTTGTACAGCAAGCCCAGTGTTGTTGCGCTCTCACGTCAAAGCGACTAGGGATATCAAACTGAGATTTCACAGGTGGATTGCACACTTTTGACTCTAAAGTTTTGCATAAAATAAAACTCTGTATGTGTTGTAGTTTTTATTATACAGCATTTGCTTGCTAGCGAAATTTCTCCAGCCACGCGCAAACAAACCATCGTAGTGGCGATAGTACGATTGCACATAAAATTATATTTTGCTCATGGAAGGCGCAATTTATGCTCTGAATGATGGCATAGGTGAAATCGCTCCAGAGCTTTTGGGCTGGCTGGGCAAATGGACACAAATAAAACGCGCTAGCGCTACTATCTTGACTTGACTTCTTTATTTTAATGGCAATCCATCGTCTGATGACAATGATTCTGCCAGTATCAAAGTACCAAAGAAAAAACGAAATGACTTTTGTACGGTAATTCCAGACAGGGTTGATACAGTGAATTTTCGGATCGATGATACTTCCAAGATAAATTATTTATGTAGGTAATATTGATCTGAAAGAGACAAAAAACAATAATTATAGGTTAGTAAATATTAGATGGTGTTATAACATCGATGGATGGGAAACATTTAATATTAATACATAAAGCTGTACGTATAGAACACAGGACAAATCACAATAAAATATTATTAGCTTTAATAAATTGGGCCAGTAGGTTAACAAAAGGGGTTGGTACCAGTGAAAGGAGGGAGTTGAGGTTAACTGGGCGCGGGAGGTCAGCAGGGAGTACATCGTACAGACTTTGATGACGTGGGCAATTAAAGAAGATGTGGTCTACAGTGCCCTCTTCGAGACCGCATTCACAGATTGAACTATCTTTAATTCTTAGTTTGGCAAGAAAAACAGGAGAACAGACATGGCCCAAACGAAGACGAATAATAACAGAGGTTACTATTTTGTCAAAGTTCCTAAATTTAAAAAACCATGGGCGGGGTGGAATTGATGGTTGAATTTTGCCGAAATGAACGCCTTTAAGTTTACGAGACCTTTGCCAGATGTTATCCCAAGATTCCATCATGATAGGCCGGGCACAGCTACGGATATCCCTCGCAAAATTTTGTTTGTATTTATTACAACCTAATTGTATAGCTTCCTTAGCACATAAGTCAGCAGTTTCGTTTCCAGTGATGCCACTGTGGCCCGGGATCCAAACAAGTACGACGTTCACGCCAGATTTTGCACAATTGTAAAGTGATTCTTTAATTTTAAGAGTTAGATAGAAATTGTCTTTTGCATGGAATGGTAATTTTGTTATGTCCTGGAGGCAACTTAGGGAGTCTGAAAAAACGACTGATTTATCAAGCCAGTGCGACTCAACATAGGTAACTGCTTCCAAGAGGGCAATAGCCTCTCCTGTGTAGACGGATGATTTGGCTGGGCATTTAAAGTTTAAAATAATTTTATACTTTGGAATCCACACTGCCGCTCCCACTTCTCCATCGTTAGACAGTTTTGACGCGTCTGTGTAGAGCTGAAGCCAGTTGGGCCACTTTTCATTTACCATGCTGTTAAACCGTCTATTAGCACCCGGGGATTTCTTTTCAATACCTAAATTGAGAACTACAGGAGCTTGATATATTAGGACATCGAAGTGGAACTTGAAAATCGGATTTTTATCGATTTGGAAGATTGTAGATAAATTGTGCTTTTTAAAAGACTTTACGAGAGGAGGAATTTCTTTAAAACGCCAATACTGAGATGTAGTTGTAAGGTCTGTCAGTGAGTCTATTTTGCCAAGAAGGGGGTGGGAAGAATTTTGAACTAAATTAAATAGAAAACGATCAGATAAATATTGTCTTCGTAAATATAGAGGGGGGTCAACACACTCTATCTGGAGCGCATTCGTTGGAGAAGACCTCATAGCTCCTGTAATAATGCGTAGACATTGAGCTTGAATTCGATCTAGTTTGGCCAGAGCTGTTTTACTGCATGGCTCCAACACAAAGCAGGCGTAGTCGAAGTGACTGCGAATCACAGCATTGTACAGAAGTTTCTGACTATACGGATGGGAGCCCCAACGAACACCCGAGAGAGAGCGTAGGATATTGATGTTCTTGTCGCATTTGTTTTTAATATAATTTAGATGTTGGATGGCTGATAGTTTAGAGTCTAGAAACACTCCTAAAAATTTGGTATATTTTTGTATGCCTATGTTTTGTTCGTTGATATAAATAGAGATTGGAGGGTGTGTCCGTTTGCGGGTAAAAACAACAGCATTACATTTAGGGACAGATAAAGTTAAACCATGGTCCTCAAGCCAGACATTTAAGTAATAGAGAGCAGAGTTAAGACGGGAAGATGCATCATTGAACGAAGATGAACTGGCGTACAGTACAATGTCGTCAGCATACTGTAAGATGTTGCTAAAACATAAAACCGTTCTGTCAAGGTCATACGTGTAAACATTGTACAACAGAGGGCTCAACACCGAGCCCTGCGGCAAGCCCTTCCAGATCCTTCTAGAGGGTAATAGATCACCTTGTGCACGAACACGTATGGATCGTTCCATAAGCATACTACATATGATGTTGGTTAATCTTCCGGGAATACTTAGCTGTAACATCTTCTGTCTAAGTAGGGGAAGAACAACATTGTCATATGCACTCGATATATCAAGGAAGACACCGATTACGTGTTTACCTTCGCTAAAAGCTCGCCTGATGTCAGAAGTAAGAATGCTAAGACTATCCAAGGTACCCATACTCTTTCTGAATCCAAATTGGAATTGTGAAATTAGTCCTCTATTCTCCAAGATCCATTCAAGGCGATTTTTGATTAAATGCTCGAAAATTTTTGCCAAGACAGAAGAGAGGGCAATTGGCCTGTATGAAGAAGCACTATCCGGGTTCTTGCCAGGTTTTAAAACTGGTACGATGATTTGAGTTTTCCATGAATCTGGTATACGACCTGATTCAAATATACCATTCAAAAGGCTGAGAAAATATATTTTTATAGACTCAGGACATTCTTTAATAAATGAGTAAGGAATGCCGTCAACACCCGGCGTCGAGTCCCTGAGGTGATCTAGAGAGCACAGCAGTTCTGGAAAAGAGAAGGGTTCGTCGAATCTGTCACCTGAGTGTTGCATAGGGACAAAGGAAGGGATAGAATCATGAAATGGAACAGACGGAGGGGCGAGTTTGTCATAGAATTCGTTAAGCCAGGATGTCGGATCATTGGATGTAGGATTAGAATTTTCCATAGAGCGGCGAAAAGATTTAATGCGTTTCCAAACCAGAGACGCCGGAGTTCGAGGTGAAAGAGAGGCGCAAAATGACTGCCAACCTTTGCGTTTTTTAAGAGACAATATTCTTTTGGTCTGAGCTGAAATTTTATTAAAGTTAATATAATTATCTGAGGAAGCAGTCTGGACAAACTTATTTTCAGCTTCGTTTCGTAGTCGGATCCATTTGGTGCATTCCGCATCCCACCAAGGAGGAGATGGAATTTTAAAGGGTGAAACATTCTTGGCTGGGATGGATTCCTGGGCCGCACTAAGAATATATGAAATAAAAGTGTCATACGAAGTAAGAAGATTGTCTCCAGAGATAGGAGGGAGGAAAGGAAACTTGCGTTCTAAAACAGATGCATACTTAGCCCAGTCTGCCTGTTCAGTTTTAAATTTACACATTGGGGAAGGAGTATGATTCAAATGAGTAGAGTTTAGGAAGGCAACAATGATTGGAGCATGATCGCTTCCAAAAGTATTCTTAAGGACTTGCCAAGACAGAGACATCACAAGATTAGGAGAAGCCAGAGACAAATCTACAGGGCTGGGATTTTGCCCAGGTGCGCTGCGCCTGGTAGGAGTGCCATCATTCAAAACGCAAAGGTTGTTATCGTCCAGCAAATCCAGAAGTGAGGAGGATGCTGGGCCACATCTGGCGGAACCCCACAATGTATGGTGTATGTTGAAGTCACCCAGGATGAGTAGAGGACCAGATAAGGAAGAAATAATGTGATTTAAGTCTGCTACCAAAGATGAGTTAGGGTGAGGTAAGTAAACTGAAACAACTGTAATATTTAAGGTTTTGATGGCAACTATATTAAATCCAGGGTTGACATTACGAAGAGGAATTTGAGAGAAGGTGACAGATCTCTGAATCAAGAATAATGTACCTCCATAACCATCATCTCAATCATCACGAAGGCAGAAGTAACCAGGGACTCTAAATCGAGACCCCGGCCTCAACCAAGACTCCGTGATGGCACAGACACAAGGTTTGAATTTGTTGATAAGGTGAATCAAATCTGATTTATTGTGATTAATTGATCTACAGTTCCATTGAAGGACTCTGTGGGGAGCCGTTGTGATTGATAAGTTGGGATAAAAGCTGTTTAAGTAAATCAACGACATTGTACGGTAGGGAGTCACTGAATTTTGAAACTATATTTACTAGTGTGCAAACAAGAAGCTCAATAAGGTTGTCATTTGGTGTGATACGGGGGGTAGGGGAAGCTGGGAAAGCACTGCCATTGGGCATTGAAGATTTAGGGGTTTGTATGATATTTTGATGAGCAGTGACATCATATGATTTTCCCATTTCAGGAGCGGGTCGCCGATTTTGTAAAATAGTTTTCCTGTAAGAAGAGGATGCAGCCTGGGGTGCAGGGCTTGAGCACTCCAAGCGGGAGATTCCAGATATTTTTGGAGAGGGAGCAATATTTTGTGGTTGAGAGGTTACATCTGCGAATGATTTTCTCACTGCTGGGAGACGACAAGATGCCTGAGTGTAACTAATATTTTCTTCTGCCATGATCAGTTTTATGAGCCTTTGTCTACTATGTTCAGGACAATTATTATCAGTAGCCTTATGTGAACCACTGCATAACACACAGAATGGTGTGTCAGCTACACAATCAGTGCCTACATGGTCTTTGCCACAAACAAAGCAACGGGGTTTTGAGCGACATTGCATTTGGACATGTCCAAACCGACAACAAGCCCGGCATTGGATACTTGGAAGTTTATAAAGGTCGACTGGCAGGGATGAATAAAAGCAAAATACTTTCTCTGGCAGAACTTGCCCCGCAAAAGTTAAAACGACTGTAGTTGATGGTTGCCAGGTGATTTTACCGTCTATGTATTTTTTAATGTTCAGTCTACGAGCCCTGACTACTTTTCCACAGTTTGAAGGACATTTAATCCCTGTGACAAGCTCCTCAAGTGACCATTCCAGAGGGATATCACGCACTACACCCATTCTAGAAACATGAAATTGGGGTATTGTAGCAATATAATCAAATCTTGGCAGCAAATCATTCTTCACAAACTCATTGGCGGCTGACTGTGAAGTGAACTCAACTGATACTTTATTTCTTCCAAGAGGCTTAATTCCACCATCCTTTATGCCCATTATCCTGTTTTTGAAAAGAAGTTGTGAAAATTTCAGAACTTTTATGGTGATTCCATCAGAGGGACTTGAGGAGGACCTGGAGACGTGTATTATAAAAGGCCCTGAATCAGTTGATGAGTAACAAAGTTTTTTACCTTCAAGCTCAGGAATCGAAAAAGTATTTTGAGTTGATGCTGACGGAGGTACTACCTTTTTGGGATCAGGTTCGTCTACGGGACCGGCAGGGCGTTTTACTGGTTTTGGAATAGGCCGGGGAGTGCTTTCAAATAATGACTGGGACATTTCTATGTCGGGTGGTAAGCCGCCTCCCGGAGGAGGCGGATCATCATCCGCCATATCTCACAAACAAAGCAGAACAATCACAAAAACACTTACAATTATAACACAGACACAACACCACAGTAATATAATATATAGATATTGGATATATCAACAGTATTTTCACTAGAAACCGCAAAAAACCCTACTGCACGTGTTTTCTAACGCACGATGAAAAGCAGAATCCCCGCTACTATCTTGTTACTACCGTGAACGCATCTTTGGCAAATGACAAATGTCATTCACTATTCGTGAGTTGTCAAATACGTGGCCCAGCGGAAGAAAACAAGCTTATGTTCACATTTATTTATTAAAAAAATACTATTTCTGCAGTGTTTTAGGTCTAATAAACAATATGGATTACTTACGGAGACATTTACAAATAACAGTAGTCCTAGTTGCTTTATTATTTAGCACAGTTAACTCGTACACTATCACAGTAGATGCACACGATGAACAGTGTTTTTTTGAAAATGTTGAAGCAGATACAAAAATGGGTAAGAGTATTTTCACAATAATAAAGTTTTTTTGAAAATGTTGAAGCAGATACAAAAATGGGTAAGAGTATTTTCACAATAATAAAGTATAGAATTAATACATTTGAACAGAAACTACTTCAATTTTACAATTTCAAGACCTAACCTATCCTTACTAATATTATAAACGCGAAAGTTTGTAAGTATGGATGTATGGATGTATGGATGTTTGTTACTCTTTCACACTCAAACGGCTGGACCAATTTTGATACAATTTCGTATGGAGGTAGCTGACACTCTGGATTAACACATAGGCTACATAATTTTCCCAAATTCCCACGGGAACGAAGTCCCGGGCAGTAAGCTAGTTTGTGATATAATTGTCGTCGGCGTCGACGATACTTTCTTGCCTTTCTAAATTTTAAATTTATTCTTCCAATGGCACAGTAACTATATATTTTATTACTTCCACAACGAATTAAAGACAATTTAAAATATTCATTTGCAGGTTTGACATTTGAAATAGCAGAAGGTGGGTTCTTAGACATAGATGTTACTATCACGGGCCCCGATGGCGTACAAATCTATAAGGGCGAACGTGAGTCCTCTGGAATGTACACATTCTCGGCTCCCACCTCTGGTCGGTACACATACTGCTTCAGCAATAAAATGTCTACCATGACTCCTAAGGTTAGTCTGTATTTACTTCCATACTTTTGTTGTTGTGAGATAGGATCAAATACATCTATTACTATGATTTTTGTCCACAAAATCTTAACTTTGATTTGAAAAAATCTATTATTTTAATAAAAATGGTCTACTAATTGACCCATATTCTAATTTAAATTTAATAACGTACTAGCTTCCCGCCCAGGACTTCGTTCCCGAGAAAATTTTGGGAATGAATTATACACATAAACCTACCTCTTGAATCCCACCTTCCATTGGTAAAAATCAAGTGAAATCTGTTCAATAGTTTTTGAGTTTATAGAGTGTAGCGAGGGATTTTGTTTTATAATATGATAGTTTGCTGATGTAGGTCTCTTTAGTAATTGTCATTGGTTTAGGGCATCTGATTCCATAGAAATGTTAACATTAATCGAAAACTTTATCTGAATTGTCCTTTAAATAATTATTCTTCTTATCGATTTTTTAGTCAGACTAGATAGATTTGGTTAATCAGACATCTTTTTTCCATATCTAGGTGGTAATGTTCAACTTGGAAGTAGGAGATACGCCACACAAACAGTCTGGTGAGAAAGATGAGGCAGTAGACCACAATAAACTTGAAGATATGATCAAGGAGCTCGGTACCACCCTGAAAACTGTGAAACATGAACAGGAATACATGCAGGTAATTGAAATTGGCTTTATATTTGTGAATGATGTAACTAATCATCCCCCAAAGTACTAAACAATATTATTATAATGGTTCTTACCAAAATTTTCGTTTTAAATGAGTATTGTAAGCAAGTCTGTAAAGATGACAGATGAAAAACAAAAATCATAGCTTTAATACTGTGAAAATAAACTATATATCTTCCTTTTAAGCTCACTTTGATTTTACCATGTTTTCAGGTCCGTGACCGCATCCATCGCTCTATAAATGAGAGCACAAACTCACGTGTTGTGTTGTGGTCCATCTTTGAAGCAACAGTATTGCTGGTCATGACAGTAGGGCAAGTCTACTACCTCAAGAGGTTCTTTGAAGTGCAACGTGTTGTATAAACATGGCTGTACAAGTTTTTTGTCATATTGGTGACATGTTACTTCTTTCTTATTTGCTGTTTAATGAAGTCTTAATTTAAAATATTGTTTACTAGTAATAAAAGAGAGGTAATGTGTAACCTGCTATTGCATTGTAAGCATCTCAAAGTATGACTTAATGGTTTGTTTCATTTGTAAATCCAGTTTATAAGACTAGTAATGAATTCCTGCATGAATGGGCAATCTTAAGATCATTGACTGCAAAGATTTTGTTAAAGGTTTTAATATGAAGCTGTTTCTTCAGAATGATTTCCTATTTGAAAGAATGTAATTGAAATCTCGCTCCCAATTGTGCTCATTTCATTTGACTATTTATTTGTTCATTTTGTTGATTGTTTCTAGAGTTTATATTCTTTTGTGAATACTACAGTTGTGTAAACACTGCCTTTGTGTGATCTCGAATTTCGTTATTACAGTCTATGGTAACAATGAAGATCAAATTTTAATCGCTTCAATGCTTGAAGCGAAGTATTAGTTTTCTTCTGCAGCTCAAGCAAAACGTGAAAACAATGCGGTAATTTTTTTTTTAAGTGTCGAACTTACTTACGCGAGAGAGCGAGCAAGCTATGCTGCTTTTGATTACAATATTTCTATACTTTTGTAGCTAAACAGGTTTTCAGTGTAAAACACATAAAACAGACGCGCAAATGAATATAAATACAGAGCTCGATTTGAGTATAGCTGCTTAGCATCACAAGGGAGCGAGTGTGTGAGATATTGTGTTATCTGACTCTGTCTACGCGAGGTTGTAAGTATATGAATAAATTAATAAATTGTTTGTACAAATAAATGTCTTTCAGTTCATAAATTCCTTTCCTGAAGAAAGTAGAAAGACTCCTCAGCAAAACAACGCGGCCAAATTAAAAAAGTGACGAAATGAAAACGCCAGAGGACCGACTGCCTTCGCGTCTCGTTAATCTCGCAAAATATAGAAACATGTTTTTCGTGAGAATCTATGAATATGCACTTTCAGCAATATCTGTACGTCTTGTATTTGAGATTAACGCGAAAAACCGATAAAACATGTTTTGCTGGGGTACCTGACATCGTTTGCGCGGTGCGCGGCCCATTCAAAATGAAGTTTGTCGCGGCCCGTCCTAACTATGCAATATCTATATATATAAAATAAAGTCGTGTTTGTTACAACACTTATAACTTAAGATCGGCTGGACTGATTTTGATCAAATTTGGTATGGAGGTAGCTGATACCCTGGATTAACACATAGTCTACATAATTTTCCGAAGTTCCCACGGGAACGAAGTCCCGGGCGTAAAGCTAGTAGTAAATAAAAAAAATTTTCAATGCAATTGAGAAGCTTACTTTTAAGTTTTAATGGTATTATTAAAGGTGATAAGATAATTATTTAATAAAAAGATATGTTCTTTTAACAAACTCTTTATAAATTACAACAAAATTACATATTTCATAATTAGCAAAAGTTAAGTACATCTAAAGGCTTGAATCAATAACTAGATTTTTACAATCTGAGATTTCTTTTAAACTGAGTTAAACATGACTTATAAAGGTAACACTTATAAACTGCACCATGTGCATCTAAAGATTTTTAAAACTTATTTTATCTTCAGCAATATCATTTTATTTCATGGAAGACTGCTGCTAGTAAATAAAGTGGAAAACTGACTGAAATTAAAAAAAAAAGTACTAAAAACAATGCAATAAGGAGGTATGGGAATTCCTTATGTTATAGTAGTGTGGCTTGGAGGTACAGAGGCCAACGCAGCAGGTAACTCAATTTTCGTTTCAAAACCGCAGGGAGTGGTAACCTGATGTGCGACCCTGTGTACACGGTGTTACAGCGTGGTGACGGTGTCGAGTCGCCCGGTGAGTAGAGCGGGCAGTGTCTCGCCGGCCGCCAGCCGCCGCCGGTCGGGGCGCGCGCCCGGCAGCTCCAGCAGCACAGTGGCGCCACAAGCGCTTAGCAGACGACTGCTACACTGTAGGGGTAAATATTACATTAAATATCATCTATTTTAGAAGATGAATAAACATTCTTCCATGCTGGACTTGGATTGAAATGAAAAATTAGAATGTGCCAGCTACCTACTCTTCCCAGGATATACAGTAAAAGTTTGTAAGTGGGATGCGAGGGTTTTGCCGTATAATAGGCGAAAGGCTGACCACCTCTCACCATTAACAAGTCGTTCCATCTGATAACCCTCACAATTTGTATCAAACGTGGCGTCACATGTTTCGCTAGAACCACCGATGCTCTGCCTACCCCGTTACGGATTACGGCTGAGCCGAGTTCGCCACACACTTGACTATACCTACACGATAAGAAGAAGTAGGGATGTGATCCGAAGTGAAGAACGAACCTGGTTCCCGATAAGTTTGGCGACGAACCCGTCCCCCTGTATGTGCAGCGTGGCGCGCGCGTACTCCGGGCGCGGGTCGAGCTCGACGCTGTCAGCCAGGCGCACGCGCAGCGCGGGCCGCGACGCCGGCAGCCCGGCGCACGCGCGCAGTGCGCGGATCACGAATAGGTGGCAGCACACGTATGCTGACACTGGGTTGCCTGCAGGTTACATTATTTATTTTATTGCAAACTTCTTAATGACTTGACCTGCCAAATCCTGGATCATGGTCGAGCGTACCCCGAATGAAAAACGGGACTGAGTGCTAGGAAGAAGAGATTTTAATGCAAACTTCACAGCTTTTAAGTACTACATCACATAGCGCTAACATTAAAAATGTATACAGCCAATTAAGAAGTTTAACATATTATAAACTGTAGATTTAGATTAACGGGTAGAATAGGTAAATAACTAACAAAATAGATGGGATGGTTAATACAAAAGTTAGGATAATGTATGTGTTGGTGTTTGTATGTATACATGTGCATGTGTGTGTGTGTGTATGTATGTAAGCTATAATTGGGGTTTTGTTCATAAAATTGTTTTTAATTTACACTTATATTACGCAGATTATGATGTATAATATATTTTTACTTTGGATTTATTTACTGACGAGTAGAGGACGCCCGGGATTCGTTCCTTGTTCCTTGTCTACACTACACCGTCCAGAGAAACTTTGTTTGTCCAAAAAAATAAAAGTTTCGGCTGAGCGTTGATATCAGTGACTGAGTCAGGACCTTGCATTTTTATATTTAAGATCAAAGAATAAAAGGAACTTGTAGCAAATTCCAGCATTTTTTAAGTCCAAGGATTTGGGCTGGGCGTTGTGCCAGCGAGTATTTTTATATATTAGAAAAAATATAACAAAGCTCAAATAAAGCTGTTTAATTTGTTGCCATAATTTTTGCCGCTTTTGATAAATATAAGGCTGGTCGAAATTCAAGCATTTGCTATTTCGTATCTATCACTGTAATCTGTAGGCGCTAGAGGGGAATGAAAACAATCTGTCTGACTGTTGTGTAGGTATACTTACCGGGTAAAGCGAATATAAACTTGGTCTTTCCTCCAAACACGCAGGTAGCGAACGTACTGGGCTTGCCCGGCTTCATCCGGACGCGGCCGAAGTGCAAGGTGGCGTTGAAGTCCTGCAAAGAAGAAACTTTAGCATTATGGAATGCAAAATATACGCAGTCTACTCTAGGATCCTCCTCTAAGGAAGGTCTTAACCTTATCATGTAGGTATAATCAAGTTAAATGACTAACTTATAATTAAATACTAAAATGGGTTTAAATTCGCGTATATAGGGCTTTAGGTAAATCTCTTTCAACCTCTCGGGTGCTAAATCAGTCCATGAAACTGAACAACTTTCCCAAGGAACATAGGTCAAAATACGAAAAAAAAATTTTGAGTTCTCATACAAACTTCATCAGCATATAGTGCATTTTGTACCTATGGGAGATCAATTTTTTTTCGTATTTTGACCTATGTTCCTTGGGAAAGTTGTTCAGTTTCATGGACTGATTAACCACCCGAGAGGTTGAAAGAGAGTTACCTAAAGCCCTGTATATCATGATTTACCTATGTCCCACCGCTTGACCTATTGTGACCTACTTGATTTTAGTCTGTCAGAATTTCCAAACCGTCAAAAAACCGAGTAAGGGTCTACTAAGTGGGTTTGTGAGCACTGAACACGTGTCTAAGTGGATCTATGAGCACTGGGTACAGATCTAAGTGGGTGTATACCGTACCTTGGTGAGCACGGGTTTGAGCAGGTCCCGCTCGCCCATGGAGACCCCGCCGGAGCACACGAGTATGTCTGCTTGTCTGAGCGCGCTCTGTACGGCGGCCGCTAGCTCGCTCGGCTCGTCCCGCGCGATGCCGCAGTCTATCGACTCGTAGCCGTGCTCTCTGAACACACGACATAGATAGATAGTTCATTTATTTACTAAAACAAAAGAACAGTTAACAATGGAATTTGCAAGTCTAAATATGAATACCGATGGTTCCTAGCTACCTTTAGGCTAGGCTAAAAAATGAATACAGCAGGCCGAGTACGATAGTGACAGCGCCGCGACAACACCGCGGTCCTATGTCAAAATGTCAACATTGACAACATTGGCGAGCAAGCCTTTGCGCGGGACCCTCGCGCAATCAAAGTGAAGTTCAGCGTGAGCCGAGCGCGAGTTAGTCGTTATCGTGCTAGAGCTGCTGATGTTTCCTAGCTACCATTAGTTGACAAGTCTATAACGCTGCTTCTGAATCAAGGTTCGATTACCGGTTGGGGCAAAACTGGGTACTCCCACGCAATGATGGAACACAACAAGCTGTTTGGCGTCGGACTTCGGTAGGAGGGTGGTCGCAAACCAGACGGCCCTTTACAGAGCCTACCACACCGCATGAGACCATAGGACGACACCTCAGATTCAGAAAAAAATGAAGTGTCGTCACAGAATAAATAATAGTACTAACGTACAGAAGTCTCACTCCCTAACAAAAGTCAACTTTAGGCATAAAAATTTGCCTACTATTGCAAGCGGCACAAGCTTGCAAGAGAAATTGAAACTTATAGTCGGCCGCTAGCGTTTATATTCTATTGCGCACCGCCGACTCGATGCCGCGTTTGCGACGAGAACTCAGGGTTAACACTCGCCGCCGATTCAGAGGTAAAATTATTATTGAAATTAATTAAGTAAGATAACACTGCTTATAAAATCAAGAGTAACTTTGGTTAGGAAGAGTAGTAAGTAAAAACACAAGTAACATAAACAGATGTTATTTGATACCTAGCCTACATACCTACTAACTACAGACACCTACAGACTATTGTGATGGCAAAACATGTTTCCGTCTGGTTTTAATATTGTTAATAAGTAGGTATACTTATTATTTTGCTCAACATGCGACCAACGCGATGAGAGCGCGCGCGGCGAGTGGCGGCCCGCGCTCGCTGCATACTCAGTATGCCCGCCGCGCGAACATGCCTAAACTGCGGAGTGACACCCCCCTGGTGTCGTTGCCTGGGATGGATTACTAGGAGGCAGGTCTCATTTGTGTTTCCTTAGTCGCCTCTTACGACACCCACGGAAAGAGATGGGGTGGTGTTATTCTCAACCGATCACCACACGGTTAAAACCAGATGTTCTCGGATCTGAATGTTGTCTGGCTTTGTGGTTCCTCAAGGGACCCACGACACAAGAGAAATTAGTACATGATGTGGGCCTTTGAGTGTATAAAAATCCGTACTTGAGTAGCACCCTTAGCATGGTTCGGTTGGAGTCGCGGATGTGCGCCGGACGCAGCTTCACCTCCGCCGGCTCTTGCAGCTCGTTGCCCGTCGACAGCAGCGCTATCTGAACACGCATTTAAATAAATTAGAATATTTTACCGAGTACGTAACTAATAGAGGTGCAGTCTAGGGCGATCAGTTTCTCACAATACCTCTGTGATTTTATACACATTTGTATGGCGGCGCGCGGTCACACTACTAGTTCCATTTCTCTCTCGCAAACAATATACAATACATAATTATTTGTACACAGAGACATACAGTAAGTAAATAAGTAATACCATTTACGTACACACGGCAGCACATCTGGCTATACATGTTGATCTTGACGTCGCCCTTATCTCGCTCGTAATAGAGCCGGCTTTCGTAGTGCAAATGGGTAAGGGTCAGTTCACACCGAGACGCGACGCTACGCGCATATTTTAAAAGAGCCACTCAAGATTGAATTTTATTTAATAGATGAAAAGATAAACATTTCATCTCGAGGCGCAACGCTGCGTAGTACAACGTATTCTAAATTTTCACAATGAAATGTTTATCGTTTCATGTAATAAATAAAATTCAATTTTGAGTGGCTCTAAAAATGTGCGCGCAGCGACGCGTCTCGGTGTGAACTGACCCTAACCTGGCTTGCTGCTGCCTGTACATAAACTAACTTAAACAATATTGGCTAATTATGGATGTCTATAATCAATAGTTTGTATGACACACTAAAGGTATAGCTCGGCGACGACATTAAGATATTAAAAATCATAATTAGGTTGCCGGGCGGTTATCGGGGGCTTTAACGTGTAGACATCTAAATCTAAAGGATGTAGATTTCCCCTAATCTACTCCCTGCTCCCTTCATTAAGAAAACTAATTATTTAAACGCTAAACATTTTTTGCACAATTTCAATTTGAACATCACTTTTTTGAACATCATACCAAAGAAGAGAAAATAAAAATAAGATAAAATAAAACTTAATAATTTCTAGAAGCCATCACAGACTTATTTATAAAAATCTAAATATGAGCTGTTTTTTTAAATTATTATTATGAGATGGGTTAACTCTTAACCCCAATCTTGTCCAAGGTCATAGATTGGTTCTTAAGCTTATGAATTCTAACCCCTGTATTATAATCCTCGCGGGAGCGTGTAAAAACATTTCTTAGAAAGACATAAGTAATAATTAACACTCCCGTGAAGATCTTAAGTGTCACTTATCCTTAAATATCGTTTGTGAATATTTGTACGTTACCGAGGGGTTTGCTCTAACAGTGACGTTTTGATAGCCAGCGCCAGCAAGCACTCCTATTTGTCCAGCGTCTAGGATATCACCTGTTGGAAAAAAAATATAATTATTTAAAAAATATGAAATAATA
Organism: Aproaerema taeniolella; assembly: GCA_949987775.1. Classification (NCBI taxonomy): domain Eukaryota; kingdom Metazoa; phylum Arthropoda; class Insecta; order Lepidoptera; family Gelechiidae; genus Aproaerema; species Aproaerema taeniolella. Next base: position 6,956,722 of record OX465263.1, on the reverse strand, counting down.
ACTAAAGGATAAAATTTTAAACAAATCAAAGTCGTATCAAAGTCACAAACATAAGCTAGTTATTAATAGAGTCAAAGGGCATTTGGCTCCTTGGAATCTATCTCGATAACAAGTCCGTTAATTATGTTGGTTATCAGTTACTAGTTTGATGAAGTTACAGCAACGATGCTATTTTTAACAGCAGTCAAACAAAACTGAACTTATTAGAAATTGTTCCTGCAGTTTTATATAAACCATTTATTATTTGTTCTACCTCCCATAAGTATTGATGGACATTTGACTGGCTGGCTGATAAGTTAGAAGGCGCGATATATCGATCAGTTTATATGAACTAAAGGTCTTACGCTGAAATAAAATTATTTAAACTCTAATTGATTCTCCGTAAAAATAGGAAAATAGCTAAACGAAATTCGGCGTTGTATACCTTGAGAAGCGGTGATACCTCAACCGGTTAATAAATCAGTCTTGTAACCGGAAGGTTGCGGGTTCAAATTCTGGTTGGGGTCTGTACAACTACATTGGTCTTTTTGGATATAAGTACGGATTTTTCATTAACTATCACTCGCTCAGCGGTGAAGGAAAACATCGTTATGAAATTCACACATGCGAGACGGAAAAGCTTTCGAAATACGCACGGTCTAACCACCCCGTATTGGACCAGCGCGGTGGACTATAGCCTAAACCCACTGCTTCGATGGGAGGCCCGTGCCCCTTGGTAGGGGGGACGTATATGGACTGTTTTTTTTTAAATTTATCAGGTAAGTTACAATTTGTCTTAGGTATATTACTCGCCAAACTAAACATTTTGATGGCGAGACGCGCTCTTTTTCATTTAATATGGAAAACCTACCACAAATTACTTTACACAAAATACAATACTTTGCCAATAGTTGCAAAGCTAAAATTGCTAATGAATCATATTTTGTCTAATCACTATTTTGACTTATTTTAAGTAACTTTCTGTATTTTTTATAAAATAAAGCAATTTTTGACTTTGAAATAACTATCACAATAATTAATTAAATTGCCACTGTGGACCCGCTGCCGATGGCAGTACTCGGCCTGACTAGTATATTTACCCTTGTCGGCGAGCACGGCCCCCATGGGTATGTCGAAGCCGATGGGCCGCACGTCCTGGTTGGGCCGCGGCGCCACCATGATCTCCACTTCCAGTTCTGTCACCCCGTCTTCTGACGCAGATACTAGCTTGGTGTCTTCTACCTGGAATTATTTAAGCTATCGACGTGTATAATAATAAGAGCTCTCTCTTTCTTAGTCTGCGTTCTGTCAGGTTACCACACGCGAGCACTCTGTGCTGTTGCGATAAGAGCGGTTTCGCAACGAAAATAGAGTAATCTGATGCGCTGATCTCTGTACAACAGGTAGCAGGGCGACAGTGGCAGTGTCGGGTTCTTTTCTATTTTCATCGCTCGCTGCGCGCAGTACAGAACCTTTTTTTTTAATGAATGCGTCTAGCTATGGAAACATTAAACAACGCAGAGTACGATAACTGCTCGCCGACCCGTCTATCTGCCAAATATAGGGCTCAAATGGCAAATTACCCTTTAGTGATTTTAAAGTGGAGGACATTTTATGATTAGGCTTGAGTTCCCAATAGAATAAGTCTAATTTTAGTTCTTTTTATAATTTTTATTTCATTCAGAGAACTACGTCAAGTCCTCGATAGCGTTTTTATTACGAAATAAGAAACAATGTAATATACCATTTGTATCGATGAAATCAAATTAGCGCACCATCGTCCATCGTCGACCTCATCTATGTCCTTGGTCAAGATTGAGGACAAGAGATAACCTTTTTTATAATAAAAAAACGGCATTTTTCAGAGTACTCCGCATACCATTTGATTTACGATAAGCGAGAGGGAAGAGTGAGGTCAAGTGAAATCGGTGAGAGAAGGTGAGTCCCCCCTACGCTATATAGTACACGCATTTGTACTACGCAGTCGGCCCCGCTATAGTATACGCACCTGTCCTACACAGTCGGTCCCGCTGTAGTATACGCACCTGTACTACACAGTCGGCCCCGCTGGGCAGTGCAGCGCCGGTGTTGATCCGCGCGCACTCGCCCGCACTGAGCGGCACGGTGGGCGCGTCGCCCGCCGCCAGCGCGGAACGTACGCGACGCACGCCGCGACCGTCGCTACTCAAGCATGCGTACCCTGGGCACAACATGTTTCTCTAAGTAAAAAGAAAGCAGTTTCTCTAAAGTAAGCGGACTTTTTTAAAAGGTCTTCAGACTTTCAAGTCTGAACTCGAGGTTTCTTTTGTTCAATTAAGGTAGTTAGTTTTTTAAATGAGATAAGCAGTTTTGTACAAATGTGGAAATGTTTTGAATAGTGAGGAAACCTTTCGAATTTTATACCTTTCAACTACTACATTCTTTGGCTACATAATGGAGAGTACCTAGTTCTAGTTTTATGTTCGGAACCCTCATCATTATAACAATCAAAAGACGTCCACAAATGGACATAGACTAAGGCCCATATTACAGAAGGAGACTCAAGTCTTGATCTATACTTAAGTATTAATAATCTCTTTCTCTTACTATCAAAATGACACTCTTCTATATTTGGCAAAAACAATTTTCTAAAGTTTGCAAAACAACTTTTAGTAGTTACAAACTTCGATTTCAGCTGTTTTAACTTACAAATGTATCAGTGTGGTGTGAAAAATCGCATACAAATAATAATAATGTTAAATCAAAATGAAGGGCATTAAATGTTAGAGGGCTCGACATACAAGCTGATAATAATTTAAATGGCTGTTTTGTTAAAGCAATTTCAAAGTGAAATTAGGACCGACTTTATTTAGAAATTTAAGAATTCATGTCATGGAAAGGCGATACAGTTGAGTAAATAGCAAGCGAGCGGAACGAAAAACTGGGGTAAACCGAACAAAATAATAATCCATTGATAAGAACAAAATGATAATCATACTATATTTCAAAGGTGACTTTAGTATCAAAGGAAAACTAATTAATTTTGTATCTTAATCCATCTTAAATACAGTGGACAAAGAATAAGAATGCCTTTGCCCAGCAGTGGGATCAAGAATACGAATAAAAAAATATATATCTAAAAATGATGCACTAAAGAAATATAAGTTGTTGACTTACCATCTTTCACAGATGCAGGGAATGGCGGCATTGGTTCTTTAGCCTTAAATGGCTGTGCCACTACTCTTCCTATTCCATCCTCTATTGGAACTATCTCCATGTACACATTCCATTGCTTCATGACTTTATCTATTATATCATATGCTTCTAACATTTCTACCATTGGATATGGAGATTCTCTTGGTCTAAAAGCTACCTTCGTTATATCTACATTGCTGCTGAGCATGTGATGTGGACACATATGACTAAACTGTATCGATTCGTGAATTGACTTGACTTCAGACAGCTCATTCTTAATTAGTGAGATTGCATGAGAAAGCACTGGTTTCACTATTTCTATAAGTTCTGAGACAGCTTTTTTGCTACCGGGGAAGTTAATGATGAGAGTGGAGCCTCTGATGCCGGCCACAGAACGTGACAGCATTCCCATTGGGGTTTTCTTTAAGCTTTCTATAGTGAGGGCAACGGGGATAGCCGGCACCTCTCTGCGGATCACAGCTTTAGTAGCCTCCGGAGTCACATCTCTAGGCCCAAGTCCGGTCCCTCCTGTAGTCAACACTAGGTCCACGTGAGCCTCGTCACAGAAGTATTTCAGCTCCCTTTCGATGATATCCTTCTCATCAGGAATTATGATAGTGTGCAGGTTGGCTTCTGGAAACATTTGTTTGACAACTTCAGCTAAAGTTGGCCCCGAGGTGTCCTTCGAGTGGTCCTTGAAGCAAGTGTCACTCACGGTGACCACCGCCACTGCCTTCACCATTTTGTATCTACAAGAAATATAGAAAATATTAAAATTAAATATATATTTTACAATTCAATAACAATTTTTACAACAAAGTTGCCTAAAATTGGTACCTATACATATTTAGAAAGTGCACAAGTAATAATGTTAATACAAAAAACTACGTGGAATGACTAAGAATTATTTAAAAAATTGAAGGTAAGCCAAAAACAAATTTTCCACCTTACCTTCGAATTCCCTCAAAAGTTATTAAAATACTTAACGACAGTAACCATGATGGTAAAATAATTTGTCTTTTCTGATTACGGAAGACATGCGCAAACTCGAAAATAAAGTATCAAAACAAAAGATAAAATAAAGCACTTACTTTGTCGGTTTCTAAATCGCAATCTAAGTAGGACACTTATATGTAGTAAAGCTATTTATGAATGAAGTTATCTTTGGAAATCCAATTCGAAGGGAGCTGCTGTTACATCACACTTAAATACACTAGAAAAGCGACGAAGTTGATAACAGTTTATACGCAAAACACCGGCGCGTGATTCTAACAACAATGTGTTTAATTAGAGTTCCTTTGTTATATTTGTTAAACATTACAAATATTTAATAATGTTAACTAACAAAACGTAAAGGGATTTCGTAATAACAATTGAAATCTGAATTTAACGTAGTAAAGATTCAATTAGTAAAGATTTTGCTTTCAAATGCCCGAAAAAAAAATTGAAGTGAAACTAAAATATAATCATAAAAAACTTAAAAGTTTCACATAACTTGGGCGATGTTATAAAAAGATTTCTAGTAGATAAAATTCACGTTCGACGAAGTATGTACAATAATGTTTTAAATTAAATCATACGGAACCCAAACAGCTGTTGGAATGTCGACTCACTCTTGACAAAAGAGTTTTGTAAGAATGTGACATTGACAGAAGTGTTTGTGTGCCAACATAACGGTATTAACTGCTACGTTCCGTTTCACGAGAATTCACATAGTAAAATCAGTTCAAAAATACAATTGCAATATAATTCAGTCTAAACATAATTCAAACAAATTGTACTTACGAGAACTAAAACATAAAAAAAGCATTTAAAAGATAATTAATACTTAATTTTGTACAATACTAATACAACAGTTCTCTAACTTATTTGAAAGTTTTAGTGAAATAAAGCTTGACACTCGGAACTTTAAAATATTTTTATGTCGTGCTCATAAGAATCTATTTTGCACATCAACTGCCCAATGCATCACGCCGTGTCGTTAGTACATAAGAAACAATTAACATTTACTGCTCTTTCAACCGTATTTTCTCGTGATAAAGTGTATTTTATTTCACTAACACAAATACTTGATTTTATATAAATTGGTTCTTATACTTGGAGGCAACAGCTAGTATAATTTTCTTGGGCAATGGCAATCGGGTACAGGCCTGTATGAGTCGATGTAGCGGCATATACCGCTGGAGGGCCACAGAGTTGCCGATTATCAATAGTTTGTGCTTCGCGCGGGTTACGCTCACCGCTAGGCGGCGCTGGTCGTTGAGAATCTCTCCTTCCTAAAAAATATGAATATACTTTTATTCCCCCTCCGTACCTTCATAATGTAGCAAAACGCCCTCTTACAACTTATAGTACGAATAAAATCAATAACTTAAAGTTTTGAAATCATAATTAAAGTTGCCGTTGTCTTCTGAAAGTTTACTACGAAAAAGATAGGAAAAACGAACCTTAATCTTCCTGTCGTCCTGCCCGTCACGTTTAGTGCAAGAGTACATTATGACGGACTTGTCCCTCCCTTGAAACTGATCGACGGTGCTGCACTCTATACCGCGCGGCGATAACACTCTCCGAAGTAACGACACTTGGTCTCGATACGGAGCTATGATACCGACGTCTGAGGATTTCACTCCACCCTGGGTTTAAAAAGGGATACTCCTATTATTGTTCTTGTAACCATGTTCCAGCTGGCACTTGTGGTAAGATGTTTACTTTGTGCTAATGTGCGAGCACGTACGCGCGCTACAGCACGGATACGCAGCACTATCTTTTAAAGGATGTCCTTTTAGTAAAACACAAAAACATAAAAGGTACATGTTACATGACACAAAATTAAATACCAGTGTCTAAGCTAAGCCTATCCTGCGTCTTCGATTCTAGAAACTCTGTTCACAGAACAATAAATACATCTGATTTAGTTAAAAGGAGATATAAGTAAAAAAAAGTGATTCCTACGTAATATACATTTAAAAAAAGCCTTACGAACGAAACTGGATTTTTATGAATTTAAAAGGTATATTATTATAGTCTCTGGTCTTTGGATGGATTAGGAAAGGCAACAAGGTTGACTTTTGCAAATAGAAGAATCCTTACCAATATCAAAGCATTCAGAATGGCCATGACGACACAGGCCTCATCAACGTTGGTGCATGATTTACTGCCGTCATTGGTTGCAACATCCAACTCGGACGTGTCCAAAAACAAAACCGCGTGGTCCAACTCAGGACTGCAGACTGTTTGTATCCAGGGAGGTTCGTTTGATAATTTCTGAAATTGAATCAAGATATAAGAATTGCTATAGTAAACCTAAGTCTATTTCATTAAACAGGTACAGAGTCAGATCGACATACTATCATAAAATTCAATTCAATTCTTTGAAAAATGGCGTCCATAATCATGCTTTTGCCAATGTCTGAGTATTTTAATCAAAATTAGAATATATAATGGCGAAGTCACCAATATCAAGTAGAGAAACCCTTTACGGGTTGTAGTAGGTCAGAACTGATCAGCAGGGTGCACCGCTAGCAGGCGAGGATGACAATTTTGGAACACTAAGATGTCATAGATCCCACACAACCCTAACTTTAAAGTTATCTGACAAGTGAAAAACTAGGTTAAACAACTGTTTCTGCTAAATCTTACAAAAATACACACAAAAACATTGCCTGGCTGGTTGGTCGTATATCAAGTCATAACCCGCGAATAAAAGACACTCATACTTTCCCTGTTCGAACTCGGAGACGAAGGTACAATACGATAATTTTTTTTTTAATTTACAACAGTACAGCTAAGCAAATGGGTGATCCGAAGTAGTCTCCTTACCTGTAGATTTACATTCGCCCTAGCCGTGGCGATCGCCTGGTCAGCGCACTTCAGCCGGTCCCTGTATGCGACCTTATTGGCGACGTCCACGAGCGGCTGGTTCATTCGGTACTGCAACTGTAGCGTCGAAGTGGCGTCCTCTCTCATCAGTCTGTGGAATAAACTCTCCTCCATGCCTAAGCGCCTGTGTTAGATAAACAGAAGAATGTTAAGGCTAGTGTGACGCAGGCTGCAAAAAATTACTAGATTCAGTTAGTGATGTAGGGAGCTAACGTGAAACGTAATTTAACGGGTTGACTCATATTATCGAACTGCCTCTTTTCTATGAAAAAATGTGGTCGAAGAGCTAGCAAGCGCACCCGGAAAATATATAGTATGTATCACATCAAATATATTTTATTTTCAAACAGACAGTACACAATCTTTGAACCTAAAAGAAGCCTCGAAGACTAGAGCTTTAAAGATATGTTGACGGCGACAGAGAATCGAAACAAGGAACCGTCAATTGAATACCTCAAGTTTATTCCAATTTGAACCCTATTACCAGTCGACAAGATGGATACTGGGGGATACTTAGGTGGATAAATGGGTGGATACTATGGTCCGTACTACAGAACGCGACTTAAGTACTCTGATCTATACTTAAGTACCAGTCATCTTTGTCATTTTGATAGTGAGAGAAACAGACAATCAATACTTAAGAACAGTCTATACATACATTACCTTGTGCTCATTATTTTTATTATTTATCTTAAACCTACGAATGAAACGTTTATTTTTGCACACACAAAGCTTACACAATTGAATTCAATTGATAAAATTAAAAAATAAGAAATAAAAATTAACTTTTCAACACATTTGCTCATAAAGTGTGTCTTATGTCATTGTTTTAAGATTCATAATGATATGTATTACCCAGCCCGTGAGTAATAAAAATAAAGCACAAGTACGTAATGTTTTTTTTTTCTAAATTTCAGCAAAGAGATCAGATCCTTTTTTATATTTAAAATTAAGTGTAATTATTAAACTATTTGTAAATAAAAATATAATTCCAGTAAATCATTTAAATTTAACAGAAAATTATCATTTATTTATGCTAAAACGTGAAAATATATATATAGTTAAGTATTTTTTTATTATTTGGCTGTATGGCATACTTTGTCAATGTGAATCTCATTTTGCGAGCGATAAAAGAAAAAAATAATCGCGCCTCTTTTCAGATATTTTAACTTGGTTTTCACAAACGGCATTTTATTTGTATCCATCTTATTGTTATTATTGTCAGAAACACAACACAAAAAATTTCTTCTTCAAGTGCAGAACAGGAAACCTACGTGGGTACACCGCCAGAAATACTTTCCAAGACGCAAAATGCAAGTGATAGCTTGTTGCCGTCAATATCAAAGGAAAGTTTTTATTTCTTTATTTCCTCGCAAATGTGTTGAAAAACGTCGTATGACACGTGTGCGCATTGGATATTACATTCTCGGCTCCATTGAACCCTCGCCTTCGGCTCGGGCTCTAAACTCGCCTCTAATGTAATATCCAACTTAGCACACTTGTAGCATAATGTACTATAAAAAAAGGAAAAAGGAAACTATGAAATTATAATAAAATTACATTAATGAACATTTCTCTTTACATCAAACACTCTTACCTAGCGGCTGGACTCCTAACAACGGGCGGCAACTGATCCGGGTCGCCAACGAGCACGAACCGCCTCGCCGCCAGCAGAGGGCGCAGTACAGTGCTCTGCAACACTTGCGTCGCCTCGTCCACTACACACACGCCGAACGAAGTGCGCGACAGCATGGCGTGGGCCGCGCCTAGGCAGGTTACGCCTACTACTTCCTGATTAAAACAAGGTTAATATATTTAGCTCGATCTGATGACATTTTAAATCACACTATACACTCTATGTCGATTAATTCTCCCCTCGTTTCCCTTTTCGCTTTTAAGCCTTAACTACTAAATGAATTTCGATTAAAGGTGTGTAGATAGATCTGATACTGGTGCAACACTTATTAAAAAAAAGAAAGTTCCCTTTATGCTGCGTAATAAGGCAAGACCTTTAGTAGTAAAGGAAGCTGAAAATTTCTGACAAGAAACGGTAAGTCCCGACCTGAGATCAGTTAAGGTACACTTCTTCTTTTCGTGTCAGTGAACACTTAAATCAGACTGGCCTAGTAAATGGTCAGTTCTACAGCCTTCTGATCACAAGGTACACTGAGATCTTTCGAAATTTGAACAACGCTCTCTCGTAAAGTGTGCGTTGGATTTTTCAACTTATGACTACATTTACATACCATGGAATTGTACAAGTCTTCAAGTTGTTGTACTGTTTCGCAATTGGCGATAAGATGCTGTTCGCATTTGTTGACCAAACACGCAGCAACTCTGCTCGAGGATCCCAGCCTCATTACTTTAAGGGATTCTGGTAACCTACAAACATTGTGAAAGTAAGCACATTTTGTAACCCCTGTACCTTCTTCCAATTGGTTTTATATTGGCTCAAAGGTCTTGTAACCAGGCTATAAATGAATAAAAATGTTTTATATATGTAAAGAGGACAACGAATCGGATCACCCCATTTTTGCTGCAAAACCATTCTTATAATAACAGCATACGTGCATGTTCATAATCAGCAAGCTGCATAGCTAGCATGGCTCGCGACAAACTCGAACTTCACGCCACTCCGATGACGGTAAACTTTCACTTTGATTGCGCGAGGGCATCGCGCAAAGGCTTGCTCGCCCTCTGGCGTAGTCATTTCGACTTTTTTGACCGCGTTGTTTTCACGTTGTGCTTGAGCTGCAACTGGCCTCTTTATATTCTTGTTTCTTTGCATACTATTGCATTTATTTTTCTTAAAATGTAGAGCAATATTTTATCGCTAAAGTTCTAGCAGTCTTACTAATAATAAATAAACTGCGTATAATATCCCAAAACACCTTTCATAAGGTCGTTTTAAGCTTTTACTACGCAATGTGTAAGTCTTATTAGTAAGGCCGCGAATCTATGAACAGACAGCAGCACCTCAGGTTACCCATTTGCACTACGAAAGCAGACGATATTCCGAGCGAGATAAGGGCGATGTCAAGCCTGATCTGCTGACGTGTGTACTTACCTGCTTAATACGGTGTCGACGGCGGAATGAGTGTGTGCGGTGACAAGGACTCGCTGTTTCAGTCCCACTAGCATCTGAATTAGAACGCTAATCGTTTGGGTTTTACCTGGAAACAATGTTCTTGTTCATTGAGTGACGTTTATTGACCATTTCTATTCTAACGTTCAGTTGCAGAAATGTTTATTAAAATTAAAGCTTATTTAAAGGTAATGCCATCCTTGTTTACAGCAACAAGACGGAAAGAGTCAGTATGATAATTAAAGTAGCATTAACTTTGCAAAATTGCAGAAACCTGTCTTGCCACGGACCACCAACTGTTTTGCAGGTAAAATAATTAAAGGGTTATTCTTCAGCTATACCTACTGTTCTTCAGCTATGCACTGTTGTTCATTCATATTCAACAGTGTTTTAATTTTTTTTTCCAAAATGTTATTTCTCTTCAATTACTAAGTTTTGAATCCTTGGTTCAGTGCTAGCCAAAGCCAAATACTTGAGGCTCTGACATCCAGCCGATTTCTGTGCTTGTGTCGACTCGTCACATTTCATACAATATTTTTGAGATAGCTTCGCAGACCACTTCGGGTGCTTCCAGGGACCTCCAGTGGTCCGCGGACCACCGTTTGAGAACCACTGTGGTTGTGGTCAAGAGTGCACCCCTCATCTACATTAATATTATAAAGAAGAAAGATTTGATTGATTGTTTGTTTGTTTGCTTTGAATAGGCTCCAAAACTACTGGACCGATTTGAAAAATTCTTTCACCGTTAGAATTCTACATTATCCCTGATGAACATAGGCTACATAATTTTCCCGAAGTCCCGGGCGAAAAGCTAGTAAAAAATAAAAACGTACCCGTGCCAGGTAAACCCTGTAACAGTACATAGTCCTGCGCAGCTAATGCTCTGAGCACGGCGCGCTGTTGTTCAATGTTCAGCGACCGCATCAACTTGGCGCCCAGCCGACCCACTTCGCGGGGCAGCTTCTTGTCAAACTCGGGCGGATGCTTGTCTATTATTAGCCTACAATCAATAAAATACACAGAGTGACAGAATTATGAATGTAGAGGAAGCGAAAGATGTGTGTTTGGTTGTAACAATTGGCAATCTGTGGTCTCTGCCTACAAAGCGACAAAGGCGTGAGCTTATGTGTGTATGTATGTGAGTGAGAGTTAAGCAACGTACACAGAGGCAGGGAACCTAATGGGTGACCAAAGGGGCAATTTATCACGAGCGTTTCTGTGCTTCGGAGGGCACGACACCCACGGAAAGAGATAGGGTGATGTTATTCTCAACCGATCACCACACGATCAAAAAATGATGATTGACTACAGTCGTAAAATCAAGTCAGAGGCAATTTGGCGGTTAGAAATTTCTGACACTAGGGTTAGCCAAGATTTTAAAATGAATATTGTTTCAAAATAAAGTGATGACTTACTTCCTCAGTCTCTCGGACCGATCGCTATCTTCCAACAACACTCCCAGGTTAGTTAGATTCTGAACTGTGGTCGCGTATGATTCGTACGTATCTATATGGAATACTGTGTCCTTATGCAGTCGCCGACTGACGTCTCTGGAAATTAAGAATTATTACAAACTAGAAGAAATTGAAAATCGACCTCTATTTTAATAATTACTTACATAATTTGACCTTTCATTTCTTTGTTAACTGGTCACATTTCTGCCTAATAGAATAGCATAAGCCAAATAAAGTTGAACGTTAAAAACAAAGTGTCACCATAGAAAAACTATAATTGAACAAAATATTGTAAGTATTTATAAAATCTGTAAGATTTACGTGTTATCTATTAGATACTGTGTACGGATGTGTCGTTCCAGTATCGGTTTTTTAGTCACGAGCGGCGTTGTCGATCTCACACAATCGCTGCTTAAATCATCTGTCAAGATGCAGAGGCCTCTGATGATGATGATTAGATACTATGATGTAGTATATAAGAGGGCTTTAAAATATACCTGAGCGGTGCATTTACCTTTCCAAAAGAATACTGATTTTGTTATCTTTAGATAGTGTGACTACTCCCGCGGCGATCCATGGTCGGCCATCTATGCTTACTATGGAAAACTCGCCCTCTTGTGGACCTTTTGTAGTTTTACTGTTATTCAAAGTTTCTGAAAAAAGAAGTCTTATATATTTCTGTAAGTCACCAAAATGTATAGAATTGCAGTCTTTTTGTGAAGCATGCTTCTAAGTGTAAACAAGGGGTTCAGAATCACCTCATATTAACAATAATTTGTTCAACTTACCAATGTCTTTAATTTCTCGAGTAAATGTATGAAGGTATCTGTCGGATACTGGTTCTACATTTTTTAGCCTCAAGTTCGACGCACATGTACCACGTTTTGATCTGCAACCGTAATATATGGACTTGGGATTTCAACTTTACTTTTCAAATCAGGATTTAGCTATACTCATGTTCCATCTTATAACCCTCAGTATATATGACATGGCGTCACATGGTTCTAGAACTACATGACGCTCTGCCTACCCAGCTGTGATTTTAGCTATGTGTGTATGTGTATTTGTGTATGTAGGCTTGAGCAACACTTTAGCAGTGAGACAAGCTGAGTGACAGGAATGGACATATTTTCTCCTTGAATTTCAAGTATTTTGACTAGGACGCATTCTGTTGTAACGTTTCCTTTCAATGTAAAAACAAGCGACCAGGTACTAAGTATGATCCTTACAAACCACATCATAGATTTCATTTTCGTAAATTTACGAGCATATTTAGTTCGTCACACAGAATTGCCTAAGCACTGTCATTGCTTACCGTTTTTCTACGCTTTCAGTCCATAACGCGTGTAAAGGAGCAGTAGACATCTGCCCTCTTTCTTCCACCCGTAGCAACGCGGTCCATTGTAAGAAGTATTTAATATGTTCCTGAGATAAGTGGCCGAGAGCTTGTTCGCGTAGTTTGGAGAGCGGGTGGGTTTCTGACACGCTGGGGCCTTCAGTGTGCCTGGTGGATCGATTGTTTTACAAAAGAAAAAGTCATGATTCACTAAATGAATTACCAACGCCCAGCCTAAGCCCTTGCAGTGGCGTGCATTCCATACAAGCAGAAAAGCAGTGCCTACCCTAAGGTATTTAACGAAAATAAAACAAAAATTAAATATATAATGTACACTAACGATCACAGAATCAAAATTTGTTAAACGATTTACCGAATTTAAACTTTTTCAAAACAGCGCCATCTAAACTAGTTACTAGTTCAACATTAGAACTACACTGGGCGTCAAAAATAAGTAGTACACTTTTCAAATTGCAATTACTCCTAAACTATAGTAGTTACACTTATGAAATAAAAAGCAGTTTATAGTAAACTTAACGAAGTTTATTAAAGTTATATTTTATTTGGCATGAATAAAGTTTCAAACTTAAAATTAAGATAAATACTAAAAAGTATCAATTTTTAACGATATGTCAACCACTTAATTTTCACGTTTTGGAACTTTTTCACAATTTAATAACTTGTGTTGCCGCCTCGGGCTCTAATTACAGCTTGGATCCGGTTTGGCATGCTGAACACTAAGTTTCGGAGGCGGTGTTGGGGAATATTTTCCCATTCTTCTATCAGCGCATGTTTTAGAGCCCTGAGTGTGGCAGGAGGTGGACTGCGCCTTCTGACTAGCCTCCCAAGCTCATCCCAGGCGTGTTCAATCGGGTTGAGATCTGGGCTTCTCGATGGCCAAGCCATCAAGTTGATGCCAACCTCCTGAATGTACTCTTGTACGTGGTGAGCAGTGTGTGGCCGGGCGTTATCATGCATTAGGATGGCTCCATCACCCATATTTATTAAATATGGCCCTGCATACTCGTTGAGGATCTCCGAGGCATATCTTTCACCAGTCAAAGTCCCATTTTCTATTACCACAAGCTCTGTGCGACTCTCTGAAGAGATACCAGCCCATACGTGTACAGAGCCCCCGCCATATTGGACTCTTTCCGAGATACAAGCTTGAATGTATCGCTCACCGGGTCGTCTGTAGACTCTCCGCCGTCCATCTGAAGTGTATAAAGAGAATCGAGACTCATCTGTGAATAAAACTCTAGCCCATTCTTCTTCGCCCCATTGTACGTGTTGACGGGCGTAGCGTAGTCTTGCTACGCGATGCTCTGTCTCAAGTTTGGGGCCATTTGCTGGTCTTAGAGGCTTCAGGTTAGCTTCAGCAAGTCTTCTTCTCACTGTACTCTCACTGATGTAGTCTGTTCGGGTCCGAAGAAGCTGTTGCTGAACCTCAACTGCATTAAGGTGTCGATTTCTTAACACAGTGGAAACAATAAAGCGATCTTCTCGGGTACTTGTGCACCTGGGTCTGCCATTACCTCGTCTCCTTAGATGGTTTCCAGTCTCTTCGTACCTTTGCTTTACTCGCTGAACCGTTCTTAAAGTTACACCCACCCTCCTTGCAGTACGACGCATACTGATGCCCACTTCGAGAAAAGCTAAGATTCTTGCAGATTCTTCTGGTGAAAGAGGCATGATTAGTCAAATTTACTCTCTGAAGATACCTATGCTTTTCAATTACAATTGCTTTATCAGCAGCGAATGTGTCAAACACAAAAATCCTAAGTAAGACAACACCTTTCAACAGTTTAAAAAAAGTGTTTTTATTTATTCGTTTTTTTTAAAGTCAAGCATTATAAGTTCTTATAATGCATGAAGTTTTTATTGAATAAGATTAAATTTTCTTTTTAACCTTTTTTGTTTCAAAGGTCTTAGTTTTATAGTTTGGGAGAAATCGCAATTTTAAAACTGTACTACTTATTTTTGACGCCCAGTGTAGTAAGAAGAGAGAGCTGTGCCGCTCGCCGCCGCCGCTAGATGGCGAAGCTTTTAGGCACTCGTTTGAAATGCCTTTTTTGTTGAAAAATGCTGGCTTCTGATTGGTTGTTTCGCCTCTCCCGCGAAAAATTAACAAACTGATTGGTTGTTTCGCCTCTCCCGCGAAAAATTAACAAACTGATTGGGCGTTTCCCCACTGGCCGGCACCGGCGACGGCGATGGCGACGGCGAGAGTGACAGAGCTATACTAGGAAGCAAGAAATCGGTAGTCGGTAGGTAGTAGAGTGACAGAGATACTTGCTTCCTAGTATAGCTCTGTCACTCTCGCCGTCGCCGTCGCCGTGCCGGCCAGTCGGAAAACGCCCATTGTATGGCGAAAAAAGCTCTGCCTATAAAGCGATGCTACCAAATTGAGAAGTGTCAATATTTGGTAAGTTTGGAAGGGCTGTTATAGATTTTTAATTTTGCGCCATTTTTTTCTTAATAGATTGTTTTTCTTTTGCAACTACGAACGAAAACTTTTGCAAATTATTGTTTTATTAGTTTATAGTGATTATTCGACATTTGTTTAGAACAAAATGAGTACAATAAGTTGTGAAAAGTGTGGTGATGATGTTTGTTTGCCGAAACTGCGTAATTTTTCAAGTTTACCTTTTCAAGAAAAAGTAAACATTATCGCAATAAGGCCGATGCGTGCTTTGACGCAAAAAAAGGTACTACGACATTCATAATTGGCTCACGGGCTGTGTGCATACGAACCGCTTATTTTGTGTTCCGTGCATTTTGTTTTCAAACTGTTATATAAAAGTTTGGAAGCACAGGTTATTTTGATTTGAATAACCTTAAGTTGTTTTAACTAACATTCTAAAATCTTAATAATTTTCATCACTAAAAGTTCACTGCCTACCCTGCCTAAAATGTCTATGCACGCCACTGAGCCCTTGTATCTAGAAAGTCCCATGAATCTTGGACATTTTATATTTTTACCTTTATGCCTAAGATAGAAAATAGATGCAGAGGTCCTTAAAATTTTGTCGGGAACCAGATCTCGGACTTCCTTTAATACGATAATTCAAATACTAATTGTGATAAGATTTCTATGGTCAGAGTAATACAGGTATTGAAGTAATATTTATGGTTATCGATGAATTTCAAACCCCAAAGAACATTGATCCTATTTTAGAAAAATTCGCTACCAAAAATGTCACCTCATTATAACTTTGGGCCACAGCTCAGGCCCAAAGTTATAATGAGGTGACATTTGTGGCGCGGCGACGACGACGTGGCAATCAAAGCAACGTAAAATGAATCTTTAAAGCTACGTAACTAAGGTTTATTTTTATCAGTCGTTCCGTCTTCTATACTCCTCGTGCTTCTATTTTCGGCAAAAACCTTTGCTCCGTAGCTTTTAAGATTCATTTTACGTTGCTTTGACCGCCGCGCCACGTCGCTTGTGTATAAACAGCGCCTTATTATTTTTCTACGCAGAAAAAAGTAGGTATCAAAAAATAAACACACGATTTTATACCTTTTATTACAAACATTAAATAAAAAACTGTCTGCGTAAGCTCTATAACATTTCATTTATTTACTTAGGTGCTATGAGACCAGTCATCATATCAAAAGAGTTGCCATCTGGCGTGACAGTTATTTCCCCACTATCTGTTTTCACAAGAAGCCACCCTGCAGAATCTACACCTGTTATCGTTCCCTTCAATAGTTCATCTCCTCCTACAACCTTTACTTTAATTTCTTCATTGCTATGCAGCCAGTACTTATAGTACAGTTGCAAAAAAGATTCAACACCATTTTCTTTTTCTAAACAGTCAAGCAGTCTTTCAAACTCTGAACAATATTTCGCCAAAAAAACTTCTACAGATATCTTTGGCAGATTTTTATTGTACTTGTTATTGTATTCTTCTATGATGCTATTAACGCAGACTGTAGGAACTTCATTTGAAATATTGACACCTGTACCAACGTTAACAATTACATCGTCGTCCATACAGTTTGCAGTCGTTATAACCCCACCGATTTTGATTTCCCTACCGTAGTACACATCGTTCGGCCATTTAATTCCTATTTCTAAATCTGTATAATCTTTGCGTATAGCTAAAGCCACTGCTAAAGCTGCAGCATGTTGAATCAGAGTTAATGTTGGAGACATTTTCAGCCAGATTTGTATGGTAATGGCTGCCTGACCTAAAGGTGTTATCCATTTATTACCTCCACGCCCTCTGCCTGAGACCTGTTGACTAGCTACTATTGCTATTCCATGTGTCAGTGATTCTTTAGCAATATCCATAGTTGAGGTCAATATATCAGAATATATTAACAGTTGACCAATACGCGTAGATGTTAAATTATCAAAGTATTTGTCTTGAGAAAAATTCTCAGGATTTTCTTTTAAGTAGACGGGTAAATACGTTTTTGTAGGGACTTCTGTAAGTGGTGTATCTTCAGTCAAATACCAGTGTATTGTCATATCTTCCATCTTCTGTAAATTTTCATCGTTTGAACACCATCTTTTAACCATATCAACTTTTTCTTTATACTTCCCTAGGAAGTAGCCTTCTGTATATTTTATTTCGTTTTCTTCGATTTTATCAACATGAAAATGAAAAACTTCATTAAATATCTGTTGCAATAGTTTTTGGCGTGTGTCTGAAGTTCCTTCTTCATTTACGCTCTCAGTAAGTTTTGTTTCGAGATCTAATTGAGCAAATAAAATAAGTCCTTTACTTGTTTCGTTAAACACTTTTATTATGCTTGGGGACTTGCGTTTTTCTTCTGTTAATAAAACTTCAATCTTTAATTTATGTTCTTGGAATTGCAATTGGTCAGTGGGTAGTTTGTCGCAGTGTATTGTAAAGTGTTTCATTTTAGCAGACTTTTCTTTATCACAAGTGATAAGGGAGATTTCTTCCTTTATTTCTATTTGATAATCCTTAAACACTGCTTGTAATAAATCAGAATGCAGAGCAAATACTTTTCCACCTTGGCAAAAATATTCTAGTACCAAATTTGCTTTTTCCTGAACATTTCCAATTAAAATTAACAATGCAGTCTTCCCCCTCCACGCACCACTTTCTAACGTATCTTTGGTTATAGTGTAAATCGTATATCTCTCAAAATCAAGCTGCTTTCCTATAGTCTCTGCGAATTTGGTCATCGCTGCTTCATCTTCGGAGTATATAAGGATGTTAGGCGAATATCTACCTTCAGTTCTTGATGGCATGGTTGAATTTTGTTGGTTATGTTCCATTTTTGCTGTAGAAACTTGTAATAGAAACTTTCAGTTTTTATGGACGAAAAAAATATTTTTAAATATTTAATGTTTTGAAAACAGTAGAATTATAACAAATCACAAGTGGAGGAAATGTTTTCCACCGATCGATAATGCTAACCTAACCTCGCATGTTTTTGACATTACGGTATCTTTCAGCGGCTGCAGAAGTTAGTACGGCTAGACGATAAAGCAATGTATTGTATACAGGCCGCAGTTAAGCCGCAGCGACCAACTATTTGTACCCAGGACGTTTTAAAAAGTTTGTTTAATTATTTATTTTGTTTAATTTTAATATTAGTGTTTTCTTATCAAAACAAAGATTTTTTCTACCTTTTTAGAATAAGGATCTTTAGTAGTACGAGGGCTGGAGGGCTTTGAGTATATAGATTTATTACGTCCATGCGGGAGAGTGTACACTCAAGAGCACGTCAAGCTTGACACTTTGGACTTTGACCGGCCCTGCATTGTATGGTGCGCAGTATAAATTAGAGCTCAGCTTAAACTGGTAGTGTAAAGCGTGACCTGCTCTTGACTGTACTATGCTACTTTTCTCATTGAAAACTAGCCTTTCCATTTTTTGTAAGTATATTTTTGTTTTCTTCTTTCATGTGGGCTTTGTACCGTCAATAACTTACCAATAGTGTCACGAGTTCAACTGACGAAATTCCAAACTAAAAGGATTACTTAAGATCTATGACAGTTAAACCTTCTTAGGGTGTAGATACAATCAAGTGGGGATTCTCTGGCTGTTTTTTTTACCAGCTCATATACGTCCCCACCGAAGGGTACGGGCCTCCCTTCGAAACACGAAGGGGATTTAGGCCACAGTTCACCACGCTGGCCCAATGCGTGTTGGTGGACCGCTCGCCTTTCGAAAATGATTTTTTCTTGGACGAACGGGTTTCATCACGATGTTTTGCTTCACCGTTGAGCAAGTGATAATTAGAAATCCGTACATAAATCCGAAAAGACGAATTTAGTGGTACGGGCCCGCACCAGGATTTAAACCCGCGGCCTTCGGATTACAAGTCTGGCTTATTACCAACTGGGCTATCACCGCTAGCCCAGTTGGTAATGGCTGTTTTACCTGCGAAGTATTATAATACAGGGCTAAATGGCTTATACGAGTATTTAGATTGCGTTGCCTTCCTTCCTTCTTCGTTAAGACGTCCTTTTTAACGTGATAGTTCTGTAGTGAGATGAAGGGTCTTAATGCTCAAAAAACGAAGAGATCCTATACCCTTATAATAAAGACATCTATATACGTCCATATGTTAATATGCGTGAAGGAAAAAAATTAATCACTTATTGCGCGTACGGCGCAGTGTGAGATATGACATTGTAAGTTACCTACATAGGTCTATTAAGTTACCTACCTACACTTATATCTAAAAAGAAAAGAGATTTTTATGTTTGTAACGAATAAACTCAACTGGACCGATTAAAAAAAAAACAGCGACAGAAAGCTCTCTTATCAGCGAGTGATATAAACATACTTTTCCGAATTCCCACGAGAATGAAGTCTTAAAGCTACAGTTTATATGGAGAAAAGCAGAAAGCTAAATAAATAACGCGGTGATATCCCAGTTGGTAATGAGCCAGACTTGTAATCGGAAGGTTGCGGGTTCAAATCCTGGTGCGGGCCTGTACCACTAAACTCGTCTTTTCGGATTTATGTACGGACTAGGCTCCGCCTGCGTAGACTACAGGTTATATCGCGACCAACTGTGGGATAAAATGTAGCCTATGTCCTTTCCTAGGCTCTAATCTATCTCAGTACCAAATTCCAGCAAAATCGGTTCAGTAGTTTAGGCGTGAAAGACGGACAGACAGACAGAGTTACTTTCGCATTCATAATATTAGTAAGGATTCCTAATTATCACTTGCTCAACGGTGAAGGAAAACATCGTGATGAAACCCGCCCGCCCACGAAAATTAATTTTCGAAAGACGAACGGTTCCCGTGGGAATTTGGGCAAATTATATAGCCTATGTGTTAATCCAGGGTGTCACCTACCTCGATATCAAAATTGGTCCAGCCGTTTTGAGCGTGAAAGAGGAGCAAACATCCATACGTACAAACGTTTGCGTTTATAATATCAGTAAAGAAGTAAGGATTCTTACCATAGATGTATCTCGCAGAGAGTGAGGTAGGGGCACTTGGCGCAGGCCGCGTGGTGGCTCACGGGCTCCGACAGCGACTGCTGTAGCGAGCACGACAAGTCTTCTATGTCCGCTATTTCTTCTACAAATACACTTAGAGTCAAACATTACAAACATACTTCTCGACATGTCAGGCGACATGTCTAGAATTCGCGTCTAGGGCAGGCAGTCGTAGCAAGCATTTTAAATTAAAATTATATATTTAAAGTCTTAAATTAGCGAAATTTTTGGATGTAATACTCTGCAATAACTTTATACAAAGATCCCGTAAAAAAATCCCAAAAAAAAACTACTTTTTATACTTTGGTAACATGCTTTTTTTCATATTTAACCCGTCGCGCGCCTGTTTATAGGGGTGTGCTATAAACCACTGAAGTTTTGAGAGAACCGATCGCCCTAGATTGCACCTCTACTAGTTAAGTGCTCTGTGGTTTGAAAATACGAATGAGTTATTCAGATATAAATTAAAATTAGAAGTAAGAAAATTTATATGATTGACTCAAAAAAAGCGACCCTCGGAGTTTCTTGCTTATTCTTGCACCTTTGCGAATGGGCCCAAAGTCAAAAATGCTAATTACTATATTGACGTGTTAAAGTAACATTTTGTATATTAAATTAAATAAACACTTTGAATTTGAATTGAATTTGAATTTCAATGGTGTGAGCGAGATGGAAATATAAGTGTATAAGCGCTATTAAACTTACCCGGATATACCCGCGTGGGCCCGGGCGCGAGATGCGTCACGAGCTGGTTCCGAAGCAGCATCAGGTCGCGTCGCTCCGGCTGATACTTCACTCACTTTAATATAAAGCGTTGTTATAGTTACCCGGGTATACCCGCGTGGGCCCGGGCGCGAGATGCGTCACGAGCTGGTTCCGAAGCAGCATCAGGTCGCGTCGCTCCGGCTGATACCTCACTCACTTTAATATAAAGCGTTGTTATAGTTACCCGGGTATACCCGCGTGGGCCCGGGCGCGAGATGCGTCACGAGCTGGTTCCGAAGCAGCATCAGGTCGCGTCGCTCCGGCTGATACTTCACTCACTTTAATATAAAGCGTTGTTATAGTTACCCGGGTATACCCGCGTGGGCCCGGGCGCGAGATGCGTCACGAGCTGGTTCCGAAGCAGCATCAGGTCGCGTCGCTCCGGCTGATACCTCACTCACTTTAATATAAAGCGTTGTTATAGTTACCCGGGTATACCCGCGTGGGCCCGGGCGCGAGATGCGTCACGAGCTGGTTCCGAAGCAGCATCAGGTCGCGTCGCTCCGGCTGATACTTCACTCACTTTAATATAAAGCGTTGTTATAGTTACCCGGGTATACCCGCGTGGGCCCGGGCGCGAGATGCGTCACGAGCTGGTTCCGAAGCAGCATCAGGTCGCGTCGCTCCGGCTGATACCTCACTCACTTTAATATAAAGCGTTGTTATAGTTACCCGGGTATACCCGCGTGGGCCCGGGCGCGAGATGCGTCACGAGCTGGTTCCGAAGCAGCATCAGGTCGCGTCGCTCCGGCTGATACCTCACTCACTTTAATATAAAGCGTTGTTATAGTTACCCGGGTATACCCGCGTGGGCCCGGGCGCGAGATGCGTCACGAGCTGGTTCCGAAGCAGCATCAGGTCGCGTCGCTCCGGCTGATACCTCACTCACTTTAATATAAAGCGTTGTTATAGTTACCCGGGTATACCCGCGTGGGCCCGGGCGCGAGATGCGTCACGAGCTGGTTCCGAAGCAGCATCAGGTCGCGTCGCTCCGGCTGATACTTCACTCACTTTAATATAAAGCGTTGTTATAGTTACCCGGGTATACCCGCGTGGGCCCGGGCGCGAGATGCGTCACGAGCTGGTTCCGAAGCAGCATCAGGTCGCGTCGCTCCGGCTGATACCTCACTCACTTTAATATAAAGCGTTGTTATAGTTACCCGGGTATACCCGCGTGGGCCCGGGCGCGAGATGCGTCACGAGCTGGTTCCGAAGCAGCATCAGGTCGCGTCGCTCCGGCTGATACCTCACTCACTTTAATATAAAGCGTTGTTATAGTTACCCGGGTATACCCGCGTGGGCCCGGGCGCGAGATGCGTCACGAGCTGGTTCCGAAGCAGCATCAGGTCGCGTCGCTCCGGCTGCCCGCACGATACCTCACTCACTTTCACACGCTCTCTGCAAAACAAAAAAAAAATACATCTACTCGGAAAGTACAGTCAAGGGCACATCAGGCTACCACAAAATGTCAAATTTCGAGTAGTTCCCATCTGTTCTATAGAACTGACGTCATTGGAACAAATAGGAAAAATTGATTCCCAACTGTTCCATAGAACTATTAATACCTCTCTTTCCCAAATTGTTCTATAGAACTAGATAACAAGACTATATGATTTGATTTTCAACTGGCCACTTGAAATCATTTACCTATTACTTATACGTCTTAATGACTTATTAACAAATTATAAAATAACCTCTTTGAAAATAACGAGCACAAAATGTCTTCGTTTGAGGATATTAAAATAATCTACTTAAAAAAACATTAAACGTATGTAATCGTCATTTGTATTTTCATTCCAAACCTTTAACAGGAGCTGGAAATGTAATTTTAACATCATATTGGCTTACATGATTCTTTTTAAATGCTTCAACTATTTTTAAGATGTGACGATATACGGTAGTTCTCATACAAGGCGGCACACTCTTTAAGTCTTCGGTAATCAGACATCCAAAATATTCATTTCTTTTGTCGTTATCTGGACAATCCTCTGTTATAATTTTAGGTGGTTCATTGTCAACACTGTGCTTCCTGCTTTTGAGGTATACTTTCTAATTGTTCATAAGTTGGTGAACCAAATTTGTCATCAATATCTTGCTTGCTTTTTTTATAAATCGATGGCAAGATACTCTGTGATTCCTCAAAATCCTGAGAGTCTTCGATAACATCACTTAAATACTGTTTTTTTAGCAGTTTCAATTTGCAATTATACTCCATTTTTGCGTTTTTAAATAAAAAGCTGTTTCAGCTTTCTACACAGAAATGACGTTTAAAAGAATGACAGAAATTGGTAAAAAACATTACATAGAACATTTTTGGAAAATTTAATTCCCAATTTATACTATTGAATGAATCAGGATGAAAACGCTTGTATGTAGTTCTATGGAAAAAAATAAGACAAAATTGTCCAATTTTGTCCCAGTGACGTCAGTTCTATAGAACAAATGGGAACTACTCCAAATTTCCCCAATGGATAGTAAACTCTAATAGTTGGAGATAAAATTGAAAATCGATTCAAGAAATTTGATAGTTTTGGATAGCATGTGCTGTTGTCCCTGTACGTTCATACTTACGCGAAAATGGAAAATAAATACGTCTTTTACTCCCATGGGAGGAAAATTTGTATGAAAATCCTTTATAAGCTTGCTGACCACGTTTGAAAATTTAGTGACAGTTTAGTTCAATGGTAGCAGCGACCCAGTGCGGCAATAGCGGACAGGCACGTGCATGTGGCATGCTATGGTTGACCGTCATATTTTTATATTTTTTTACCAGATAAACTGTACTAGTATTCATAAAACCATTTTAAAAACATTTCGTAGGAATAACTTTATCCTAATTTTATAAGGGGGTGAGTTAACTTTGAAGCTGACTTCGTACGAACATAAACGTGATATTAGTGCACTAACTTGAGATAGAGTAATATCCCGCGATGTATTTCTGATACGGGATCCGCGCCGCGCTGTATGGCCAGCATCATCCCGTATAGAACCAACTGGCCGCGGTGCTCCGCCGACACTGAAGCCATCCCGCTTTTTAGTTCTAAGGGCACTGTGGCGCGGTGACGACCTGCGTGTAATGTGTAACAAGAAATAAATACAATGTACCCTCAGACATACATAATGTATACTTTATTGCACGCCATAGATAACACAAAACAGGAAAGGAACGCAAAATGTGGCCTTATTTATTCAGATAATCCCAGATTCATTTCCCAATTCAATTTTCAATTTCAAGATCGATCGGTGTCAAATGAATTTTTCTAATGTTTTAACTACTCATACGTAGAATGAAAATTGAAAAATAAAGCTAAGTCTAGCTGCTTTGTACGATGTTTTTTGATATTTAAGCGGTTTCGCTCGCAGAGCTTCTCTGTTACCTAGTCAATCAGATTGTTAAGTGTTTAAAAAGTCTAATTCTAGAATCTAAGCCTGTACCCACAATAATTACTTTTTTTATTTATTAGATGGGTAACTCTTGACCTCAATTTTGACCATAAAGGTCAAAGATGAGGTCGACGATGGAGCGAGTTAACCCAGAAAATGCCTATAAAACGAAATTAACTGATCTCACTCCGTAGTTTAGAACGCGTTGTCTCATTTTTTAAGAAAAAGATGTACAGTACCAAAAAATTATTTCCATATTGATTTATGAGGTGGTACATAATAATGTCTACAGGCAGCAGGTAGTAACACCATTTAACTCAATTTCCACAGCAGAATCTGTCTTAAACTAAACGAAGTAACTTCTTGACTATGACACAACCGCAGTCGAAAAAAGAGAGGTGTTATAAGTTAAACGTGTGACTGTGTGTCTGTCTGTGGCATCATTTTATGCAGTTTTTTTTTATTGAAAGCTGATGTGATCGAGATTGTTCCTAGCTATATTTTATTAAATTTGGTTCAGACATTCCACAGTTATAATAAAAGCTATGAACGTCGGCGGTAGTACCAAATTTTAAATTTTAGAGTTATGATATAACATAGCTCAAATCATGTCAGCCGCAAGACGTCCACTAATGATAGTTCAGATAACTGGCTCACCTCTCCCCTCATGGATCGTAACTTGTAATGTGGCGTCGATCTTGCCCTTCAGGCCCAGCTGTGGGCAGCACACATTCTCTTCTATGTCTAACACTTTATCTATGTGACCATTCCATTGATCTTTTTGTGGTTGCTGCAAGTAAAACGTTAAAATCAACTACAATGTACTTTGTGCAGTTGTGATAAGATTGGTTTTCCACAAAACAAAGTATAGTTATTGTCCAACAGGGCATATGTTGACTAGCCGATAGCTCACCTTGCCTACTGATCTGAAGGTTGCAGATTCCCGACCAATATAAATACTAATACATATTTCAACGACTTTCAAATAATGGGGAAGATGACATTTTTTAAAAATATTTTTATATCTAATAATTTAATGTCTAAGGATTAAGAAACAGCAGACAGATTTTTTATTTAGTAATTTTTTATGTCATCTTTTAAAGTTCAGTGTCAGTGTTCGCATTTTAACGCCTTTTTGTGAAAAATTCCTTTGCATGAACAATAAAATTAATTATTTTAACCAGCCCATGAAACTGAACAACTTTCTCCAAATAACGTAGGTCTCCACACAACCTGCGCGACCAGCTGATTTGCCTTTGTATGAGAAGTAATTTTTTTTTTAATAATTAATTTACATTGTTCAGTTTTATGAGACAAATCCCCCATATTTCGCCCCTGAAGACACCCCATATGCTAAAAATGAAACAAAGTTCCTTTACCTTACTAAGAGGTGATTTGACCATATAGGTCTCCATGAATTGACTCAGTGGCGCGATATAAATCTGCATGTTCGAACTAGCTTCTGTCTCGCTCAGCCCAGCGTCATACAACATTTGCAAAGACTCCTTTATAATTCGCTCTGCTTCTATACGAAGTTTTACTACGTCTGTTATATTTTCCGTAAGTGCTTTTTGCACCAGCTCGTGAACTAGGATTCCCATTGTCATCTGAAATAAACGGTGGTCAAATAACTTGATAAAAAAAAGCCGGCAGCTATTCACTCAATGCAAGAATAGAATAGTGGTAATTAAACCTTATTCATAATCAAAAACCGTTTCGTCAGTAAATAAATCAAAGACAGTCAGTAAATAAATCAAAGACAGTCAGTAAACCCCAATGGCGCTTGCTTATCTGAACCGATCAGTGAAGTAAAGTAACGTACCCAGGGGCAGTTCTAGAACCACTTTTGATATTCATTCTGAGAGTTACTAGATGGAACATGAATATAGTGGTGATAGTTTGTCAGCGTTTCGCCCACAATACAACAAAACCCTCGTGTCCCACTTACTGGCTTATACACCATGCCTAAAGGAAGTTGGCAGTTTGTATATTTTAATTTTTCTTTCACTGCCAGCCCAGCACGGAATTTTAGCGGTAGCTACGTTTTAATAAAAAGTAAATTATGACTTGACTAGTTAACAGAGACCGTCAATTTATTATTCAAATAGCGATTGCTGTCAACTGTATTGATTGTCTCTTTCTCACACTATCAAAATGACAAAGATGACTGCTACTTAAGTATAGATTAGTCTGAGTCGCATTCTGTAATATGGACCTAAATGCCCTAAAATATCTAATCTTAACTCTTTCATGTTCAAAGGTTTACATGACCCAAATCATACATACACACATACATGCGCTCACGCCTATAATCCCTAGCGGGGTAGACAGAGCATCAGTGTTACTAGCGAACTACTTGACTCGAATCATACTCGTATCTCAATAATTATCTCAAACAAATACCCACAGCAACATTTCCCGCGTCGAGTCCCTTCCAGCGCTCTTGCAGTACAGCCTTCCGCCGGCAGAAGACCCCGGCGACGACGCTGGTGCACGACAGCAGGTGGTCAGGACGCAGGCTCAGCAGACCAGCGCCGCTGCTGACGTACCACTGCCCTGACGAGTTGCGGGAGGCCACCACGCTGATTATCTCACCGGGGCATAGAGGGGTGTCTAACCTGGGGAGAGTTTAAATCTGTTAAAAATGTTTTAAGTATTACAAACATAAAATGTTGTAATAATAAGACATGGGGACGGACAACAAGTCGGTGGATGCACAATTAACTGCTAAAAATTATTTTTTTGTGCTGTCGTCCCGGCTGATTTCGACCATGGCGACCGCTTTAATCTAACTCCTGTTTTGGTTACGTTCGTGTGCTCGTATGTGGCTGTTACCAATTTTTTATTAAAAATCCGCGCACATTGACTTGACTAGTTAACATAGACTGCGAAACTACTAACTGCAATCAGTATAGTCACTATAAGCAGTTGCTATGAGTAAATTAATAAGCGAAACTTTAGAGGGTGATTCTCACCGAGAAACTGAACAACCTTCCCTAGGGTTTTCTTAAGGGGGCATGGCGATTACGTTTTATCTATTGAAAGCGGAAATATAGCAAGATTTTTTTTTAATAAAGTTTTTTTAGAAAGGAAAACATTGAGGAAAAATCTTTTAGGACTCAAGAAATTGGTTTTAGAGAAATTAAAATCTTAAGAATTAAAATCACCATAAGTGCTTAAATGGTACAAATATTACTTTTTTAAGATGGAGTAAGTAAATGGAATAAAAATGTTACATTTCAGGAACATGGTGCAGATTTAAAAAAACTGAGAATATCAGAACTTTCAAATAACTTAAAATGAAATGTCTTAATAATCACGCTTGGAACAGATTCACGCAAGAAGAGATGAGATAAGTTATACATTCCAGAAAATATTAGGAACATAAATATTTAGTGCATTCATACCAAATATATGTCAAGTAAAGATGGGTAAAGTATGTAATTACCAAACTCCTTCAACAAGTAATGTTCCTCTGTTATTGTTGGCGTTCTTAAGCCTTAGCTCCAGTCTGCCAGGATGCTGGGTTACTGATATCACTTCACATCTCTGAATCTTTGTCAGATCTAGATCCTCTGGGCAATTCTGAAAGATTTGTGTCTGTATTACAATTCAAGGTTTTGAAGAAAAATGTAAGACTCCTAAATAGTGTCAAAATATGAACATTCTAGTCCAAGTAAAATTAAAATTAAAAGATCAAATCTAATAAGGGTTCCTGGGGACCTTGGTTTAAAAGTTATTCAGATCAGTAGGTGTATTTGTATTTTTTATATAAATATTAAAATGTTCATTTCAATTAACTTACGAATTGGTCAAATTCAATAGAAATCTTATATGTGAAGGCAATAGGCGTGCAAAATACTATGCAGAAAAAAAAATCCTAAATTTTATTTTAAAAGTGAAATAGTCGTAATTCTAGTAATTAGTTGCACGGTTTGACGTCCTTCAAAATGAAAGTTTCATATAATTAATATGACATACTTGTCATATTTGTAATAGAGCTGCGCAATAAGCTAAATATAAATAAATTTTAAATTTTTTGTTTGGGTTTTTTTGAAACACGTTGTATTGCATAAAAGCAAAGCAAACCTCATCTATGTCCTCAAAGTCCCATTGGTCTCCAAACCCATCTAAAGTCCCAGGACTGAACTCAATAGTTTTAACAGTAGATCCACTTTTAGAAGGAGACAGCTCTGCAGATGTCAGCTTTTCAGGAGTCTTGAGGACAGACACTCTTGGGAAACGTTGTTTAGAATCTGGAAAGCAGAAGCTTAAACATCAGCTAACATCATTACTGCTTTCCATGATCTTATATCTTATATACATGTATATAATAAATGCACTTGTTTGAGGCTGTCTTTGCAGTTAAGTATTTTTATTGTATCTAATAAGTTCCTAATGGTTAGTCCAGCCTAGGCATTGATGTGTCAATGAGTGAGTCAAACCCTTTATATTAACCTTATTTTTTAAGTCCTAATGTATAGAAAGAAAAGGGGAAAGGAACTTTTAGTGTAAAACTTGTGTGTTATATTATGGGGCTTTTTCCCACTTGGCCTCTTAATTGAGCCATTGTGCATGATATTTTCTAGGACAGAGATTCCAGCCAGCCATGTCCTCCCAGAAGCATGCAAGAGTAAGCCTTAGAATGAATGTTGATATTTATTTAACTTTTAAAATAAAATATGTTACCTTTTCCTGGGCTTTTATTAGGAGTTTTGTCCCCTTTTATTCCATTTATAACATTTCCAAATTCTAATACCTTTTTGGGTGTTGAGATTTTGTTTGAAATCGAAATACTTGCTACATGATTTCCATTGGGCAGCACACTTGAATACTGATTACTTTTATCACTATGATTATTATCTTTAGAAATTCCATTTTTGATCTCATTTTCCTTTAACAATTTAACTGGGGTTAAAGGAATTCTAATTTTTTTTCCTCCATTATTATCTAAATTATTTAAATCAAGGCTATGGTCATCTTTTTTCAAGGGAGTGATATTATTTTCTTTCTGTGGAGACTTTTGAACATTTTTAACCAGAGCCTTTTGTGGGCTATCATGTTCACTTCTAAGCTTTTTTTGTTTATGGTGATCATTTCCAGAAGTTTTATTAGCACCGAGATCAGTTTCTTCATCAACTAAGTCTATAGTATCTACAGTAATTGGTGATGTAGCTTTTCTTTTCAGTGAGTTTTTTTCCAAGCCTTTTTTGACTTTGGATGGAGAATGTTTATTTTTAACTGGCAAATCATGTTGAATCTGTGATCCAGGAGGATTTGCTTGTTTAAAAAACTGAGTAATAGCTTTTTGATTCTTCGGTGGACCGGTCTATAAAGATAAGAAAAGTTGAACGATTCATAAAACCTAAACAAAGCTAATTTTATAGAAAAATAAAATGCATACATACCTTTTTCAGACTCAAAGGTTTCGGCATTATTGTAATGAATATATGAAACGAAATCCAGCACAAAAACACCGGATAAATTAAGAAAAAAACTGCAAAATAAACAAAAATAGGAACAGCTCCCGCGCTACATCGTTGTTGACATTTGAATTGTTTTTTTTTTTTTGTTAAATTTATCCCTTTCGGGAAAGGCAAAGGAAACTATGTCCATACAGCCATGTCTTCAGTGAAAAATCTTCTTTCTTCAACTTAACCTAAGCTCCTCATGTTCTACGTAAAACCGGATAGTGTCTGTTTTACGAAAACTGGCGGCGAGAAGCACAACCGCGAGGATCTTTGTCGGTACCAAACGGAGCAGAAACACTGTTATCACTTGAATTTTTCATAATTACACGAATTTTAGTCAATTTACTGCATAATACACTATCACGATTACACATTAAACAACTTTTTCACGCCGAAAACTAAAATTCAATTGACAAAGCAACCGCTCACGCCGGGTTCCCGCCAAAGACCCCATTTGAATTGAACTGACGCTTTTTTTTTTGTTAAATTTCTCCCTTTCGGGAAAGGCAAAGGAAACTATGTCCATACAGCCATGTCTTCAGTGAAAAATCTTCTTTCTTCAACTTAACCTAAGCCCTAAGCTTCTCATGTTCTGCGTAAAACCGGATAGCGTCTGTTTTACGAAAACTGGCGGCGAGAAGCACAACCGCGAGGATCTTTGTCGGTACCAAACGGAGCAGAAACACTGTTATCGCTTGAATTTTTCATCACTACACGAATTTTAGTCAATTTACTGCATAATACACTATCAATATTACACATTAAACAACTTTTTCACGCAGAAAACGAAAATTCAATTGACAAAGCAACCGCTCACGCCGAGTTCCCGCCAAAGACCTGACGTTATTAATTTTCTAAAAAGTCTTCTAAACTCTTCTAAAGTTTGGATACACTTACATTTTGTTGTAAAAGACCGGCAACAAAAAAAATCCATAGACAATTTATCAGTGCTACCAATACAGAGAAATGAATTGTCAAAATCTTTGTTTTGGTTTGGTTTGAGGTTATGTCTCGTGCATATTTTCCTTATTTTCAATTATTATTTACATTTAAAAAATAAAGTAAAATATAAAAATAATATGTCTCGAAGACCAGAACATCAGGCTCCACCTGAGCTGGTAAGCCGTAAAACATCTAATTATCGTCAAGGATACAAACTTGAGCTTATAATTATTCGGATATAAATGTTACATTTTCCTATTATTTTTCAGTTTTATAATGAAGAAGAGGCGAGAAAATATACGCAAAAGTAAGTTTACTGTACCAATTTCATTTGACAATTTGTAAAATAAAATTTGGGGTCAGAGGATCATTTTTTATTCCTTGTATTTCAGTTCGCGTATTATAGATATCCAAGCTCAGATGACAGAGCGATGCTTAGAACTTTTATTGCTTCCTGAAGATACTTCTTGCCTATTGCTAGACATTGGGTGCGGATCAGGCTTGTCTGGAGCTGTACTTGAAGAAAATGGACACATGTGGATTGGAATGGATATTTCTCCTGCTATGCTAAGTATGTATCTATTGTTTCTAAATTGAATACTATGCGATTATGGCTGTTACTTGTGAAATAAATATTAAAACAATAGTATCTATCAATGAAAAATCATAACAATTTACATACTTCTCTTAAAGTTACAGTGTAATTAATTAATTGACTTGTGTTTCAGACGTTGCTGTAGAACGTGAAACAGAAGGGGACTTAATTCTCTCAGATATGGGTGAAGGAGTGCCGTTCAGGGCTGGTTGCTTTGATGGTGCCATTTCAGTGTCTGCTATCCAATGGCTTTTTAATGCTGACAAGAAATCACACAAGCCTGTTAAGAGACTATATACCTTCTTCAGCACATTGTATGCTTGTCTGGTAAGTAAATAATCTTATTATTAGAGGAAAGAGTAAGACTTTCCGAATCCATCAATCTTCAGAAGTGGAAGCCATTAAAATAAATCACTATAGAATACTCTTATTGCTAGGAAGTTTCTAGGCAAACTAGTTTTTGATTTATATGGAGCTCAGGCTCAGAACCCTCAAGTTTTATTTGTAAAACTATTGTAATTTGCAGCTTGGGTACAGAATCCACTAAACAAAAAAAATATATGTATTTTTTCTTTCCTCTTTTACAGTCTAGATCAGCCAGGGCAGTATTTCAATTCTACCCTGAGAATGAGACTCAGCTGGAGCTACTGACACAGCAGGCCATGAAGGCAGGTTTCTATGGTGGTGTGGTCATTGACTACCCCAACTCAGCCAAGGCTAAGAAATTCTTCCTCGTACTCATGACTGGAGGTGCAGCTCCACTGCCAAAAGCTTTAGGTATGTTTACTTATAAAAATATATTTGTTATGTTACATGCTTTGTATTGTAATTTCTTGATGCAACTCCATTTTATTTCTATTAAAATAAATAATTAATACTTAGTGTTAAAATTGTCCTGCCTAAATCTCTTTGTGACATTTTATACCCATTAGGCTATTTTCCTTAATTTGCCTGTTATATGTATAAGGAACAAATCAATCAATAAATAAACAAAGTATTTCTATCTACGTGAGCCAAGTTTAAAAAAAAAAATTGAATTAAGTTTTCTATTTCACAATGTTTCATTTACAGGCACAGATGAGACTGCTGAAAACTCTCTTCAAGTAAAATATGCTAAAAGAGAAATGACAAGAAATGCAAGAGGAAAACCTCTTAAAAACACAAGAGCTTGGCTTTTAGAGAAAAAAGAAAGAAGAAGAAAGCAAGGTAAAGAAACTAAGCCTGACACAAAGTACACAGGAAGGAAAAGGAGTGGGAGGTTTTAAAGAAAATCCTATTTTTAATTTAAGTGTGTATTATAAATGATTAAGACTAGAATCTATGTATGTAAACAAAGTTATTGTAATTTTTTTTTATCTTTTCATTACATACTTCCAAACAGTATCCACTCCATGTCCTATTGTCTCAATGGGTATCATGTTTGGCAGTGGAAATCTACATGCTACTACTACAGTCCCTGAATTAGTTTCTCTGAGCAACTTTTGCTCAAATTCATTCATCATTTGCTCAACACCAAAAATCACTATATTCTCATATGGCTTTAAGTCAAACGTCCATAGATTTCTCCTGTAAAATCTTGATCCTCTGCATTTGGAGTCCAACAGAGCTGCTATTCTTGAGTAATAAACTAACCAAGGGTTTAATTCTACTCCATCAGCTTTAAATCCAAGTTTAGCAGCCATAAAAACAATTCTACCATCTCCGGACCCTACGTCGAGCAGTCGACCGCTTCGTCCAGTTAATGCCTTTGTCACTCCAAGTAACTGATCTGTAGTGGCAGGAACATATGGCAAACAAATCCGTCGAAAAGCTGGTGAGACAAACGGGATACAAACAATACTAACACCAACTGCTAATCCCCCGGTACCGTATATTAAAATTTTGCCCGTAGTTGACAATCTAGCAGAGCGTTTTGGATGAGAACTATTTAATAACTCTAGTTCCATTATTTATTTACTGATTAGTTATAGAATTCTAAGTTCATAGCGATTTATAAGGACGAAATTGAGATTATTCTGAAAATTGGCACAAAACAGCTGATGAGCATAGACTACAATCAACCAATTTTAATTGTGAAGAAAAATCGGATACACTCTTATGATTTTTTTTTTCGTAATAGCAATCCTGCCTGTTTCTGTCACTGTCAAAAAAGCGGACACCGGCTGTTTGCTATTTATCGTATTTCCTTCAATAAAAACTTTAGTTTTTCTGAAAAATGACGGCGTTTGAAGAGTTTGGAGTGCTTCCCGAATTAGGAAAAGCAATTGACGAGATGGACTGGACTTTGCCAACTGATGTACAGGCCGAAGCCATCCCCTTGATCCTGGGTGGAGGAGACGTCTTGATGGCAGCCGAGACCGGGAGTGGAAAGACTGGGGCCTTTTGTCTACCAATCATTCAGATAGTTTGGGAAACTTTGAAAGATATACAGGAAGGAAAAACTAGTAAGGTGGTGCACCAAACATCCTCTGAGTGGACGATGTCAATGTTCGATCGTACTGACGCACTGGCTGTAACACCGGATGGGTTGCGTTGCCAGTCGCGAGACCATCAAGCGTGGCACGGCTGCAGGGCCACTAAAGGCGTCCACACGAAGGGCGCTTATTACTATGAAGCTGCTGTGACTGATGAGGGGTTATGTCGTGTGGGATGGTCTACTCAAAACGTAAGTTGAACTTCTAGCAGCTCTTGTGCAGTTACTCTTTTTTGGTTCGCTTTAAATGTTGGTTTTATGAAAATATATAATAAACTGCCGACTTTCCTTAAAACTGAATTTAAAAAAAAACAATTTATTTTAAATCTTAAAGAATTTTTATACGATAAATGTTATTATACTGTTGATGAGTATTTACAAGATAAATTTTGACATTAGACATTTTAATTTATATTTTTCTTTTTTTTTTCTTATAATAATTGACATGAACCTATTATTTTTATTATAATGACATCGTTTAATTTACAATTATCTACATTTATTTAATTACCATTGACTACGCATTAAAACTGACATTAAATTTAATTTTTATATCTGGGACATTTAATTATTGCCTACTAATACTGCTTTCTTTTTATTTATAACATTAATTAACATTTACGAGATGAATATTAACTGCATGACATAATATAAGTAATAATTGTAACCCTTTTCTAAGACAATATTTTTTATTCGTTTTAGCCGCAAATGTTTGACATGAGTCCTCCTCTCTCAAATAAAATTGCGTGCCCAGCCTGGGTCCATGAGCTCTCAGATGTTATTTGTTTGTCACCCATGTAAAAACCATGGAAAGCAATAAATGATTGAGTATTGAGTATTGAAATAAATTTAGTAAATATATTTCAGCATGCAGAAATATTTGCTAATTAGTTTTGATTCAAACATGCTATAACCAATATTGTACAATATTTGGTCTAATTTAACTTTAAGTGCCCACAGAGTACTTAAACCTTCGAATGCTTTTTGAACACATGGTGTAAGAGATTTATATTGCACGCGGCGTAAACAAGCACGTGACGGGTTAAACCCCTGAGTAAAGTTTATAATCTTATCAACATAATATTTTTTTTATTTCAGGCTAAATTAGATCTGGGAACTTGTAGATTTGGTTTTGGGTTTGGTGGTACTGGCAAGAAGTCCAATGCAAAACAATTTGATGATTACGGTTCTGCTTTTGGTATGAGTGATGTTATTGGTAAGTTTCAGAAAATTACTTAATGTTTCTTAGCACAAAAACTGTTGATTTGTTTAATTATACTCATAAAAATTTGTTGTTGGCCTTGGGATTAGAGAAATAATAATAACTGAAGTTATTTGTGTAAGTAATGGGCTGTTAAAGTTTCTTCAATAAGTAAATTGAGGAGAAACTGTAACTGAAGTTAGCCACACTCACAAACTTTCGCATAAGTAAGATATTAGAAGGATGTCTAATCTGACGGAAACTAATTTTAACTTAATATACCTTTGATTCATGTTGATTACTTGATTTGTGTTCGATATTAAATAAAAAAAAATTGTTTTTAATAATTTTTTGTTACAATTTCTTACACTGATGATAATTATCAAGAAGCGTTAATTACCTTAATAATTTCGAACCCTGCTTCATGCAGTACAAGTTACCTCATTTATTCTTGAACACTAAAATACTTTGTATTGTTTCAGGTTGTATGTTGAATCTTAATACCGGTGAGATCAGTTACACAAAAAATGGCGAGGAACTGGGAGTTGCCTTTAAACTGGATCAGAATCGCCGCTCTGACAGCTATTTCCCTGCAGTTGTGCTCAAAAACGCTGAGATGAGCTTCAATTTTGGCACTACACCTTTCAAAGTATTGTATTTTTTTTAATTGGTATAATGAACAAGAGGAGACCTTTGCCCTGTAGTGGGACAGCAAAGGCTAATAAATGAAATTCGGTATAATGTACCTATAAACCGACCTTCGCCCCTGGCTAGATTGTGGTCGAGAGCAAACTCATTTGTTATAAAAAAAAATATCAGATCTATATTGGGTGATTTTAAATTAGTTAGAGAAACTTAAGAATCTAAATCAGTTTATGAAACTGAACAACTTTCTTGGGAAAAGTTTTGCAGTTTCATGGGGAAAATAACCCCTTAAAGTTTTCTAACTTATTTAAATACTAGCTTCCGCCCGGGACTTCGTTCCCGTGGGAATTCGGGAAAATTATGAAGCCTAGATGTCCATCGGGGATAATGTAGCTTTCTAATGGTAAAAGAATTTTTCAAATCGGTCCAGTAGTTTCGAAGCCTATTCAATGCAAACAAACAATCAAATCTTTCCTCTTTATAATATTACAATCAAATCTTTCCTCTTTATAATAGTAGTATAGATAAACCAGTACTGTTTTCATTACGAATCCCTCTTATAATAAATATAGATGTTTATGGTATAACTTGGCTGTCCACAGCATTACCTATCTGATTGAAAAAAATTTCAGGCATTAAAAATAATATACATTATATGTATTTCAACTTCTTTTATTTGAAGCAATCTAAACTTGCAACAAATGATATTATGGTTTCAGTACCCCCCTCCGCAAGGATATATCGCCATCTGCCAAGCTCCCAAAGAGTGCATCAAGCATAATGTAGTTGCAGCCGGTGCTGCTGCTGACTCCAAACCTGTCAACAATGCTCCACAAGCCATCATTATTGAGGTAATATGTCTAGGACTTTAGTCCTTATATTCAAGTAATTGGGTTTCAAGTTTCTATAATTTACCTATTCTTGTGTAAAATTGGGCTTATTATTATGTTTTATCAAAGTTTGTTTTGACTAAAAGATCTGCCCAATTAACACAGACTGTCAATTTTACGTAACCTTCCCTGCATAAAAAAATACTAAAAATTATAGTTCAAAACACTGATGAAAGGTACATACATATTTCAGACCAACTGGGCGATTATTGTCTGAATTGCTTTGAAACCACGATTTAGCTATGGCTCACTCAGAACGACGCGGTATGGACGGCTCGTCAATCATGTTTCTAGCTCCATGAACACACATATTCAGCTTGTTTGACTTAACCACGACATGAAAATATGATCTCCACACTGGACTATTTACGGACGGTTCGAGTTTGATACGCATATTCAGAGCTCAAGACAGTGGCCGCTGTCCACTATCGCTTGAGTTCGCACACACTTGTAAGAAATTGTACCTGGCAGCATTTCCTCGCCCGCAAATAATGAAATGCCCGAAACGCATCAGGCGTCTCGCCTAAAATTTATGTTAATAAGCTAGAAAATGATGTGGTCTTTTCACAAGCGTGCGTGCGTGCGTGCATGCATGCATGCATGCGTGCGTGCGAGAAGTTTGGTATCTCATGTTAATAACCCCAGGAAAATACGTTGTAACAGTTTTTCGTGTTAATCTTGGAAAATACAAAAGCACAAATTTTGCTGCAAGGGCTCATAAAAGGAATTAAATAACCATAATAGTCTCACCATTGTGTGTCTTTAAGTTTCTCAGATTTTCACGAAAAACTATATTGCTGGGGTAATGCACGCCATGCACGTATTATTCTATTTTTGACGCAGAGTTGCAGCATATTTCGTCTCTTTCACACCGATTTTAAATGAACATATTTTCAAACATAAAGTCGTCCTAACCACATTTTTATCCCGCAGCCCTCAAGAGAGTTGGCAGAACAGACCTTCAACCAGATCACAAAGTTCAAGAAGCACCTAGAGAACCCTCAAATAAGAGAGCTGCTGGTCGTCGGCGGAGTCAACGTCAAGGACCAGATCAACGCGCTTAATGCTGGCATCGACATCGTCGTCGGTACTCCTGGACGGCTTGAAGATCTTATTCAAGGAGGTAAACATTTATGAATGAATATCTATGATTTATGATAGACTAGCTGATTAATTGATAGATGATGATTGTTAGGCTCCGCCCGTGTGGACTACAGGTTATATCGTGCTCAACTTTGGGATAAAATGTAGCCTATATGCCCAGGCTCTAATCTATCTTTATACCAAATTTCATCAAAATCGGTTCAGTAGTTTAGGCGTGAAAGACGGACAGACAAGACAGAGTTACTTTCGCATTTATAATATTAGTAAGGATAATTAGATTTATTGCCTACAATCATTTTAATAAAAACTACGTACATTATTTTAGTATTTTTTTAACGAACGTGTTTCGCATAAAACTCTTGATAACCGTTGTAATCTAGCCGCCGCGATACAAGCTGTGCTTTACTGTTTTTAACCGACATCGTTTCTTTACGTACATTAATGTTTCATCGTTTTAAATTTAATATTTATTTGAAATATCATCGACAAAAATTTAAATTTTATTTGTTCAAAATTTCGCAAACATGAAGTTTCCTCTAAATTAAGATAACTTCTAAAATAAAAATAAATTGTATCACTCCCGATATTTATAGCTTATAAGTCTTATAACTTCTAAACGTCTGAACCAATTTTGATAAATAAAATATAGCTAAGTACCATCTCGATTACGTTAGCTTTCAAAAATAAAACGCATCAAAATCGGTCCACCCTTTAGGAACTACGATGCCACAGACAACAGATACACTTGTAAAACGTATTTCATCCATCTTTTTTGGTCGGGAGTTAAAAATAGGGGCACTAGATTAAGGTACCTGGTACATCCATCATGTTAAATTGGTGTAAGTACATTACATTTTGAATTTGTGTTTTCTTTTTGTTTTTGTTTCTAAGTTATTTGTAACTACACTCGGCTTCAAAAAAATCGCACGTCCGTAAAAATAGGCTTTAAGCACTGTTAATCCTTAAGACAAGCAGTTATTCGTAGCAATATTGGTATCATTTGAGAGCCCTATAAAAACTCTTTAAAAAAATATCCATTTCATTTGATTAAAGAAAAAGCTTGACACTTTAAGTCACTGTGAATGACAATGGAACTGATTCTCCTCTTCAAATTTTGTTTGTATTGTTTTGTTTTTTGGGTATAAAAGGGTCGATACAGCTATTGGGGGATAAATTTGCTACCAACAGTCGAAGAAGACACAGAATAATATCTTTCATCAGAAAAACGTCCTTGAACATGGACACTACTGCTGCTGAAGCCGCCCAAGTTATCGCACTACTGCAATCAGGACTACGTCAGTGTGATGTTGCTCGGCAATTGCACTTGAGTCGCTTTTCTGTTCGAAGAGTGTACCAGCGGTTCCTGCAGACCGGTGACTTTGTCCGAAGGCGTGGGTCTGGTAGAAATCGCTGCACTTCTGCGAGAGATGACCGATTCGTCGTATCGAAGTCTTTGAGAAATCGGTTCTCTAATACTGTTGAGTTGCAACAGCAGCTTCAAGCAGTTCGTAGAAGGGCCGTGAGTGTCTCTACAGTTAGAAGAAGACTAAAGGAGAGAAATATTGTGGCTAGAAGACCTGCCACGGGTCCAAAATTAAGGAATGGGACAGAATCCCTCAAGAAGAGGTCCTAAAGTTGGTGCGATCCATGAGGGAGCGCATGGAAGACGTCATTAGGGCTAGGGGGGGGTAACACTAGGTTTGAGGTTAGTTTTAAGCAACTTTGTTTTGAAAAATTAATCAGATTTCATTAGGGTTTTTTAAGGATTTTTATTGTTTTGTAAATTTTTCTCAGTTCCAATAAAAAACATTGAATGAATTATTGTTTTTGCATTCTCTGTTTCCTTACCTTTCAAATGATACCGAACATTACCAATATTTCATAATACAAATACGATTGAAAGATGTTTAAAATAGATTTCTTAAAAGGTGCGATTTTTTTGAAGCCGAGTGTATGTATGTATATTCTTATTTCTTTTCACTGGCCTCTCCTACAGACCCATTCCGCTCGTAGCCCAGTGGCGCTCGCTGATCTCAACCGATCAGTACACAGAGGCAGGGAACCTGATGGGTGACCGAAGTGGTAATTTATCACGAGCGTTTCCTTGCTTCGGAGAGCACGTTAAGCTGTCGGTCCAGGCTGTTGTCGATTGACTGCAGTCGTTAAAACCAAGTCAGAGGCCATCGCGCGGTTTGAAAACACTGGCTTAGGTTAACCAAGTTCGCCACACACTTGACTATACCTACACGATAAGAAGAAGAAGACCTAAAAACTCGTGTTTGTGTTGGTAGGCTACCTAGCCCTGACGCACTGTCGTTTCTTCGTGCTCGACGAGGCGGACGGTCTCCTAAAGCAGGGTTATGGCGACCTCATCGACCGGCTGCACCGGCAGATCCCCAAGATCACGTCGGACGGCCGCCGCCTGCAGATGGTCGTCTGCTCCGCCACGCTACACGCCTTTGAAGTCAAGAAGATGGCGGTACGTACGCAAATTATTAAATGTTTATTACTTTTTTTGTTTTTTTATTATAAGACTAGCATCCCGCCCGGGAATTCGTTCCCGTGGGAATTCGGGAAAATTATGTAGCCTATGAATAGAATAGAATAGAAAAATCTTTATTTTATAGGACATTCAGGATGTCACTTAAAACAAGTCAAGATTACAATGAAATACATACAAACATACATTAAACGATTTAAATACATACATACGCATTCGTACCTCTGATCCTACTGACTCTACGCCTATTCGCAAAGGTGCAGTCAGGGATAATGTAGCATCCTATCCTACATTAGTAGCATCCTAGCATGTTACTCAGGGATAATGTAGCATCCTAATGGTTGCTACATTATCCCTGAGTAACATTTTTTTTCAAATCGGTCCATTAGTTTCGGAGCCTATTTGTTACATTCAAAAATACAAACATACAAATCTTTCCTCTTCATAATATTAGTATTGATGGGTTAACTCGTGACCTCGATCTTGACCAAAGACATAGATAAGGTTGACGATGGAGCGAGTTAACCCAGAAAATGCCTATATGGCACTGGTACTCCCACGCACCGACGGAACACAGCAAGCTGTTTGGCGTCGGACTTCGGTAGGAGGGTGGTCGCGAACCAGACGGCTCTTTACAGAGCCTCTGCATGAGACCATAGGACGACACCTCAGATTCAGAAGAAATTGAGGTGTCGTTACCTGAGATGGATTAAGGCAGGTCTTATTTGTGTTTTCTTAGTCGCCTCTTACGACACCCACGGAAAGAGATGGGATGGTGTTATTCTCAACCGATCACCACACGAGTAAAAACCACAATCAGACTTAAAAAACTTAAAATTAGTTGGCGAAACTTTAGGTGACACTGAACAACTTTCTCTAAGGAATCCATATGAAATTCTCAAAAAAACTTCGACTTTTTTTTTTGCGTCTCCATATAGCTGATTTGAAAATAATAATTATGGCGAAACCACGTTGTTTCATAGCTTTAAAAATATCAACGTGTTGTTAACCCTTTGACCGCCACAGTCATCCAGTCGTGACAGCCAATAAAAAGACTCACACGCCAACGTCATCTATAGATGACCAACATTTATTTCTTTTTTTTTAATACGTTTATTTACACTAACTTAACCTATTTACAATTATTTTTCTTCTACAAACTGCAAATTTTTTTTTTTCTCTAACTCGAAAAAAATATTTCCATAATGGAATTTAATTTAATTCGTTATCATTTATGTATTAAGGCGACTACAGCACCTAAATTACGATTTTATGATGCGTAGATAAGCATGACGCACTGCATTGAATCGAAGAAAAAAAATACTACGGTAATATTCAGGACATAAACTAGATAAGTAGTTTGCTGAAAACATGATTCAGCACTTTTGGTTCGATAGAAAAAGCTCACAAAATCACCTCTAAATACCCAATATTTGTATCTTTTAAGCTGTAAAAACCATAGTAAAATGCATACAGTAACTTGAATTTGCTATCAAAATGTTCGTGATTGAACACTCTCGATAAGTAGGTAGTTAACGCATTTTTAGATTTAAGCTGTTACCTTTCCATAAATCTCATTTTTCTAACTTTCGAACATGTTTTTACGCACGCACGCTTTCATAGTCCGTAAACTTCGTGATAGCGGGGCTGCGTGACGGAGATGGCACTATTCCTATGTGTGCTGCCTTTATCGGGTGCTGTAGTCGCCTTAACAATATTTTCTTAATTTTTCTCTCCGTAACGTACAAAGCATAGTGCCTTCGTTCATAGTGTGGCGGTCAAAGGGTTAAAAATATCAGCATGGCGAAGCTGCTGTTTTTTAGTGGCCTGGGTCTGGAGTAGTGGATATGTTTACTTAATATGTAGATGATAAATGTTGTTATACAGGAGAAGCTGATGCACTTCCCGACGTGGGTGGACCTGAAGGGCGAGGACGCGGTGCCCGAGACCGTGCACCACGTGGTCGTCATCGCGGACCCACAGAAGGACCGCTCCTGGGAGACGCTCAGACAGTCAGTCGCAGCTTAAACTTATTAATATTCATCATCATCATAGCCCAGTGGCGCTCGCTAATATCAACCGATCAGTGAGGTCAAGCAACGTACACAGAGGCAGGGAACCTAATAGGTGACCAAAGTGGCAATTAATCACGAGCGTTTCCGTGCTTCGGAGAGCACGTTAAGCTGTCGGTCCCGGCTGTTGTCGATTGTTTACAGTCGTTAAACTCAAGTCAGAAGCCATTGTGCGGTTTGAAAACTCTGACACCAGGGTTAGCCCAGTTCGCCACAGACTTAACGTCTTACCTACATGATTAGAAGAACCATCATCATCAGCTTGTGTTACGTTAGTTTACTGTTGGATATTTTTCTTGACATCTATATTACAATCCTTCTACAATCGAATATCGAGGTTTAAAGAAAGCCAGAACTCTAATGTTAATAATAAATAGTTATAATGAAAATGCACATTGACAAAAAAAACATACTAAAATACAAAATAACAACACAAATGACTGAACTATACTTGGGTCATTACGAACGTGTGAACGAGTCATAAATCATTACGTCATAGGGATGCCGGGCCAATCGTTATCGATAAGGGGACCAAGGTAGCAACTAGTTTTTTTTATATATTTGCTACCTAAATAAATAAATAAATCATTTATTTCAGTAATCACTGTTACAGACAATTAATGAGACTTCCCAGAAAGTAGTCCAAGGACACTTGTGTTGGGAATGACTCGCTACTTCCCATTGTTTATAGGATCTGATTACAGAAACATTAACAACTTACATATATTAACGTACAATTTTAGTTTAGTAATTTGCACTTGCAAGAAAATTTTAAACAGAAATAACAAGATATGAACTATAATTACTAGTAAGCATGCTAAGGTTAATTTAGGATGTTAAAATGTGTGTGTATGTGTGTGTGTGCTACCTGTGTCACTATATCGATAACGATTGGCCCGGCAACCCTATGACGTAATGATTTATGACTCAGTTCGCACGTTCGTAATGGCCCAAGTATAGGATAATATTCTGTATCTCGGGCGAATAAAAAAAAATCGAATTATACATTTATAACTTTTTTGAATAATAAATTTTCCATGATTGACATAAGAACCTTACCCATCCTATCGTGGACTGCTCTATTTTCCCCCTTTAAATATGCTGCTTTATTTATTCAGGCACATTCAGACGGACAAGGTTCACGCAAACGACCGCCTCGCTAACAACACCCCGGAGAGCCTGTCGGAAGCCGTGAAGATCCTCAAAGGGGAATACGTCGTCCGAGCCATAAAGGAACATAAGATGGACAGGTAACATGAACGCTAAAATGCTACACACTCACAAGGCCCACACTAAGGTTTTCCCTTGTGTCGTGGGTCCCTCTGAACATACATAAAGACAAACACAAACACCCATGACCCGAGAACAAACATCTGCTTTTTACACAAATATTTGCCCCGACTGGGAATCGACCCCAGGGCCCGTCGATCAAGGCGGCGCAATTTGGCCTCCTGACTCCTAGACTATTCACGATAAAAAAGTTTTTTTTTTCTCTAGAACGGGACCCCGAGAAATTCAGATTTTTTGATGATTATTCTCAAG
This sequence comes from Aproaerema taeniolella, assembly GCA_949987775.1. Lineage (NCBI taxonomy): Eukaryota > Metazoa > Arthropoda > Insecta > Lepidoptera > Gelechiidae > Aproaerema > Aproaerema taeniolella. The sequence continues at coordinate 6,912,785 of OX465263.1, read as the reverse complement.
AAATTATCTACGCAACTAGATTTCTCTTAAGTCGTCCCGTTTTCGAGATCCAGGTGGCTCAGCTATAGTGACGCATCACTGCAGCTGGGCCACAAATATTTTAAACGCGAGACTGGATAGTTTTTTTTTTTGGGGTTTATCCCGAGAAATTATCTACGTAGCCAGATCTTCGCTACGTGGTTCCATCTTTGAGATACAGGTGTGGCCCAGCTGTAGTGACGTCACCGCAGCTGGGCCACAAACAACCCCCGATAACTTTTAAACGCGGCCTCGAGAAATTCTGTTTTCTTTGCGAATCGTATACAACAAATTTTGAGAAATTCTTGGCATAGTCAAACATGAAAATTTCGATTGTGGCCCAGCTGTGGAAATGGACTCGAAGGGAAATCCTTAGTGTGGGCCTTTGAATGTGTGGAAATAAACACTATTATTCTTTACCTTCCCAGAGCCATAATTTTCTGCCGTACAAAGCTGGACTGCGACAACTTAGAACGTTACCTGAGATCGTTCGGCAACCAGTTCTCATGCGTCTGCCTGCACGGAGACCGCAAGCCAAACGAGCGTAAGGCCAACCTGCAGAAGTTCAAAGATGGCCACGTCAAGTTCCTTATCTGTACCGATGTTGCTGCTAGAGGCATCGATATTAGTGGATTGCCTTTCAGTAAGTATTTTCACAGTCCAGCCTATTTTTTTATTGTTAAATTAAATCTCTTGTGAATGCTTAGTGGATTGGAAGTATAGGATTAATCTGATGAAAATCGGTTCAGCTATTTAAAAGTTATAAGCGATCAAATGTCGGGGGTAATACAAAATGTTTAGTCTAAGTTCCGTATTACAGAACGCGACTCAGACTCTGACTCAAGTGAGTAGCAGTAGTCTTTGTCATTTTGATAGTGATAGAAAGAGACAATCAATACTTAAGCATAGATCAATACGGGTCTTACTGCCGTACTCAAGAGACGTCAATTAAAGTTAAGCACTGTTAAACTCTGATGTTGTCTCTTTCACTCTTGTTGATATAAACAAGGATTTGACGTCACTGAGTACGCCAGTTAAAGTTATTGGGTTACAATGAAACTTCTGTACTAAGGGCCTTAAAGTTATTGGGTTAAAATGAAACTTTTCTCAGTGATCAACGTGACTCTGCCGGACGAGAAGTCTAACTACGTCCACCGGATCGGGCGCGTCGGTCGCGCCGAACGCATGGGGCTCGCTATTAGCATCGTGTCCTCTGTTCCGGAAAAGGTAAGTATTTCCAACTTTTTTAAATAATGTCTCTATCTCAACAGTTGAATGTGTAACTGTTGAGATTGAGACATTATTAAAAAAACTGAATTTCAATTCAATTCAAGATGGCGGTTTGTCCGTGCGGCGTGCACGGAAGGTCGAAAACTTTGATTTTTATAAGACCTTCCTTACCTCAGCGACACATATTAGAAACTTTTTAACTCCACCTTATGCATTCTAAAATAAACTACCAGTCTACCAGTGCTCGGAAATGGCAACTTAATATACTTTACAGCCATAATTATGTTGCCATTTCCGAGCACTGCGTTGTAATAGTAGATTTTACAACAAGTGCACAAAACGAGTCATTTTCATCCGAGACGAGCCGAAGGCTAGGGCTGATAGTAACGTCGAGGATAAAAATGGTTTTGTGGACGAGTTATAAACTATGCTTTTCACTTCGATTGGAAATAATAAAATAACTTATAATAACAAATTTTATCTTTAAACTTCTGATTATTTTGGCTGTATGAACTTTTCTATGCCTTACATGAGTAAATCACTTTGTGCACTAGAGCACAAAATGCGATTTTGTGCAGCCTATAGTAGATCGTTTTGTGCTCTAGAACACAAACATCGATTTTGTGCAGCCTATAAGCTGCACAAACAAGCACTTTCCGAGCATGAGTAGTGAAAAATGAATTGTTACTCTGTCAGGTGTGGTACCACGGCGAGTGGTGCTCGTCCCGCGGCCGGAACTGCCACAACACCAACCTCACCGACGACCGGCCCAAGGGCTGCTGCGTGTGGTACAACGAGCCGCAGGTGATGGATCGAGAACCTTCTATTATTCTTAATACTATACGTGTTTCAAAAATACAAAAAAAAAAGAGAATCCGAAATTAATAACAATTTATATCTACTTCAAATATGTCAAGTTAATCATATGACTTTCATTGATGTCAAACCGTGCAACTGTTACTAGAGTTGCGACCATGTCACTTTCGATTTTAATTTGTTTTTTTTTTTTTGGGTGTTATTGAAACACTTTGTATGTAGGAATGCAGGGTCCTGACTCAAGTAATGATTCATCAACGCCCGGCGCAAACCCTTGAACCTAGAAAGCGCGTGGCTTATTTCGGCACTTAATCTGGAATTTTTGTTGGGGGAATCGTGACGCGAAGGACGAATACTTTTTAACGGAAGGTCGAGCAATTCTGATACTTGGCGGTTGAGTTTGACCAATTAAGTACTGATTCTGGGTCAAATCAAATCTTCGCTAAGTAGTGCAGTTCTTTTGGGCAGTTTCAAAATAAGCTTATTTCGGCACTGCCCCAAAAAATCCTTGTAACTCATTAACGGGAGGGTGACCAATTGATTACTGATTTTCTGTCTACTTAAAATCAAGATCTGAGACCTGGGCAGAGCCGAAATAAGCCACGCTTAGATAGCTTCTACATATTATATCTATTCTAAGTTTCGAGCATCCTCATGTTACGAAATAAACATAAACAGCTCGCGACTTCGTTCACATGGAACAAAAAATAAATACACTTAGGTGAGTCCATCACTACAGCTGGGCCACAATCGAAATTTTAATGTTTGACTATGCCAAGAATTTCTCAAAATTTGTCGTATACGATTGGCAAAGAAAACAGAATTTCTCGGGGCCGCGTTTTAAAGTTATCGGGGGTTGTTTGGGGCCCAGCTGTGGTGATGGACTCCACTTAGGTCCCACGTCACCAACCGGGATCGAACCCACGTGTCTTTGAAGCCAGTCTTCAAATACAGTATGTCGAGACGGCCACTCAACTAAAGGAAGACTATTCTGTAGGCTGCGACCGGTCCTTAGATCTTAGAACAGCTCTCTCACTTGACAAAATAGATATTATTTTTTATTTGTAATCTTTCATATCCTTAACTGTAAATTAAGTATTATTTTTAGTATAAGTACTGTTACTGGTCAATGATGAGCTTACCTATAATGGGCATGCATATAAAATTGTTACCTAGTCCATAGATTTATATTATAAATGAAAATAAAGACGTTATTCTGTTGGTCCGAATATAAATAAATAGGTGACCGGAATGATAGGAAAAACCTGAAGATTTGACTCAGTGCCAGCTATTTCTCGCAGTGGACTGCTTAAACTATTTTGACTTTAACGTTTCAGTATCTGGCTGACATAGAAGATCATCTGAATATAACGATCCAGCAAGTAGAACCAGACATGAAGGTGCCCAGCAATGAGTTCGACGGAAAAGTGGTCTACGGTGAAAAGAGACAGCAAATCGGCACTGGATATCAGGTACCGCGCTGATTGTATTATTTTGTTCCATGAAACTGAACAACTTTCCCAAGGAACATAGGTCAAAATACAAAAAAAAAATTTGATCTCCCATACAAAATGCGCTTTAGGCTGATGAAGTTTGTATGGGAACTCAAAATTTTTTTTCGTGTTTTGACCCATGTTCCTTGGGGAAGTTGTTCAGTTTCATGGACTGATTAACCACCCGAGAAGTTGAAAGAGAGATACCTAAAGCCCTGTATATGGTTGATTATATTATATTGGATGTTTTTAAATTAGCTACCGAAAATTACGTGATTCAGCTTACGAAACTGGAAGATACAATTTCAATTTTTTTGGAAGATATAATTTAAATGGTTTTACTCACGAATATGTGTAACACGAATCGTTTATTAGTAAAATAGATATTAAGGTTGGCTTTAATATCGTGCGGATTTCATCACGCACGCGGGATTGCCCCGCATGCGTGACACCCGCAAGTATCTTTTTCATACAAGTATTTGATTTTGTTGTAATGCGGGAAAATAAGCATACGGGAGGCGGGGCGAGGCGAGGCAATCCTGCGTGCATGATGAAATCTGCACGATATTAAAAATAGCCTATCTTAGTAGTGGCAAACCAGCGCTTTTTCAATCGAAAACAATTTATTTTGCAGGACCATGTTAGCCAGATGGCGCCAGTAGTTCGATCCCTGAAAGAGCTGGAGTCGCAGGCGCAACTATACTATCTCAAGACGCACCATAATGTCTCTATTGCTTAAATTATTTAATAACTTCGTATTAAGATTTATAAACATTATTTATGTGAATTAAACGGACTGATTAAAAAACTCCATGTTTTTGATATAATTTAACTTGCTATCTCTTTACAATAGGTTGTATGGGCCACACCAACAAAATCGGTCGCTCTTTAAATTTCTTGATTACGATTACGATGTGGTCCTTTGGTCCATTTTCATAAAGATTCTTTGTTATATATAACCAGGGATAGCGTCCCTTATTTCGGCACTGCCCAAAAAAATTGCAGCAAAAAAAAAGATCCGATTTCACCCAGAACTAGTACTTAATTTGTCAAATTCAAACGCCAAGTACCAGATTTGCTTGACCTTCCATTAAAAAGTTCTTTTTCTTTGGACAGTGCCAAAATAAGGCTTATTTCGGCACTGCCCAAAAAGAACTATACCACCTAGCAAAGATCTGAAAATCCTTATAGCTCATTAACGGGTTACCCCAATTGTGACAAATTTGTACCCCAATTGTGACAAATTAGTTAAGATCTGAAACCTGGACAAGGCCGAAATAAGGGACGCGCAGGGACATAGTAGGTACGTGGACATAATGAAGAAAAATCTGTTTCTAATGTTCAATATTTTAATGTTTCACTCAATTCTCATTACTACTGATAATTATTAGGGCAGTGCATGTCGGCCCAAATCCAGAATAAATTATTAAGTCTCATTACACCGCTATGTAGGAAAATAGCCGTAAAATACTGTTAACATTATTTAGTATATCCGTTCGACTGCAATCCCATTCTGGTGGACCAGGAGTCGTATATTGTGGACATGTATATTTTGAATCACTAAATAATTACTATTCTATCATAGATACAGTTTTGCTTTTCATCAGAAAATTCGTTGAAATGATACTTTAGCTCCTGGTTCATTAAAGTTAGACATATCATGTTTGTTTGGGACTTTCATTACAAAAATAGCATCAGTATAAATACGTCTTAATAGTTTTTGATGTTAAGGAACTCAATATCTTGCAACATTTTAGTCTTTTATCCTGCAGTACAAAACCCCTTTCACTTTAAGCGTATATTAAAATATAATGTCGCTTATTCTAGGAAATTTTTATTAAAAGTATAAGCATTAAAACAAACAAAACTACGCATTGCTGCGGTGAGTATAATAACACTACCAAGCAATTACGTATTATTCATTGTTATTTCATATGAGCCTTTGTCTGTACAATTTTCCAAAACTTCATAAGTCCACTATTGCGATCGATTGTACATAATCACATTTTATGTAATAATCGCTCTATATTATGTTTAATTCAATTTATTAATTCTTATAATAGGAGGTTACACATGTATTAATGAACACAACAACCTTCTAAGAGCATGTTCCACAAACCTTGCTTTTGAGTAAATGTTTCTGCTTTCAACATTTATTTCTCGTTGCTATCCCTCACAGCTTATGAATTTATATCACCTATGGAACAGGCCCCTGGGGGGCAATTGAAATTCATTCAGGTACCGACAAAGACTTTTGAAACCATTTTTATACAACTTCGTAATTCCTAGTTATTGCCGACAACAGAATAGGAGACAAATTCTCTAAAGTTTTGGAGACCTTTAAAAGTTTAAACATTAGTAAGGAAGTAGGAACTACAAAAAGCAATTAATGTGTTGCTGGTGACGAAATTCTGAAAATTTAAGTGAGATAGTAATTAGTGAGTTCTTGGAGAAATGAAAGGAACAAGTACTTATATTAGTAGCCATCTTATAATATAATTATTGCTACCTACGTATAAAACCAGCAACACCAACTTACATAAATACATTAAGTAGAAAGTTAATAATGAAGTGCACGATCGGTATATTAACATCACTACTCAAGGTTTGTCAGTCGTTAAATCTCTTAATTTAATCATACTGTATTAAAAGAGTTTGTTTTATTATCCTTATTCACTGTGTTTTAATTTAGTTTTTCTGTGTTTTAAATTGGAAATTCTATCTATGTAACTGTTCTAATAGTATGTCTCTCAACGAATGGCAAACCTTTGCTACAATAAGTTTTATAATTAACAAGTTCTATAATAAATTAATAATTACTTGGTGACCACGGCTACTCCCACCAGCTGCTTTCTTACTTTAAATTACGCTAAGATAAATATAAAAATCTTCTTAGTCATAAAATCGTCTATTCCGATAGGGTTGTGTTGTTGCTTTCCCGGTTACATATAATTAGATTGTTTGTATCTCAAAAAATGTTTTTTGTATTGAAAACACTCATATTTATTAACCGAGAACATTTCATATTACAATTTTAGTACATTTACTCTTCAATTGATTAGCAAGTTAACAAAGACTGTCATCCTCAAGTATTTTCAACACGTAGTTTTTTGCCTTAGTCAAATGTGTAGTAAAAATAATGTTCTGTTTTTTCTGCCCACAAGTCGATGGCGTTAACGATACTGGACCTATCACAAACACTAACCTGTGTCAACAATCGGACGAATCCAGCTATGGTTGACTTCAAATATGATGGATAATCGATGGTTCACACTCCAAATTTTCCTATGCAATTAAGTGGACATCGTACCCACTGATTTTATAGCGTATCAACGCCGTTCACTTTATCTGGTGCAAAGTATAGCCATGGAACATTCTTTCTTAACTTGCCAAATCTCACTCACCAATTGGTATGCAATCTATCTATCACACATACGCTTTTAATCACTATTCCCAACGTGAATGGTCATATTATAGTCTATGATATAGTTTTCTAAATGAAATGCAAGGAGATCTGGTTCTCACCATAAAAATGTTGAACGTTACTTTGATCCTTAGATTTCGACTCCTTGGCGCCCACCGTTTATTTATTTATAACTAGCTGTCCCGGCCAACTTCGTAACGCCTTTTTTCCATATTTTCTCACCTTTTAAACCTTCCCTGGACTTCCACGAATATTTCAAGCCTAAAATTAGCCAAATCGGTTCAGCCGTTCTCAAGTTTTAGCCAGACTAACGAACAGCAATTCATTTTTATTTATATAGATAACTTTGATATTCAGCATATTAAACTTTGGATCTAGACGTTAAAATTAATGAAGTGAAATATGTAATGTTCTGTGTTATTGATCACTAACAACTCGTTCGTAATCATTAGCTTTGTTACAAGATATGTTCTAATTTCTGTATTCAATCAGACGACAGTGAGCTAAAACTTATGCAAGCTCCGTTTTAAAAATATATATGTACTTTTCATTGCTATAAGTTAGCTTCACCCTTTCCTTATTCTCTCTAATTCTCTATTGTATAAAATGATTTCATCAAAATTTTCCATATATTAAGCGTTTTATTTTAAGTTCTAAATAAATTTGTCTAATACATTGCAGTTACCAAAAAATAAAATAAAGGAACCGATCTCGATTTTTTTCGGTGGGCAACATCAGATCTCGTGTAATTGATCATACAGAAGTTAACGTTCATAATATTTGAAAAACCCATGTCATTAACGCAGTGAGCAACTCAATTACAACCTCCCGTCTTTATCTGTTTACCTACTAATAAATTAAAACTACGGATAAATAAAGAACTATTCGAGTTTGTGTCGTGAACATACTTTTTGTAAAACGAAGGTTATGGTCGTAAAAGCCAACCATGTATTCGTCTATGAAGCATCTTTTTGTAATTAAGTATAAATCTAAGGATTCACCTTCCGTCGTATTAACTATACTATATGAATAGGATTTCTCACTCGCATCAGCTTCTCTGGTGTACGTGTTAGACACGCTATTTCGTTAATTGCTTTAATATGCTGTAATCAAAAAGGCATATTCCTTCACAGCTCATGTACATTAAAAATTATGCGATTGTCGTGAAGAACACAAAAATACTGATACACAGAGTAATACTAACGCGTATCAAAGTTACCGTTTCGTAATTTTGTCCACTTTCGTATACCGATGCTCTTTTCACATTGCTATCTCGTTTCTCAACATGATAGTGTTACCTCTTAATCAAGAATATTACAAAATATCTTAGTGATACACCGTTGAACTTTCAACGCTAATATCAGTGGCATAAGGCAGTTTTAATGAACAATTTACCGTATTCACAAATAATTAGGCCACTTGTCTCACTACTTAATAATAGTTACAATACAATAATGTCCTTTGAAAGAGAACTTTGATAACAAACAAACTTCATATAAAGTAAAATAAGCTAAATTAATAAATAATGCTTAGTTCATCTGAGATTTCTCCTAGCGTACCTGTGAACAACATTAATTTTATGGTGTTTAATTTCTAACTTGAAAACTATACTACCGTTAGAAATAGGGCCAAATTATGTATGGCGTTATTGATTGTTTTATAAGTCAACCCTCTACGAAATACAGGCAAAATAATACTTAAGCGATACCGCTTATGCTATAGCACTTCAAAGGACAAGAAAATAAATACACTTGTGTACTTGGACTGAAATGAAATATGTCACAAATATGTCGAGTCAACGAAAGGCGCTCGCCTATTTTTCCTATGATTTCTCGAAGTTTATAACACATGAAAATTTTAGAGCTGGTTTACTTGATCTTATACATAACTTTTTGTAACTGACATTTGCGTCGTATGTAAATCCTCTCTTTCTTCACACTATGTCAATATGAAAAAATTCACTTATCGTATCGACCTAGGCTAAATCTTTGTGGACCATTATTCAGCCACGCGGACTATATGGTACTACCGTAATAAAATAATGGCAAAGTGAAAGGAAGGAGGACGACCGAGAAGACGATTTAGTTTAAAGAAAAAGTGGGAGTGACAACTTTATATAGTGAACTGAATGATGTCTCAAAACCGAATGGAATGGAAATTGTTACACCCACAAGAGCGCGGCTCCTAAACTTAAGAATAAGAATTGAGGTTACAACGAGCACTTACCCAGGTCAGAGCGCAAGCCACGGGTGATGCTGCAGGGACTCTTTGGAGCGGTCTCCGTAGTCGTAGGTGAGCTCCTCTCCAGGCGAGATGTCTTGGGCAGCGAGCAACACTAGCCGCGGCCCGTCCACCCACAGAGCCTTCGTTGACAAGTTGCCGTTACGGGAGTGATTCACCAGACGACCCAGCCGGCCTGATTCCGCTGTAGCGTCGATGCTGTAACAATTTATTATTTATTATATACAATTATATACAGGGCTTTATGTATCTCTCTTTCAATCTCTCGGGTGGTTAATCAGTCCATGAAACTGAAAAACTTTCCCAAGGAACATAGGTCAAAATACGACAAAAAAATTTGAAAATCAAAATTTTTATTTTGTATATCCTTGGGGAAGTTGTTCAGTTCCATGGAGTGATTAACCACCCGAGAGGTTGAAATTGAAAGAGAGATACATAAAAATGAATTTCTATTTCCCTTGGTCATCGCATCCCACGGATGGAACATTTTGCTAATCTTTTTTTCGTTGTGTTTATAATTGTTAGGAGAAGGTTCTTATTTGAAAAAAAACAAGAAAGTTGAGCGGAACATAAGAAATTAATTTAAAAAAACCCGACTGCGTAATAAAAACTGAAAAGAAAAAACAAGTAAGTTCAGTAGTAGAGACTTTTGTTATTGAATATTATTGAATAACATAACGATTTTAACAATCGGGACCCATTATTAGGACGCCGGATTTTTGATGGGTCCAGACTGACACTCTTTAGTTAGGGTCAGATATTTATATTTGTTTATTTATTTTGTGATTAGTTGTTTAAAATATATCTCACTTGCATAAAATAGAACAATTTCCGCATTAAAAGCCTATATTTAAGTGAAAATCGTTACTAACCAACTTTAAATCGTTATAGATCCTAAACGATAATTCTGATTGAAAAACGATATGAGAAACCTATAAATGATTTTTAAATACCTATTCAACGATATCCCGTTTGACAAATTGGCGTGGCACAAGTTGTGCATTTGCCACAAACGGATATTAATTTGGTTCAAACTTGGTTTTAAAAACGGGGAAACGTTAAAAAAAGGAAAAAGGAATTTAGGAACGAAATTTAGACGGAAAGGATCAGGATTACAATGTAGGAAGAATATAAATACAGGTAAATAATGTTATAACTTAATATTATTTAAAGTAATGAAGGAGGACAAGGAAGTATAAATAAATACATCATTATACGAGAGCAAGATAGGAATAGACGTAGGGAGAGGAACATTGGCAGATAGCAAGGAGTTATAAAGATAGGAATTATCATGAAGGGGACAGGACAGGAAGATGGAAATTGTTACACCCACAAGAGCGCGGCTCCTAAACTTAAGAATAAGAATTGAGGTTACAACGAGCACTTACCCAGGTCAGAGCGCAAGCCACGGGTGATGCTGCAGGGACTCTTTGGAGCGGTCTCCGTAGTCGTAGGTGAGCTCCTCTCCAGGCGAGATGTCTTGGGCAGCGAGCAACATCCCCGCCACATTCACAAAGATCATCTTGAACGATACCCATTTTGGCAAGATGGGCTGGAGAGCACGTGTGACCCAATCGCATACGAATCAAAGTTGTGGTAGCAATTTTGCCAAGCTTTAACTTAAAGAACCAAGGCTTAAGCGGGATTTCATTCTGTACAAAAGCATAAAATTTGCCTTTGGAAACACGAGTCTCTTCCCATAGTTGCCTCCATGAGTCGCGAAGATATACCCTTGGCAAAGCCAGCAAATCTTGAACATAGTTTTTATAAGGAAACAAATCACCACATTCAACAGCATCGTTAGCAATTTCGTCAGCCCTAACGTTGCCCAAAATTCCACTATGTCCGGGAATCCACGAAAAAGTAACAGAATATCCTAAAATAGAGCATTTCAATAGTAACCGTCTAAGATCTATAATTATTGGATGAACTATTTTCATTTTAAAAGGAAATTTATCAATAGATTGAATGGCACCTAAAGAATCAGAAAAAATAACAGTTTTATTTAACTTGAAAAGTAAAATATATTCCACAGCCTTATATAAGCCGTAACATTCCCCAGTGAACACCGAAGTCTCAGGTGGAAACTTAATTTTTTGGACAATATTATATTGTAAATGAAAAACACCTACACCAACACTGCCAGAAGAAGAATGTTTGGAAGCGTCTGTGTATATATAATTATAATCTGGCCACTTTTGGTTCCTTATGAAATTAAAATGATGGTTGACATGAAGGTCATGACGATTTAAGCCCAAATCTTTGTTAACATCTAAGGTTGCAACTAAGGACTCGAAGTCGCATGTGAAAAGAGGATGACAACGGAAATTTACAATTGGAGCTTCCAAGGACAAGAATTTACGATAGCTGTTAACCAAGAGTGGGATTGGTTTATGGAGCCAGTAAGTTGAAGAATTAGTGAGATCGGAGAGATCACATAGTTTGGAGCAAATGGGATGAAGCTGAAATTGAAAAGTACGAAACAAAAATTTGTCAGACAAAAACTGCCTACGAAGCTTGAGAGGAGGCTCCACACACTCGACCTGCAAAGCATTTATGGGACTTGACCTCATCGCACCAGCGACAATCCTTAACGCTTTCGATTGCAACATGTCCAATTTTTTAAAAGCCGATGAATTACCCGGGGCTAAAAGAAAAGTCCCATAATCCAAAACACTTCTAATCAAGGCATTATACAAAAGTTTTAAACAGAAGGGATGTGCGCCCCACCAAACACCAGAAAGACATCGCATAATATTTAGACGTTGTTCACATTTCGCAACAATATATTCACAATGTGCAGAGCCCGTTAGTTTTGAATCCAATATAACACCCAAAAATTTAACCTTTGCTTTGACAGGAATAGGTACATTATCATAATACACTAGTACTGGAGGAGGAAGTCTCATCCTGGAAAATAACATAACAGAACTTTTAGATGGTGACAACTCAAGGCCATTATTGTCAAACCAAAATTTAAGATTGTTAAAAGTGCGGTTCATTAAAAAACAAGCTCGATCAATAGAGGAATCTATATGATACAGCAATAAGTCATCGGCATACTGCAAAACTTTTACACCTCCATCCAAGAAAGATTCAAGGTCATAAGTGTATACATTATATAGCAAAGGACCTAAAACTTAACCTTGTGGTAGACCCCTCCAAACCACTCTGGAAACCATACTACCATCCTCCAAGGATAAGCTAATAGACCGCTCAGAAATAGAATTCAAAATAAAATTAGATAAAATAACAGGCACATTAAGCATTTGAAGTTTTTTATGCAGGATAGACGGAACCACATTATCATAAGCTGATTTTATGTCGAGGAAGGCAGCAACCACCGACTGATTGTGAGAAAATGCTAATTGAATGTCAGTGATAAAAATAGCTATACTGTCCATTGTACTTCTACTACGTCTAAAACCAAACTGACATTGGCCTAGCAAATTATTGTGTTCTATGAACCATTCTAGTCTATTCTTAACAAGGTGTTCTGAAATTTTCATTAAAACAGATGATAAGGCTATGGGGCGGTAAGAAGCAGGATCTGAAGAACTTTTATTAGGTTTTATAATTGGGACAATAATCTGTGATCTCCAAGATTGCGGAATATTTCCAGAAATCATGATAGAATTAATAAGGTTTAAAAAATATGAAAGAGTTTTAGAACCGGAATTTGCAACAAAAGAATAAGGGATCCCGTCCATGCCAGGAGCAGAATCCTTAACATACGACAGCACCCCCTTTAGTTCCGACAAACTGAATGGGCCATTCAGATTAGTAAACGAATTTGATAAGTATGAAATATTAGGTAGAGATATATTTTCTGAAACCGATGCAGGAGCTAGTCTATCCAAATATTTACTGGCTAAAGCAGAAGGAAATGTATTACTTGAGGAGTCTTTAAAAGCTGACCTAAATCCTCCGATATTACGCCACACTAAAGATGGGCGAACGTCAGGGGATAATGACAAACAAAATGACCTCCAGCTTTCAAACCTTTTCTTTTTAAATAATTTACGAGTATCATTTATTATATTCGATAATATACCAAAATTTTCAGTAGAGCAATACTCTGCATATCTTAGTTCAGCTTCTTTGCGTCTCCTAATTGCTTCTGTACACTCAGAATCCCACCACGGTGGAGAAGGAATAAAACCAGGAGCCCCATTTCTAATTGGAAAGGTCGCTTCGGCAACCTCAATCATTTCTTTAGCTAATCCTTCAGAGCAAATATGCTCTTCTCCTTGGATAATAGAAGGAAGAAGACCGATTTTAGTTTCCAACCGCGACTTAAATAAGTCCCATTTAACGTCAGTCAGTCTGTACTTCAAACGTGGGCTTTTTTTAGGAAAAGGACTTTTTACAAAAGGGAAAGTAACGAGGCACGGGAAATGGTTACTCCCAAATGTTGAATCAAGAGCACGCCAAGAAAGCATAGAGGCTATATTAGCAGAACATATGGCAAGGTCAATGGCACTCTTACCCTGCCCAGGAGCCGTGCGTAATGTCGGAGTGCCTGTGTTAAGTAGACAAAGATTAAGAGAGTCAATATAGTTCAGCATGATTCTCCCACAACCGTCAGTATTTGCACAACCCCAAGACTGATGATGACTGTTAAAATCGCCTAGAACTATGAATGGTCTGGGTAGAGATGACAAAATATTGCTAATTTCATGCAGTAAGGAAGCAGAGGGATAGGGAAGATAAATAGATACATAGCAGATATTTGCCACTATAGCAGAAATTATGGAAAAATCATTGCTATGATTAGCAATATTAAAATGGGTGTAAATTAGAGGATGTCTGATGAGCAATGCAACACCACCGTGCCCATCAGAACGGTCCTCTTTAAGACATGCATAACCAGGAACTCTGAAAGAGAGTTCTGGCTTTAGCCATGTTTCCTGTATGGCCAAAATTGAAGGATTGAATTTATTAATTAAGAAGATGATTTCATTTTTTTTCGGAATTAAACTTCGACAAATCCAATACAGAACTTTGTCCAGGATTATTATTTTTATTAATATCTTGAATAATACAAGCTAATAAGGCAGCGTCAGACGGTGTAATAGTATTACATTGCGATAAAAGTTTTATCAAAGAGAAAATAATATCTTTAGTTGATGTACCATCAACATCATCATTGGAGGAGAAACCGCACCCATTAGAGGGTTCGGGGATATTATAATTTTTAACAAGAGCAGCATGTGCAGCCTTGTCATAACCTTTAGAAATGATAGGGGAAGCTTTGGGTTTAACAAAAACTGTCTTCTTATATGTTGAAGTCAAGTTAGTTTTAGGAGATGGACTCTGTTCATGTGTGGGACCCGATACAGATGGACCAAGTTTAGCTTTTGTTAATAGAGCATCAGTGTAAGATATCCTAGAAACTGGAGGATGAAGTTTGGCTGCTTCTGGGTATGAGAGACAGCTCTTAGCCATGGTATCTTTAATAGCCTTTTGCCGCTCATATTCCAAGCAATTTTTACTGATAGCAGTGTGGGAACCTTTGCATAGACAGCAAGTTACCATTTCTTCTGGGATAGGACAACTACTACCAGAGTGACCTTGGCCACATCTGAAGCAACGGGGTAGAGATCTGCATGAATCCTTAACATGGCCATACCGGCAACAATTATAACATTGTATTGTTGGGTAAATATACAAGTCAACAGATAATGCAGTGTAGCACATAAATACTCTCTTTGGTAGGACTTGTCCGTCAAAAGTTAATATGACTGTCTGAGTGGATTTAAGTTGATTATGACCATCAATAATTTCTGGGTTGGGTGGGGTAGGCCTGAATTTCATAATGTCTGATCTGGTACAACACACAAAATTCATAAAGTAATTTTCCCATAATGTCTGAATTTCTATAAGTCTTTATTAATTAATGACTGAAATATACCTGTCAAATTAATGTACAGTCGATTACATATTTTTTAAAACAATAATAGTACATTATGATACAAGTATCCAATGCGCACGCGTGTCATACGACGTTTTTCAACACATTTGCGAGTAAAAAATAAATATAAACTTTCCTTTGATATTGGCGGCAATAAACTATCACTTGTATGTTGCGCCTCGGAAATTATTTCTGGCGGTGTATCCACGTAGGTTTCCTCTTCTGCACTTGAAGAAGACTTTTTTTGTGTTGTATTTCTGACAATAATCACAATCTGATGAATACAAATGCCATTTGTTGTGAAAATCAAAACGAATTTTGAGTTTCATTACCTACATATTTTATTTTAATTCAAAAAGTAGGTACCTACATATATAATGAATAATATCAGAACAAAAAATAAACAAAAAATAAACCATTCTTCTTACAAACAAACTTAAATCGCAAATGACTTAATTAGGATTATAAATTATACTAGGTACTTAGCGAAATCTCTTTTTGATAGTTGTTATATTTCTTAAAAAAATAAGTTCGGTTATGTCACCGGCCAGCAACTCGGCAAATTGTTTTTTATAACAGCGGTCAAATAAAATATCTCGCCGTTTTCTAGTAGCACCGCTAAACAGTAAATTTGTAAGCCGGGTGTTCTGATAATTGGCCTCTTTTCTAAGTTTAAACAAAAATCGCATCAGGGTAGGTTTGTGCGGCATGCGTGCGTTTAGTCTCCTGTGCCAGCCCTCAACCGCGTTGTTTGTTCTATGTTGCTCATTTCCGCAACCAATAAAAGAACCACACAAAGAAATCCATTGCTTGCAAAAATATTCTTGAAATTTTATCATTTCCCGAGTTTTGGGAAAAAGAGCTTGCAGGGAAACCCATGCGGTTTGAACTCTTTCTTGGGGTAATAAAGGTAAGTTAGCACACAATCTTACTAGTCCTTTGTTTTCTTTATTAGTGGTTGCCTTTAGTTTTATGGCTTGCTTCCATACCGCTCGGTTAAAGTGGTAATAACAGCCTTTGATCGTAGCAGTTGGAAATACTTCTTTGATAGCATTGATTATGGCGATTTCATAGTCACATTTGAATGTATCAATTTTCAAATCTAATTTCTCCTTTAACAAATGGAACATCCTGGTGTACGTCTCTTGAGTCTTATTAGGTAACAAGACGTACACAACAGGCACAACATTCGTAGTATTTTTGTTTTGGCTTATGTTAATATGTATTGTAAATATTTGATAGAATGGACGAGGTGTTCGTTTGAAAGTGCCATCGCCATACACTATCAGTCCTTCGTTGGTCTTAGCATCACTGAGCAATTTTCTTGCAACTTTTGTTGAAAAGATCATTATTTTCTCGTCCTCACCGTCTTCGACCACAAGAAAATTATCTGATAATAGTTTCGGAATTTTCACATCTGCTAATCTATTGAATTCTACGTTATTTTGATTTAAAATTTTGTGTCTTTGTCTATACAATGAACTTTTTTTTTCTTCATATGATGGCATTGTTGATCCTGAATCTTGTGTTTTCATAAGACATTTTTCAAATACTTTTTTAATTGGTGTCATGTTTGAAGATATTGCCTTTTTGCAGGTATCAACAAATATATCTTCTTGGTTTTGGTTGAAATGTGGCCGACAGGCATGATTACTTTGCCTAATGATACTGCTTCTTTCAGGATTCAGCGTGACCGATGCCGAGCACTCACTACGATTAATGCACCTCCACATACTAGATCCAGATTTATTATTATTTGAAAAGTTGTACCTATGTCCATCGTGAATTAAAGACTGCTTTCCTTTTTGGTTGTCTATAAATTTTAAATTGCTATCCATTTCAACGCAAAATATTTTTGTATAGGTGTAACGTTATCAGTATAACGTCAACGAATCAAAGATATGACAACGTATGGACGATATTGTTTTTCAAGTGTCAATAGATACTAATGTCATTCTAAGTGGCCATTATGGGCATAGGTAATATTAAACTTACATGAAGAAGTATGTATATCGACATACTTCTTTCAGTTTGAAATGTGGGTGAAATAGAAAATGTGTAGGTTAGAGATGATGTTCTTTAACAATAATAACAATTTGTATTCAAAAAATTTTCATGCTTCCTAACTGGCAGTTGGCCCACCGGAAACGATGAGCGAGTAGCGAGTAAAGCAGGCAAAACACGCAAGGGTGTTTGGCCGAGAAATCAAAGAAATACGTCTATGATCGGTCGTGTTCAGGAATAGAAGACACCAGCAAACAACAACACGTACCTACAAGCGCCCCATGAGCCACAACCGTTTTTACATTAATACCTATTATATTATGTATCTGAATGTACATTTTGTGTCAGACATTACGACTTTAAGCCTTTTTATATCAAAGTCCTTTTGAAAATCAGACATTCTGGGAAAAGTTCATTTTGAAAAGTATTCTTTCTGGAGTTAGTGTATTTTAAGTTTTAGACCAACCCACCCGAACAGTAATTTCTTTACGTTTAATTCTTCTTACCTTCAGAACCTTCCCACATCCCACAGGGACATTTATGGTATCCTTGATTTCATCCTCAGATAAATCTGTAGGAACACCTCTCACTATACCCATACGGGTCACTTGAAAGGTTGGGATGAAAGCTTTGTATCCCTCGGATGACAAATTTGAATTAGTTAAAAAGTTATTAGCGTCTTCGAATTTACTGAAAGAAATAGATAACCTATTTCTGCCAATGCGTTTTAAACTGCCATTAATAATATTAGAAAATGAGTTCTTTTGTAAAAACCGACCAAAAGTTACGGGATGAAGAGAAATTCCCTCATTAGAATTTTGGGTTTTTTGAACATGAACAACATAGGGTGGAGCATCTAGTGACTGATACATGGGCCTTGCTACCGATGTCTGTTGTGATGTAGAAGTTTCAAAGTTTTTATTCGAATCGTTAGATAATCTTTGTTCATGATCACGAGACTGTGGTTGTGATTTTTGATCATTAGGATGTTGAACCAAGACTTGTTTTTCATCTTCAGAAACCAAGCACTGACAATCACTTTCCCTGGCCTTTTTGCCTTCGCGGTGTTTCCTTCTTTTCTTATTACAGTGCCTACAAATTGAGCGGCGAGCCGAAACTCTCTTGCGTTTGCCAGAGCCTTGTATAATGGAACCATCAGTGTCCATACTTGCCTCGCCATTAGATATTATAACCGAATATCCTATATCGGGAATAGCAGTCCCCCCGGGGTCCTCGGGAGGATCCCCCATCATGCAAACAAAAAGAAAAAGTGACTTACCAGAAGATCACCTTTTTCACAAAACTACATAAACAATACACAAATATACAAAACTACAAACTAATAACATTATATGTACAATTACAGTGGTGGCCATATAATTAAGAACGATTTAATGTTCTAGAAAATATTTATCTTAACCACATCATATCTAGTTATGTGTTCCATCTTACAAGTAACTAGCTATGCTATGAAATAGCCACATGAATAGAGCAAAAGGTGTTAGGAATATAAAATATAACCTCTACCATTTTTTTTATAAATTTAGTTTATTAAACACAGTAACAAAAAACAAATAGTAAATAATCTGGACAAATAATTAAGAACGATTTATAAAACTGCTTGAGAGTTTTTCCATAACAAACTTAGATAATTTAAATCACATTAAATGAAAGTGCGTAAGAAAAACAAACAATTTATAAAATTTTAAACTAAATTTAATAGCTGGTAGCATGACCACGGCTTTTAATTACGGCTTTGCACCGGCGAGGCATTGACTCTATCAATTTTTGACATTTGGCAACAGAGATATCGTTCCATTCTTCTAAAAAAGCAGCAAATAACTCTCTTAAGTTGCCACATTGTCGATTTGAAACTTTTTTCTTGACATCACACCAAAGATGCTCTATTGGGTTGAGATCCGGGCTGTTAGCTGGCCAATCTAACACCGAAACTGATTGCGCCCTGAGAAATTCCTTAACGGTGCGTGCAGTATGCTTGGGATCATTGTCGTGCTGAAATGTCCAAATAACAGGAAGCACGTCTTCAGCATAAGGTAACATTGTTTCTTCCAGTATATTTTTGTATTGATATTGATCCATGTTTCCCTCTATCAACTTAACAGGTCCAACCCCATGTCCAGAAAAACACCCCCAAATTTTCACATTTCCCCCACCATGCTTTAATGTCACTTTTGTGTACTTAGGGTCGAATGCTTTGTTCGGAGGGCGTCGTACGTATCGTTTACCATCCGAACATACCCTGTTTATTTTTGTCTCATCAGAAAAAAGTACATTTTTCCACTGACTTACTGTCCAGTTTTCATACTTTCTTGCGAATGCAAGCCGGGCTTGCCTATGGCACTGTTTCAACATAGGCACCTTCCTGGCTATCCTTCCGTGCAACTTTTCTTCTACCAAACGCCTTCGAATAGTACGTGCTGAGATTGCTAAAGGGTTGTTTTCACCAAAATATTCTTTTCTTAGGTCATTCGAGCCTTTAAAAGGGTTTTGTTTTGCCAAGCGAATGATATTTCGATCGTCTCGACAAGAGGACTTACGTTGTTTAGGTGCACGTATAACATTTGAAGTTGTTTGATAAGTAGCAAAATGCTTCACAGCGTGAAAAACCATAGTTTTGGAGCATTGCAAATGGTCGGCTATCTTTTTATACGACCAATTCTTTTGACGAAGTTTTATTATCACTTCCCTTGTAGATTCATCACAACTTTTATTTTTTCCCATTGTTTTAATACAAAACAATCACTTTTAAAACTTTTATAGAATTAAATGGCGCCAAATTGATACAAACAGTGACCTACAACCATAGAGCCACGAAGTGTTCTCTATTTAAAATTGAATAAAAAATAAAATTTTCAGCGTTCTTAATTATGTGACCAGCCAGTAAGGAGTAATACTAGGTTCGGATCGAATGCATAAAGTTTATCTATTTAGTTTTTGGCTAATCATGTGTACCAACGAATTAACCATTAGTATGGCAAAGTTTTGTGATACCGAGAGAAATACAAAAAAATACATGGAACTAAATAAACTCAGTAGTTTGAAAAAATCTTCCCTTTAAATAAGCGTTCTTAATTATATGACCACCACTGTATATACACTCTACACTGAAAACTGATCCAATCTAAGTAAGAATTAAGTCAGAAAATTAATAAAAAACCGAAGACCACGTCTACACCGAACGACGTTTCCCGCGCTTTTTTTTCTTTGACATAGTTTGTCGATTTTCAATTTTTTTCTTTTTCACATTATGGCGTCCAAAATCAGCCATTTTGATTTTTATAAATTTTTTCAACACATTTTCTCATAAAGTGGGTCTTATGTCATTGTTTTAAGGTTCATAATGATATGTATTACCCAGCCCGTGAGTAATAAAAATAAAGCACTAGGTAGGTACGTAATGTTTTTTTTTTCTAAATTTCAGCAAAGAGATCAGATCTTATTTTTAATTTTAATTTTTTTTTCACCGTTTGTATTCTTTTTAATCTCCGTTTTATAGCGGGAAATTTTTAAAATTAAGTGTATATATTAAACTATTTGTAAATAAATATATAATTCCACTAAATCATTTAAATTTAACAGAAAATTATCATTTATTTATGGTAAAACGTGAAAATATACAGTTAAGTATTTTTTTATTATTTGGCTGTATGGCATACTTGTCGATGTGAATCTCATTTTGCGAGCGAAAAAAGAAAAAAATAATCGCGCCTCTTTTCAGATGTTTTCACTTGGTTTTCACAAACGGCATTTGTATTAATCAGATTGTTATATTGTCAGAAATAAAAACACAAAAAATGTCTTCTTCAAGTGCAGAACAGGAAACCTACGTGGGTACACCGACAGAAATACTTTCAGAGGCGCAACATGCAAGTGATAACTTGTTGCCGTCAATATCAGAGGAAAGTATTTATTTATTTCTTTCCTCGCAAATGTGTTGAAAAACGTCGTATGACACGCTTGTGCATTGGATATTACATTCTCGGCTCCGTTGAGCCCTCGCCAATATAATATCCAACTTAGCACACGTGTAGCTTAATGTACTATTATACTTTCTATGACATTTGCGCCGTCATGACAAATCCAACGACGTATCATTTATCAGAATCGGCCCACTACGTTTGGTCTAAATAGTGCCACAAAGTTACAAGCCCACATACAGACATACATACATACATAGGCTGATAAACACATTACCCTCCTTTGCGTCGTGCAGTCGGGTAAAATGACAGGACAATGTCTGTCGGGTCAGCTAGTTATCCAATAATTTTGTCTCAATAAAGTTGGATGCGAGTCATCCTTTTCATCTATACTTTTATACTATTGGCAGACCTCCAATGTAATAAAAGATGTTTCGCGAAAATCCATTTAGTGGAACCGGGTTCCGAGGTTTTGACGTTTTTTGGTCTAAGGGCACTCCATTAAAAGAAATCTACACTAATATTATAAAGAGAAAATATTTGATTGTTTGTTTGTTAGCATGGAATAGACTCCGAAACTACTTATTGTTCAGTCCCGTAAATAAAATAAGTAAACATGACAAACTCTAGTCTAAAGCCCACACTACAGTTTTTTCTTGTGTCGTGGGTCCCTTGGAACATATACAGACACGAACAACCATGACCCAAGAAAAATATCTGCTTTTTTCATTTGCTATTTGCTTCGATTAAACACATATAATTGTATAAATACACTAGAAATAATATTATAAATGTAAAAGTTTTTGTTTGTTGTCCTGTCCTTCCTTTACGTCGTAACGGAACAACGGATCGAGTGATATACCTAGGCTACTTTTCTACTCAAACAGACTTACGGGCCGAAAGCTAGACTTATAAATCTCATCTTACAGTCGGTATAGAGATAGGGCGCGCCTCAAAAGCTAGATAGTTTTATACGAACGTGAATTTGCTTGCTTAGTCAGTCAGGTCTAACTATTAACTAGCCATATTGTCAAAGGTCATGTTTATA
This sequence comes from Aproaerema taeniolella, assembly GCA_949987775.1. Lineage (NCBI taxonomy): Eukaryota > Metazoa > Arthropoda > Insecta > Lepidoptera > Gelechiidae > Aproaerema > Aproaerema taeniolella. The sequence goes on along the minus strand of OX465263.1, from coordinate 6,890,659 downwards.
CTCCAGCATGAACTAAGTGGCAACAATTGCTGATAAGATTTCCCTTTATGTTTATTATGTGATAAGAACAAGAAAATTATTGAATAATTTTATTGGTTAACTGTTGATTCATCTAATTAATAACCTAGCAACTAGCAATAGCAACATGCTCTTATACACAAAACTTTTGGCCCCTTAAAATACCTTAATGCCTGGCAATATGTACAGAGATTTTTGAAAAGAGCACCCCTCGGAGTTTCTTGCCTATTCTTCTCGGGAAAGACTGAACTTTAACGAATAGGCGTAGACTTAAAAGAACTAATGTGACTTGACTTGGTTTTACGACTGTATTCTATCAACCACAAATTTCAGCTTCTAATTAGTTTCTAATTAGTATTGCTTTCAGCCTTCTAATTAGTTTCAAAATAACACCACAATCTAGACTTGAAGTACGTTTTAACGCATACGACATAGAATAGAACGTCGAAAAGGTCAAGCTAGGATTGCACATGCATAGTAAGTGCATAACAAAGTTGCAGAGGAGCCATAGTTATTTGCATTTGGATGACTGGCAAGCTGCTGCAATCCCTGCTCCCCTACTAATATTTATAAATGCGAAGGTAACTCTGGTCTGTTACGCTTTTACGGCTAAACGACTGAACCGATTTTGATGGGTACAGAGATAGATTAGACCTTGGGAAAGGACATAGGCTACATTTTATCCCACAACTGGGCACGATATAACCTGTAGTCCACACGGGCGGAAAGCTAGTTTTGTAATATAACATTAATAACTGATGTATATCCATTGTTTTTTTAAGAGCAGTGACAACCCAGTTGGTTAAAGAACCAGTCTTGTAACCGAGAGGTTGCGGGTTCAACACTAAGTAACATCTTATAAATTCCATACAACATTTCGTTTTGTAAGAGAGAAATACACAAAAATGTTGAATAGGCTGTAAGTTTTTTATTGTTCTACCATTTTCTTTGATTTAGAATTCTGTTTTTCATTATGTATTTCATTTTTTTGTAAACATATATTAAATTGTACTGTCCTAACGGGGTTCGTGAACCTTGTAAGACCTTGTAAACCCACGTAGACAACAAAGAATTTTTGATTTTCAATAATATCAGTCATCATACAATATATTTATTAAATCAATTTAAAACAGAAAGGTACATACAAACAGTGTCAACCAGACTCATCATTGTTGAATCCCAAGTCACATGCTAGTTTCGGATACAGAGGTAAAAAAAAAAAACTGAAATGTATAAATGTTTGGTAAATAAAGTGTACTCACCAATACTGTTGGTCCTGCAGACGGAAGTAGTACATGTAGCAGCCAGCCTCAGGGTCCAAAGCATACTGACGCTCCCGTTCCCTAGCCTCTTGCACGCCGACGAGCTCACCCGCGTATTCCACCACGAACTGTCCTCGACAGAAATGCCGCGTGGCGATTATGCCGCGACCTTTTCCTTCGAAGTACGCCACCTTAACAATGACATAAAAGTTAGTGGTTTTAATTTTATTCCTTTGTAAAAGCAATTAGGGAGAGTTATTGGCACTGCTACCAGTTAATGAGGAGCGAGTTCTCGCCGACAACAGTCAGCGATCATTAGGTTTTAAGATTTCATATCCCAGATTTCTAAGTATGAGTATAATTATTTACAAGTGTTCCTTTCACTTATATAACAGGGCATTAGTTATGGATTGTTAACTTATCAATGCTACAAGATTGCTTTATTATGTAATAGAGATCTATATTACAAGCAGCTTTATCTTGACTATCAATCACTATTGTGTTTTGAATCTGATATTCATAGTCTAACCTTGAGACTATTGTTGTTCAAACAAAAACATGTATGTCTGCCTCATTATTAAACAACGCCCAACCCAACCCAAAGCCTTGGATTTAGAAAACTGAAATTCTGCACACAAAATTCCTTGACCATGTTGACAAATTTGGACTTTTCAAAATTCCTATACTCTAGTAATTTAATTTTTGACATACTCTGACAAGAATCTTACCTGTAATCCATCCTCCCTTTGTTCCCTAACAGCCCTTTCCAAATCCCTCATTTTCTCAGCCATCACACATTTCGAAGTCTTTCTTACACTACGTCTAACTGGGAAGTACTCTGTCAGCTTATGATTCGCATTTCCATTTGTAACTTTAGCTTCTACTTTGACAGTCTTTTCAATGGGTGGGGATTGCTCAATCTTAGTATTTTTAAGCTCTTGCGGCTCGATTTTTGGACTTTTCAGCTCTTCTTTGAAATATTCTGTTAGCTTATGGCTTTCGGCAGCCCGCGCGGCTGCTCGCGCCGTCCGGGTTCGCACCGTATGACCATTTGTCATGTTTGTTAACCCGTTACTAGTCTTTAGAGGCTTTGATTTCAGTGCTATCTTCGACGGCAATTCTGTATTTATTGCATTCTCAGTCTTTGGCTGTGTTGCAGCTATTATCCTAAAAAACAAATGAGTGGTAGAAGTGACATCAATTTTTATATAGAAGTGTGACCCAGTTTCGGTTATCACAGCTTTTTATGATAAACTTTGTCACATTTTGTTAATCATATTATGTCTTTATAAAGGAATCTTTATAAAGTCCATGTAAAATACAGAAAAAACATGCACAAATAGTTACAGTGCTACTAATTTCTTGTTGTGTTGTGGCAATTATCTATGAATTACTAAATTTATTGCTTATAATAATTTTAGTAATGTTTTTTTAGAACTATGTCTTAATTTTCAAATCTATAACTTATTAGATTTTTCATTGACAATAATTTATATAAAAAAGTGGAGCAGTAGAATTGGTTAATAATTTATATAAAATAAATGTATCAACTAGCCATAAATGTATCATAATACATATGATATTACCATTGTTATAGAAAAGAGGATCCCAAAAATAAATATTCCCATGGTCCAAATAGATAAAAATTTGTAAAATTCAAGATGAGGAAACGAAATATTAGCCTCAGTTACCTGCGCTTTCTAAAGTTGCGCGTAGGTCTGACAGGCTGCTCCTCGCATAGCTCTATGCGGTGAGGAGTCTTCACACCCTCCTGGCCCGCCATCAATGGGTCGGCTGAAACCAAGGAGGACAATGTATAGCAGGACATATACTTGGTGTTTGTGTTTCTAATTTGTGATCTGTAGGGTATTTTTTTTTAAAAGCTAATTTTGCCTGAGGCTTTAACCATGTCAGGATGGTCATGCCAGCCTCATAGTATTGGGTATAGTATTATTCTGGCTAATTTGAAATGACGCCTTGCAAAATTGGTACAGCTTGAAGTTAAAGGAAGTTATGGTATTGTTGAAAGTTTTTTTACAAGAGTGTCTTTAACATATTGATTATTTAAGTCACTAAATGTGTAAGAAATACAATAGATTTTAACATACTGTAAATATTTTACATGTCTAAATGAGGTTCGGTTTGGGCCATAACTTATTTAGCAGACATAACTGACAAAATAAAATAATTTATATATCATGGGAAGACAAAAGGAATTCGCTCAATAATAATTAAAGACTAAAATCATGTATTAGTTGGAATTAGTTTTTATCTTGTAGAAAGAAATTCGGTGTTAAGTTAGACAAGGAAAAAGTGGTCATAAAAGAGACCCTGAATTCAGTGACGCATAATAGATAAGTGTTTAGCAGACCATGAACCATTGGATAGATAGAATTTTAGAAGTAGCCATAGTTAGGCTGAAAATACATATTTGTTGTATAACTGGATAGCTAATGAACCAATTACTAATAAGAAACTGATATTAAAGCAACTAAGCTATAACATATGTATTTTTTTAAAACTATTTTTTGAGGCTCCAATCACCCCAGGTGACCATGCCAGCCTCATAGGGCTATAACATTTTGAATAAAATTCCATGATCCAGTCCAAAATTTTTAAGCCTCACGTTAAAAATAGGGATATTCCTATCTCCATTAAGCTTTATTTGGCGGTGCTTACTGTGCTGGGTATGTAAATGTTATAGGTTATTTTATACTCTTCAAGGCAACATACACTTGTGTGATCAATGATTGCTAATTTGTAGTTTCCATGTAGGTAGAATAAATGGAATGAGAAATATTAATAAGTTGTTATACCTTTCAGTAAATTAAAGATATTCGCTCCATTAGCAAAATCCCGCTGAATTAAATTACCGCGAACAAAGGAGAGCTACGGCGTGTTACGAATATCTTTTGACTGTGATTATGCGTATGTAAATAAAATTTACTAACCTCGAACCATTTCCACTTGAACTTGATAATCAGTGAAATAAAAACATAGGACACCATCGAATAATTAGTTTATCCTGACACAAACAAAACCTGATTGACCAGCGACTCGAGTTACCTATGTTTTGTAATAGATAGACCTTGTCATATTAGGATCGTAGGAAATATCATGTGATTCATCCCGTTGATGTCACGAATTTTTCATTGTTTTGCTAATTCGAATGCCCTGTACAATGTAGAAAATCTTTTAGCGTTCACTACATTTATTATATTTCCAAAATTGTTAACACATTTCTGCAAAAATGACAAGAAAGCCTACATAAACTTCAGAAAATGGACGCTTGTTTTTCTTTTTTCATTTCTCATTTTGGTCTAAACTGATTGGTTAATTTCAAATATTGGACCAATCATTTTAAACGTTTTGACCATAAACAAAGACGTTTTATGTGCTTAAAATAAATCAAAAGCGAGCTCACCAACAACCATTTTTGCTTTACACCTTGTACTTGGCTAACAACAGTTGAAGCACGTTATACGCAATCAGCGACGTGTCACTAAACTGCCAATCGCCATAATGAAACAGACAAAAAATGCATCACTCTCTTGTCTATGTTACAGTTTCATGGAAAGATTGGAAAGCAATAATATTGCTCTTAATTATTTAACAAAGTACTTAAGATGAACAAGTTGCCGAAAGTTACTTTAATTTTAATTGATTTTTATACTATTATATCCTATTACTTAATATTCATGTTAAATCCAAACGATTCTAAAGGAAAAGTGTAACGATTAACTCAACTGTCAGTTGCACTTCCTTTTTGTTGCCCGCCAACAAAACAGCTGATTTTGTTAAATTATGTCGCTATCGTTATATTATACTCGCTAACGAAAGTTCAGTTCCAGTCTTTTTATCAAGAACAGTCCTGTGAATTTATTTGGAAACTTTGTTTTATGGAAAAATGACTAAACCCGTTTACATATTTGATGAAAAGTTACTAGCAGAATGTGATCGATTACCTGCGGTAGTCGGCAGGGTAAATATAAACTAATAAAGTTTTTGGTTAATGCTTTGTCAATTTACATATATACTACTAATTACTGCCACTGCTTTGGTGTCCAATAACACTAACCCTAATCTCTACACGGTACGGGTATCGAAAAGTTTGAATAGTGGTAGGCAGGAAGCAGATTCTTTTGGTGCAACAGCAGCAGAAGGGTCATGGATGGTTTGATTAGTCACTACTCACTTCATTGCAACACAGTTTAAAAAAAAATCTTCACCTTTCAGGCATCTTTAGTTCACTCTTTGATAACAAGCTACAATCTCTTGAAGCACATGAAAATTGTTTGTTCGACATCAGCCTCCTACGAAGAGCTTAAACAATTCCACTCGGAATTGTACTTGGATCATTTGAAAACATTTACTGAATTAGATGATGAGTATATGAGCAATACCCAAGATGAAGAATATGGTCTTGGTAAGTTATCAATATTACAAAAAACAATTTATAGTCGAACAAATCTATTTCACATTATTCTTACAGCATTGATAATTTTTAAGTATCTTTTGTTTTTATACCTTAGTTGGACCTGTTTCAGAGAGCCATTTAGTCTATTTAAGTAAACTGAATATAAAATTTTCACTAAAAACTTTATAATCATAGATTTTTTTAGTAACTAGCTTTCCTCCTGCGTAGACTGCAGGTTATATCGTGCCCAGTTGTGGGATAAAATGTAGCCTATGTCCTTTCCCAAGGTCTAATCTTTTCTGTACCAAACAACATAATCAGTTCAGTAGTTTAGGCGTGAAAGCATAACAGACAGAGTTACTTTCGTATCTATAATATTAGTACGGATGTGAAGTGTAATGTTTTTCTTTGTATAGTTTTATTGTATTTTTATATGCAATAAAATTTTGCAGTACACTTGTTTTCCAGGCTATGATTGTCCATCAGTGTCCAACATCTTTGACTTGGTCTCTACTATAGGTGGGGGCTCCATATCAGCAGCGAAATGCCTTGTCCTCGGCATCACGGATGTTGCTATTAATTGGTGTGGAGGCTGGCATCATGCTCAAAGGTTTTGTAATACATATTGTTTCTAACAAAGGACACAATCTAGGCAACATTTTTTATTTTGCATATTCTTAGGAAATTCATTATTCTAATATTAATTTTTCAGAGAAGTCCAATATTTGTTATATTTATTTATTTTAATCAACTTAACATCTAACATAAAGCCAATGATAGGTCCTCACGGACACATAACAAAGTTGCAGCAAATGTGCAGTAGTGCTTAATAGCTATCTTCACAGGTATGTCAACAATAATATAGAAACAGATAAGAAAAAAGGAGATCGGTCATTGATAGGAGATCGGTCGTGATAGGGTTTCGGTGTCATATTATGTAGTTTTATCATATTGTTAAAATACTTTCATGAAATAAATAAATAAAAAAACATACTCGAAGAAAAAAACTGAACTAAACATATTCACTTTAATTTTAACTTAAATCGTATGTTTATATTCATTTTTACAGATTTGGAGCAGATGGATTTTGTTATGTGAATGATATAGTCCTAGCCATTGAAACACTCAAACGAAAGTTTCCCAAGGTCCTGTATGTGGATTTGGATGTACATCACGGTATGTCACTTTTCTTCAGTGACCTTTTGTTTTGGTCAAATTATATTGGAAGTTGTATAACTTTAGTATGTACACATGACAGCACATCAGGCTATACATGGTGACCTTGACGTCACCTTATTCTCGCTCGTAATAGCGCGGGTTTTCGTTGTGCAAATTGGTAACCAGCAGGGCAATCGCGCTAAAAAAAGTGGATTGAATGGCAATTAAAACGCAGCTGGGGGCTACCACCTAAGCGAAGCTGATGCTGATTGAACGAATGGAATGATGTACATTGCTGTGTTTGGTTCATGTCGTTAATCAAGGTCTCCTTATAAAGAAGCAATCGACAACGTTCCATACGTTTACCCAGCAACAGCTTTGCTTAGGTGGTAGCCCCCCAGCTGTGTTTCAATTGCGACTCAATCGACTTTTTTTAGCGCGATAGCTCATCAGGGCCCCGATTCTGTAACTAAAGTTAACGATTCGGTAACTTATGTCGATGGAATGATCGCTATTTTATCCGTTCGGTGGCGAAATTGATAACCATCCAAACATACATTTAGTGACGGCTGCGTTGACTGGTGGCGCCACCGCCAACTGCATGTTCAGTTGCTAGATAGTTTGCAACTTTACGTTCGGTTGGCGGTGGCGCTGCTGGTCGGGGTCAGCTTGTCAGCAAGTAAATGAAAATTTAATAGTTCTCAATTTCGCCACCTGAACAGATAAAATGGCCTCCATTCCATCGACACACAACTTAAGTTACAGACGGGGCCTTGACGTGCTGTATCTGTACATTTTCAGGGAATGGAGTCCAAGATGCATACAACCTGAGCAAGACTGTGTTCACTCTCTCCATCCATAAGTTTGAGCCAGGCTTTTACCCTGGCACTGGAGGAATTGATGACATTGGTACCCTGGCAGGCACAGGGTACAGTTGCAATGTACCCCTTCACGCCGCATACTCGGATGATACTTTAAATTATGTTTTTGAGAAGTAAGTGATATTTTTTAGCTTAATTTGAAGCATTGCCAAGTTAACACAGACCTTTTTGAAAGTGATAACTTAAACTGAATTTTTTAATATGGTAATTTGCGAGTTCGCTATTTTGCCAACTTCACGTAGTAAAGAAAGTGAGTGATGGGGAACTTAATAAGTTAATTTGATACGAATAACAGACAGTTAAAGTTGTAGTATTCTTTTTGCAATTAGTTTTGTTTTCAGAAGCAATGTTTTATACTTTAAAGCCTTGTCTAGTTAACACAGACTATTTGAATGGTTGCATTAACTACTTTTATGCAGCATTCTCGGATGATTAGACGTTTTTGAGATGTAAGCAACAATCAAGCGAAATTATTTTATATTATTATAACTAGCTTTCCGCCCGGGACTTCGGGAAAATTATGTAGCCTATGTGTTAATCCAGCGTGTCAGCTACCTCCAGCCGCTTGAACATGAAGAAGTAACAAACATAAAACCACACACAGACTCACAAACTTTCGCCTTTAAAATATTATAGATACAAAAGTTGGCAAGTTAACACAGACTGTTTTCGAAGTGATAAATTACTTATTAGTTCGATAGTTTTTAAACAAAAGATATATTAGAATTCCTTTATCGCCGGCGGCAACTAAGATCCCTGGCCAATTCCTGAGAGACATTAGGCGTATTGATTGACGCCAAAATGCTAATAACTTCACACAAAAATCATTTGAAAATTAAATAGTTATATACAGTCGAGAAATCTACATACTTATTACATACCATAAATACACAGCATATTAAGCTAGAGTATTAATGTCCGCCAGGCCACTCCTAAAAAATAACCCAATGCTGAGGGAAACTACATTTACGTAAACTCATTAACATGATTACTCTCGATAGATTCATACGTGTTCGAACTATGTCTTCATTTTCATTATCCCATGTATGTATGTACGTATATATTTTTTATTGTACATGAGCTTAAGTTACACAAGGCACATTATAAGAAAAAAACAGTACCAAGTCGGACTTATCCCATATACGTATACGACGCCTACAAATTACCTGAACTTGCCTAAATGTATTTTTAGGGTGTTCGAAAAAGTTTTCCAATCGTTTTCTCCCGATGCCATCGTAGTACAATGCGGCGCAGACGCGCTGGCAAGTGATCCTCACGGTGGCGCGAACTTGACGATTCGAGGCTATTGCTCTTGTTTGCAAAGGATTCTGGATAAACATAAACCCACTATTTTGTTGGGAGGAGGTAAGTCTCTATACCTACAGGGCTCTTTCAACCTCTCGGGTGCTATATCAGTCCATGAAACTGAACAACTTTCCCAAGTAACATAGGTAAATACGAGATAATAGGCACAAAACGGCATTTTTTGTAAAAAAAAACTTCAAAGTCCAATAACTTGAGAACGGTTAAGTTTGGGGTACGGTGTTTCATAGTCGAATCATAGAAACGATGCAAACTACACGCCCTTAACGGATCTAGGTTGACTTTTCCTGAACCCTGTATAAAAATGAACCCCTATTTCTCCTGTCACGCTATAACTTGAGAACGGCTAGATCGATTTGCATGTTTTTTTTGTTGTGTTCCTTACTGTCAGGAGAAAGTTCTTAAGAAAGAAAAAAATAAGAAAGTTTAGCAGAACTTTAGAAAACAGGACAACGTCTGTTGGGTCAGCTAGTCTATACTAATATTATAAAGAGGAAAGATTTGATTGTTTGCATTGAATAGGTTCCGAAACTAGACCGATTTAAAAAATTCTTTCACCATTACAATCCTACATTATCCGTGATGAATTCTCACGTGAACGAAGTCCCGGGCGGAAAGCTAGTGTTAAGTAAATATGTAATTTCACTGGCCTGAAGCTCAGTCGGTAAAGACTTTGCCTACTGTTCTGAAGGTAGTGGATTCGATTCCTGACCAACACAAATATTTGAAAATCGTTGTGGTCAAGAGCGAACCCATTTTTAATAATAATAAAATTATTTTTTCAGGAGGATATAAACACCCCAACGCTGCCAGGCTCTGGGCCTCATTGACAGCGCAAGTAGTCGGCGTGACTATAGATGAGGAGATTCCAGAACATGAATATTGGACTAGCTATGGACCTGACTATATGTTGGCTGTCGAACCTTCTTTGGCTAGAGATGGTAACAAGAAAAATTTCGTAGATGATTCGATTGAGATTATTATAGGTACGTAACATTCATATTAGTTTCCTTTAGAAATATTTTTAAAAAGCAGTAAAACAAGTAATTTTATTTCAGGAAACTTGGATAAATATCTAAATAAGACTGAAGCATCAAGTAATCTGAAAACAGATCTGTTTAGAAAAGGATTAGCAACTAGGAAAAATAACTGTGATAGAAGAATTAACTCAATATTAAATGAAATTCATGAACCAAGCAGTAATAAGAGTAATGGTATTGAGGATATTTACACTTTTACAGATGAATAATAAAAATTACTTTTTTATATCTTTTGTTATTGATTATTTTTCTAACATCTAAAATATTTGTCCACGTTAACCTTTTAACCGCCAGTTTAAGTTTCGTGCCCTCGCCGCCAAAGTCTGATATACCAGACAAAATTTTTTTTTTTTACCTAACTTTAATATCGTTCACCAAGCGTTCGCCATACGCCACATTAAATTTTTTTTAAATTTTTTGATGTCGTGGCGTGTGGTGGGCGTTTTTGACGAAAACTCTTGGCGCTAAAAGGGTTAAGAACTGACTTCAACAACAATCCCAACAATGCCTATCAGCAGATAACCACAAACCAAAACGTCATCTAAATATGATGTGTATTTTCGATAAAAATTATATGGGACCACCTCAGGTATTCTCTTTCATAAAAGATACATAATTTTGAAAATGCGTAACAAACACACAAAAAAAAATCTAGTTGAAAACCTTAATGTTAGAACATTAATGTTAGATCCTTTTTTGAAGTCGTTAATAAATATATCTCTTTAAAATAAATCACCATATTCTGTGAATGTAGTTTCGGTACATAGGATAGGATACCTAGATATTATCTAAAAAATACAATCTCATAAATTCGAAAAAAAATATAATATATTTAAAGTTTTCTCACTGAACTGTTCAGCACACAGTAAGTTACCAAGTAACACATTGACTTATTTGAGAAATTAAATAATAATATTAATAATACAACCTTAACACATGTAGTCACAAGACCCTTTTACATTCTTATATAATTTTCGTGTAACTTGAACAAAGTAAATAGATCTCATGATTAAATGTGTTACAGGCTTACTATAACATTAGACATACCTTTAACCGTAAAATGCACATTTTGTAATGATTATACCATCGCGTTTTTGTTCTTCTCAAATCACCGTTGTCAATAACCATTGAACTATTTACATAGCCGTATACAACATTTCAGAGGCAAAACTAGCTTTTGATAAGGAAGTAAGACATCATATAACACTCCAAGCTACAACACAGCTAGGACACTTATCGTTTAAGAGCTACAGAGAACTAAGTGTACAGAACCACTTTAAAGAAAACTGAACAAAAACTATATCCACAGTACCTAAAAGCTAAGTGGTAATTTTGAACTGTCAAACTAAAATGACAATAGTACAAACTGTATTGCAAGCAACATGGTGATTGATAAAAAGCAATGGTTCAGTATCAGAGAATAGGTAGAAAATACACTGGATTTACAGCAATTAACATAGTGGTTTTGCTAGACGAAATTATCGGATATAAGCCAATAACATCAATTTCCAATATTTTAATTTTAGGTTAAATTTTCATGAAGTTTTGAGCGCAAAATTCCGTGTACATGAAAGCTATCTAGAAAACCGCTAAGATCCACTGCTGTAGTCCCAGCAAAATGATTTATTATTCTAGATTAGTCTGAGGGCCGTTTTTCGCTATGTTTTTTGGTGAATTCTTCTGCATTTTTCATAAACTTTTTCCTGTCTTTGAGGAATTCCTCCGCAAGTTCGGCGCGCAACGGGTGCTCTGGTTCAGGGTCGTTGACTAGAGCTACTAGTGCTTGGATTACTGAAAATAATAGTCACAACATTATGTAAACTTCTTTGACATTAACTCTCCTTTTTGTGTGGATTTTGTGTAGAGAGTGGACAAGCTAAACATGGTGTTGTTCAGCAATATTCTTACGTCAGACTTTATTTCTAATCAGCATTCTTACTTCTATCCCAATTCTTAAAAAACCTACCTTTTAGTTCATATTATTCTAATAACTCTAGAAAAAATTGACTGAATTTTGCATTTTTAATAACTATCAATGGTATCTGAAAATTTGTGTACAATCATGAACTTGTACCTTGATCAGTCTTGGTGGCAGGTTTCCAGTTTTCAGCACTGATGATGGGTAGACACACTTGGCCTTTCTCATCAATGTTTGGGTGATAGATCTTTGTTTTGAAGCTTATCTTAGGAGGCTTGAATGGGTATTCAGCTGGGAAATTGATCTCAATACGAAAAGCACCTTTGTTGTATGGCGAGTTATCCTGTAAGTCAAACTTTCTATTAACTAAATTAAAAACAGTTAATTTACGTAACTTGGACTTGCATTACATCAATATGTTACAAGAGCACTCCCTTTGAATAATATGAAATACCTACTTGTGTTGGACAAAATTGGAGCACTGTAAATTCTAAGGGACTAATTAAAATAAGACACCTAAAAACATATCTTATGGCATTCAAACATGCATAATTGAATGTGATAAGATAATGAAAACTACCTAGTAAAGAATCTAGTCAAAAATTAAAAATCACAAAGTTATTAGAAAGTGTTAGGCAAGTACACACGGCAGCACATCAGGCTATACATGTTGACGTTGATGTCACCCTTATCTTGTGCATAACAAGGTTGACCTGCTGTTATCAGTACTTTAACTTTAGTGGTTTTCTCATGTCCTGACTCACACATTGGTTCATCAACACTCAGGTCAAACCTGACCTATAAATCTGAAATTTTGCCCAGTTTCGTTTTTTTATCGTAGGCAAGGAATTATGAGGGATTCTAATAAATTCCCACAGGGGCGAAGTTTCGGGCATCCTCTATCTTATAAGACAATATGAACTTGGTACACAAAAAAATGTATGAGAGCAAAGTCATTTCAAGATTTAAAAATTAGTCAATTTTCCATATGAATGTGTGACACTGATCCAAGATAGCAATGTTGTTAACAGATAAAACATGTGATTCATAGAGGTAAGTAATTAAATTATGAGTCATTTTCAAGGCAAACTTACAATCATTGTATATTTTCGTTCTACACAAAATTAGACCAACAAAAGTACATTTAAGGATAATCTTGAAAAAGATATGATGCAATAATCATGTAATAGGGATTACATTTAGATAGATAGAAAATGATTTATTTCGGCTTACATTTGTTTTAATGATGTTGTGTATATGCCCTATTTTCGCCATTTTCGATGGTTTATATTATAGTTCGAGGTTACTTGAAATCTTTGCCACAGCTTTTATTATTTGGGGGATAGTTTCCTCCCTATGTCGTAATTCTAATCAAGAAAGAGTACTCACTGGGACAATTAATCCTTGCCAAGTAAGGATGTTTGATTCATCAACTTGTATGTCTCTAAAAGACTTAAGTCCTGACTGTCTAATATCATTTAGTTCCTGAAAAAAATATATATTACAAATTATAATTATGGCAGTTTCATTGAATAATAAATTTCAATTGGACTAACATGACTCTCTGACCGGAAGTTTCTAGGTCTTAGATAAGTGGTAGGCTTTGAAGACCCACCTACCTACTTTCCAAGAGCAAAAGTAGGCACAGAGAATTGATCAGGTTATAAAAAAATTCCCAAGTGTCTAGTCCCTGTAACTTTACGGAATTACGTGGTTAGGTTGACACATGTTTAACTTCTAATAGCAGTGAAGATCTATGCGCTTTTTATATAGATAAAAACGACGTCTCACCTTCTGAAGTCTCCTTGTTGCAGCCATTGTAAGAAACGTCAAATCTAAAGATGTTGGTACCTTCTAGCAGTGTTATATGTAAACACTAAAATAAATTAAATCAAGGTCCGCAATATTAACATAATTAATTAGCGCAATCGGAATTATATAGCTTTCGGAAAGAAAAAAACTGGGCTGGTGCTGATTTTTATCCCTTCACCGCAAATTCGACATCCGCCATTACAAACGAATGCGTTTTATTAATGTTTAAATATTTTTGTTGTTTTGAATTGTCAAAATTATTTCTCAACAATATTTTGCGAATTACATTCAAACGTTTTTCTTAATATTAAAAAAAATAGTTACTAATAAATCAACTCAACATTTCTATAATTTTTCCGTTTATTTGCCAAATCAACCAATATAAATGATCCATAACAAAACGCAAAAATTTGATGTGTTGTAAATGAACGCCATCTAGCGTTGACTGGAAACACGTCGTTCACGTTTTGCGCCACCTAGTGACTAGTAGAAGTAGCATATAATTGCATGGTATAACAAAACATAAGCTCACCAGTGTCGTCATCAATACCAGGGCTTGAATAACCGAAAAAATATCGGTTAAAACGGTTAGCGGTATGACGTCATACCTTTAAATTTTAGGTAGCCATAAATGACGGTCTGCTGCCGGCAACGTCGCGCTGGCGTTTTTTCGGTATACCGAAATAATTTTGGTTACGGTAGCGATAAAAATAAAGGTATAATATTATTGTAAAATGATAAAGCTGGCTGGAAGAGATCACTATTAGTGATAAGTCCGCCTTTGTAAACTTTTTTCTTTTATTTTGTATCCTATGTTATCTAAGTGCAATAAAGAATATATATATATATATAAAGAATATATATATATATAAAGTTATCGGTCAAGGTATCGGTATAAACGGTAGCGTAACCGTAATTCTTAACCGTTTTGACTCTACCTTTAAATTGATACGGTATTAAAATTTTATACCTGTACCATACCTTTATACCTTAACCGTTGTCAAGCCCTGATCAATACTCTGTTTAGGGGGAAACCGCATATTAGATTAGTTCCGTAACGGCTAGTCCGATACTTCTAAGAAAACGTCTAATAGGTAAGGCGGAAAAACATATTACGCTTCGAAATTATCTACGCTTGAATAGTATTTCATTAACGCATGGGGTTTCGTTTAATTTCTGCCAATAAAAGGCAAACACTATAATCCTATCAAAAATAGTAAACCACGGACGTACCCACTATTTTGAAGGCTATTTTATTTTTATTTAACAGTTAAATGTGCATCCACAGACTTGATGTTCTTGATGTCTACGGACATTACTTAAATTTAATATGACCATGCGAATTTTAAAATTTCGTATAGGGGATATTTAAATGTTGCAAATAAAAAATAATACTAGTGTATGGATACCTGTTTATTGGAAGTTTAGATGATACATTACATCGGATACTGTGTTCCTTAATATTTCAGCGCCAACGCCCAAGAAATGGTGATATACCCACAGGCATTTCGAATCCACTGTTTCTCAAACAAATGCTGGATCCTTTCCGCTTGTAAGAATATCGCGAGAGTTTTTACATTCACCGATACTAGTAACAATGTTGGCCACCGATAGTATTTCTCTTTATTATTATTGGGACCATAAAGCTCAACTGTTAAGAATGACGTTAAGTAACTTATTACACATTTAAATTATTGGCTATAACCGATGTGTTTACTACCAAAAACAGAGTTCAACCTTATGATCCAAGTAATAAGGTCGGTCGTATCGGAAAGTGTGATCATTGATCATAGAAACTAAAGGCCAACATCATAGATAGCCATTTCAGTCTTTCGCAGAAAATGACTAATTTCTCTGGCGCATATTTTTGTGACTATTTAATAATTTTGAAAATCAATATAAAACAAAAAAGTAAACAAGTAGAAAAACAAATTACTAAAGCATGGCAATTTTTGCTTAAGATCTGGTGGACATCAGCAATTCACCATACCTTTTTAAACCAGTAATCACATTGCTAAAAAATATTTTTCAAAATCTTATTGTTTAGCTTAGGATTTGCATAAAAATTTATATTAATACATAGACCAATTTTTTTTCTGCCAGTGGTGTTGCCTTTAATTGGTAATATTATCCACCCGTTTTTGAAAAAAAAACGCCCTCTTATTTTTGAACCATGCTTATCAAAATAGGAGTCGAAGTGGTAGCCATGGCCGAAATCGGTTGGACCTCATCATTACTACGAGATTATATCAAAATTAGGCCACTGTGTTGGTCTATGGCCGGAACTTAGGCCCAAGTCCCCTTCACTGCTTCGAAAGGAGTCTTTTGTTGGTGGGGAAATTTGTGAGCTGATGACAGATTAAAAATAATACTGAAATACGAATCAAATTAAGGAAGACTGCGCCAAAGAAGTTAGAAAAGACAGCGGAACATCATTAACAGTATCGGTGATATATAAACGTCTAATCGTCGTGGGACCGCTCGTCGTCGCGGCGTCGGTTGCGCTGTCGTCGGTTCCACCCCTCGCGGGGCCGCTCGCGCTGGCGCCCCTCGCCCCGCGCCGCGCCCCCGCGTTGGAAGAACGAGCCTTGCTTCTCAAAGATACGCTCGTTAGAATCCACAAGGTTGCCCACCTGGGTATAGAAACATGAGATTTAATAATCGAGCTGTTATAGTAGCGTTAAAAACTTCCTGCAACTCGAGTACTTCCTGGGAGTACTCGGCGCGGGCGCATGGACGTTATTGATAAAAGGAATGACTTAGCGAGAGCGCGCGGTGGTTACGCGGTCGGAGCACACATTATATAAATGTATCGATAGTCCTTATCGACTGCAGTAATGCACATCTCTGCGCTTGAACAAAAGGATCGCGCCGCGCCGTTCTCCTAAGTGAGAGAGAGAGAGCAATGTAGCTGTCTCGTTCCGATGATTTATGACCGAGTTTGCAGCGAGTCTTAGTATAAACGAACATCCTACTATAATATTATAAATGTGAAAGTCTGTGAGGATGTATGTATGTTTGTTACTCTTTCACGCTCAAACGGCTGGACCAATTTTGATAAAATTTGGTATGGAGGTAGCTGACATCTTGGATTAACACATAGGCTACATAATTTTCCCAAATTCCCACGGGAACGAAGTCCCGGGCGGAAAGCTAGTGTGAATATAAAATTGGAAATGTACAGAGGCCTCAGGTTAATCCATTTTTATTGCAAAACCAGCCTTATCGTAACAGCACAGGGTGCACGCGTGTGGTAACATGACATGCGGCCCTCTGTACCATGGGTAATCGTTAAGATTGAGATTGTACTGTGCTCTTATGTTGGGAGATTTTAAATAAGCGAAAATAAAGAGAAGGAGAAACATGTGTATCAGCTCATTATAAAAAAAAATCGGCTCTATACAAATTAGGCTGATTACTTTAGTATAAGTCAAATTATTATTTTTCATATTTCCATATCCCTTGGGGAAAGTTGTTTAGTGGGCTTATTGAGATACTAAATTTTCGCTAACTAATTTAAGGCCCCTTAGATTTCTTACCTAGGATATACCAGCTTGACAGATGGTATATTACTTACACCTTTTTTGCAAATAATTTCTCTCATGTGCCTAAGATTCAACTTTACAGCCCTGTCAAGATTTTTAACTTAAAACGGCCTTAAATATTTTTACAAAACTTAAAAATCTATCATACCTTGTCAGCAAGTTGTAACGCCAGCGCTTGCATCCTAGTAGGTTCGGAGCGGTGAAGAATGGCGCATTCGCTGGGATCATCGAGCGATGCCAGTAACTCCTCATTTATGATCATCTTGGACACCAGTGAGTGAACGCGTTGTCTTGGCAACTCGAACATGTCCGCCAGCGAACGTAGGGAGAGAGAAGCGTACACGTGAGCGTACGTGAAAAGATACGTGCGAAGAGATTCCTCACGGATCAATCGGCCTAACATGGCTCGGACGTTATCCGCGCCTACCATTAGGTCCCATACCTGTCAATAGTTGATAATCACATGAGTTTTGTTGTTATCTTTTATTACATTGTTACTTAATGCGTGCAACTATTGCGTGCGAATATGTACGCCCGCATGTGTGCATGGTACTGCATGTTATTTTTCACTACTCATGCTCGGAAAGTGCTTGTTTGTGCAGTTTATAGGCTGCACAAAATCGATTTTTGTGTACTAGAGCACAAAACGATCCACTATAGGCTGCACAAAATCGTAGGCTGCACAAAATCGATTTTTGTGTTCTAGAGCACAAAACGATCTACTATAGGCTGCACAAAATCGCATTTTGTGCTCTAGTGCACAAAGTGATCTACTCATAAATGGGTTTATAGTAAGGCATAGAAAACTCCATACAGCCAAAATAATCAGAAGTTTAAAGATAAAATTTGTTATTATATGTTATTTTATTATTTCCTCGCAATCGAAGTGAAAAGCAGAGTTTATAACTCGTCCACAAAACCATTTTTATCCGAGACTTATAGCAGCCCGAGCCGAAGGCTCGTTTTGTGCACTTGTTGTAAAACCTACTATTTTTCACTTATTATTTATTGTATTTGACTTTTTAAAATAATGTGACTTTGTTTCAGTTTATCATACTGTTTGCGAGTTAGTTAGTTACATGCTTGGACGTATCCGCGCCTACCATTAGGTCCCATACCTGCCAATAGATTATCATATGTTGTTGTTACTTCCACGCTGGACTGGGAGTAAAAGAAGAACATACAATGTGGCGGCTGCCTACTCTTCTGAGGCATGCTGTAAAAGTCAGTAAATGCGACGCAAGGGTGTTGCTGTGTTGTGGGCTGACAACCTCTCACCACTTACATCATATATCATCATAAAACCCTCTGAATTAATATTAAACGTGGCATCAAGTGATTTTAAAACCACTGATGCTCTGCTACACCAATAGGGATTATAGACGTGAGCTTCCATCATCGTTCAATAGTGCTCGGTGGCGTCGTGGCTATAACCCCGATCTAATCTTTGCGAGCAACAACATAAGCTCACTTTGCAAAAAGGAAGTCGAAAGCCCCATCCCTCACACTCAACATAGACCCATTTCTTGTAAAATATCTGCTGCCATAAAACCTAACATAGTCCCTTACCGACCCCGTTTTAATTTCAAGAAGGCTGACTGGAAAGCTTTTTCAGAAGACATAGATTCAAAACTAGCAGATCTGGTACCTATTCCGGAGAACTATGATAAGTTTATTAAAATCATCCGTATCGCCTCACGTAAAGCTATTCCACGAGGTTGTCGAACCTCATACATACCCGGCCTAAACAAAAACTACTCCAAACTACTCACATCATATCAATCCAGCTTTGAAAAAGACCCCTTCTCTGCGGATACCCTGGCTCTAGGGGAGGAGCTTACAAATCAGGTGGGAGAACATCGCCGTGAGACATGGATGAACCTCGTTTCCAGTGTCGACATGAAGCACAACAGCAAACAGGCATGGAGAACTCTCAGGAAACTCACGGACGACCCACCTAGCGCATCCAATCCAGGCCCAGTGACCGCAAACCAAGTTGCCCATCAGCTTCTATTAAACGGGAAACCTTCCCACCGTATTCACCGACAACCTAAACTTCCTCCAACTTCTTCCCCTAACAATATTACTAAACCTTTCACCATCACCGAAATGGTTAACAGCATAAGGGGTTTGGGGAGTGGCAAGGCAGCAGGGATTGATGACCTCACGACGGAACAAATTAAAAACCTCGGACCTGTGGCAGTCTCGTGGCTTTTGGCGCTTTTCAACTCGTGTCTGGAAACTTTAAAGTTACCGAAGCCGTGGAGAAAGTCGAAAGTCGTGGCACTCCTGAAGCCAGGGAAGTGTCCCAATGATGCGAAAAACTACCGTCCCATCTCGCTGCTTTGCCACACCTTCAAACTTTTTGAAAGAATTCTTCTGAATCGCTTAACAACAGTGCTCGAACCTCAACTTATTCCCGAACAAGCAGGATTCCGACCGGGGAAATCGTGTACTAGCCAGACACTCGCTCTCACCCAGTTTATCGAGGATGGATTTGAGCGGCAGCAAGTCACAGGTGCCGTTTTTGTTGACTTGTCTGCCGCGTACGACACCGTCAACATAAAGCGACTTCTTGCTAAAGTCCACGACACCACCAAGGACTCAGGCTTTGTCCAGATATTGCGCGAGATTCTCGGGAATCGTCGCTTTCAGGTGCATCTCAACAATGGTAAAAGTCGCTGGCGAAACCTAAAAAACGGTCTTCCCCAAGGAAGTGTTCTTGCCCCAACCCTTTTTAATATTTACACGAATGACCAGCCCATACTGCAAAACACGAGACACTTCTTATATGCCGATGACCTTGCGCTCGCTGCTCAATCGCCTCGCTTCGAAGACGCTGAAAAAGTGCTAACGTCTGCTTTGGAAACCCTCGACCAATATTACGTCCAAAATGGCCTACGGCCAAATCCATCAAAGACGCAGTCTTGTGCTTTCCACCTGCGGAACCGTGAAGCAAATCGAGCGCTCAGGATACCGTGGCGGGGCGTTGACATTGAGCACTGCCCACATCCACGCTATCTAGGGATTACTTTAGACCGATCCCTGACCTATAAACCGCACTGCCAGAACGTAAAACAAAAAATCGGTTCTAGGAACAACCTCTTAAGGCGCCTTACAACATCTTCCTGGGGTGCAGCCCCGCATGTTCTCAGAACAACAGGTCTTGCTTTGTCGTTCAGCACAGGCGAGTATGCATGTCCAGTGTGGCATCGCTCTGCACACGCAAAAGACGTTGACATTGCACTTAATGAGACCTGCAGAATTATAACGGGCTGCCTCAAACCCACCCCTCTTAATCTGCTATACCCACTCGCGGGCATCGCACCACCGCATGTGCGCCGACAGGTAGCCTGTGAAACGGAGAAACTGTCACAGGAAACCGACCACAGGCACCCTTTGTACGACCACTCTGCAGCCCCAGTGCGCCTTAAAAGCCGTAAAAGCTTTATAAGGGCCACTAGCAGTATAGCAGTTCACCCTAAAGAGGCCAAGAAGCATCTCTGGAGCTTAAACTGCCCCGTCCCTCCCGACTTCCTGCAACCAGCGGAGAAATTGCCAGCAGGCCATGACCTGCAGTGGACTGCCTGGAAAACACTTAACCGTCTTCGGACAGGCGTGGGTCGCTGCAGGTCTAACCTGGTCAAGTGGGGCTACTCCACCGAGTCGGAGTGTGATTGCGGTGCTCCATCACAGGACATGGTCCATCTATTGTCCTGTCCTCTGTGCCCTACCAACTGCACTAGGGAGGATTTAATGGAGGTAACAGATGCTGCCCTTTCTCTGGTTGCTTTCTGGACCGATAAAATATAGTTGTATCTACAATATATATATATTTACGAAAGTTAATTTATTTATTTGCGGCCATTGAAACGAAGAAGAAGAAGAAGACGTGAGCGTATGAATGTTGTTGTTAAAATTCTTTTATTATTTGTTGAACGCGTGCTTAATTTGGAGCGGGCAACCATTGCGTGCGAATATGTACGCCCGCATTGTACATAGTACTGCATGTAATTTTTTTACTTGTTATTGTATTTGGCTTTCTAAAAAAGCGTGATTTTGTTTGAGGTCATCATACTGTTGGGACTAGTTGGGAGTTAGTTGCATATTTGGAATTGTGAAATTAGTAGGTAGATAGATGATGGACTGTTAAGCTAAGTTATTCCAAACGAACGAAATAGTGAAAAGAAAGCCATAATACTATAGAGAAACTGGGAATATAACTAGTGTTACATATTTGCATACAGTGTAAATACTGTTTTTTGAATAAAGTATTGAATAGGCTATTTGACAGTATGAAATTTTTTGTGATTATTTGCTTTAAATGCATAAAATGAGGGTTCTTCACGTGATTCACATAAGTTTTAATACAAATAATAATAATTTATTGTCCAAAAAATACTTAAAAAAAGTTTGGTTTTTTGTTTTTCGTGCCACATATTTGGAAACGACTCGGATTGGCTAATGTTATGATGACGTCATCAAGTTTCTTTGTGTTCTTGAAAATGTTTACGAGCTTGTGACGTCACTCACAAAGCGCGTCGCCATATTGCTAATCAAAGATTTTTGAATTTTTATAAAAAATACTTTGGGTGAACTTCTTAACCGCAACCAAGTAATTCAAGATAGAAATTAAAAATCTGTCAAATAGCCTATTGAACTGTGTATTAGTGACAAACCTTAGCATTCATCTTCTCGTTGACAATGAAGTTGAGACAGGCCCGCCAGTCGCCGCGGCGCATGGCCCTTGCCGCCGCCACCGCGTGCTCGCGCATGGACTCGGGCGGGCCCACCAGCGCCTGCCGCTCGCTGGCGCGCAGGTTCTGGTAGAACGTCTTACTGATCATACGGCGCCGGGCGTCGAACTCATGGGCGGCCATGTAAGGGATCTCGATCAACATCGCCGAAACTAGATAAACGCACTCCAATAGCTCCAGGTTTATGTGCATGTGAAAAGGCATCTGCCGTTGCTTTTCGATCTTTTCTTGTTCCTTCGAGCGCTCGTGCTGGCGTTGCGGAAGCAGACCTTGAGCGAGCAGCTCCTTCGGCTTCCCCGTCATCATCAGCTCCGCTAAACAGCCGTGCGCCTCCTTAACGTTACCCCTCCGGAAGGCGCAGAGACCCAGATTCGCCATCGTACGGTTGTACAGGATCTGAGTGCTAGGGTCTGAATGCTGGACGGTCTCCTGGAGATGAGACATCAGCAGCAGGTCGCGGGCCTGGAACCAGTTGTCGTGGAGTGCGTGATGGTAGATGTGACACAAAATCGCGCGAGTTCTTAAGCGGTCAGTTTCGTCGTGAGCGTAGATGTACTTGCAGAGACGCTCCATTTTCTTGATGCTGGTTTCCTCGCCGGGAGGAAGATCTCTTCGAACAGCGCGGGGATCGAACTTGTAGTAGAGGTGGTCAATTTTGCGAAGATACGCGCGGCACACCTCCTGTGGCGAGCCATCACGTTCAACAACTTGACACACACGGTCAATCAATGCGGACACGCGAACTTCGTCCTTCAACCTCTCCACATACTCATTGGAATGAGGATCACACTCCTTCAGCAGCTTAGTAAACTCATCGTCGAGTCGCTCTAAAGCCGTCAGAACACAGCCACGCACGCGATACGGCGGGGTCACTAATTGCTCGTTATCTTCAGTTATAGTCTCACTCAGCATCATGTCTTCGTGGGAGAGGAGGAGAGTGACCATTTGGTCGACGTTTTCGACGAGCCGAGACCAGTATTCGGGCTTCATGGCGTCGGAGACTTTGGGGTTGTAGTCGAAGAGTGCGGCGACGGTGGCAGCTCGCAGTTTGAGTTGGAGTGCGTCGCCGAGGTTGTGAGCTGCGGCTACTGTACGCAGCTCGTGCAATAATTCGAGCTGCGCGCGCCGGTCGGTTCGCTTGCGGCCTCGAGCTGCACTGATCTCGCCCAGCTTCTTTACTACCAAAGCCGCATCGATATCGCTGTCCTGTGAAGTATTTTAAAGATTAGATACAAGATGCCTGCTTTCCTAGCACATAAGTACTATGAAGTTTTTTTTTTATCAGCCCATAAAAGTCCCCACCAAGCGGCACAGGCCTGCCTTTGAAACACAAAGCGGATTTAGGCCATAGTCCACCACGCTGGCTCAATGCATGCGAGCCTTTCGAAAAAAAATATTAGACGTGCGAGTTTCATCACGATTCTTTCCTTCATCACTGAAAAAGTGATAAATTAATCAAAAATTCATAAATAAATTGGAAAAGACAAATTTATTGGTACAGGCCCGCACCAGGATTTGAACTGCTAGCAGGTAAGGATAACGATTTTATGACCGTACACATTCTCCTAATACTAATATTATAAAGAGGAAAGTTTTGTTTGTTTGTTTGCATTGAATAGGCTCTGAAACTACTGGACCGATTTGAAAAATTCTTGCACCATTAGAATGCTACATTATCCCTAAGTAACATATAAGCTACATATTTTTCCCGAATTCCCGGGCAGAATGCTAGTAATTACATAATTACCTTAGCAAACATTTTAGGTTTGTCAGAAGTGGCGACACCCTTTCTGACAGTCTCCCACTCGCCGCCGTCGTCAGCTTGGTCTTTCTTGCTGATCTTGCCGGTTCTATCGCGGCGCTCGGCTCTCCTGGCCTTCCTCCTATCAGCTTTCTCTTCATCCTCCTCTTTCTCAGTGGTTCTCTTTAAGAACCGCTCTCGAAGGTTGGTAACGCCAGGGGTTTCGTCATCGGAGCTGGAGCTGGAGTCTGAAGAGCTGGAGCCCCAGTCCATGGAGTCTGAGGACTCGTCGTCTTGAGGCGGCGGCCGGCGGGGCGGCTCGGGCGAGCGGCGCACCTTCGGTTTCTCCTTCACTCTATCTTCATCTTCCGATTCATCGGATGATGATGTATCTGTTAGGTAAAAATCATTTGATGGTAAATTCTACAATTTTTTTTTTACTTTTACAAAGTTTTTAATACAACTTGCATTTGTTCAAGAAAACTTTCTTATATTTTCGTAACTATGATCATAACTTTGAAATTTTTTAATAAAATATTTACTTAGTAAACATGTCGTAAACCTAGAATAAGATGAACTAGTAACACTATGGCATGTATAATAATTTTCCGAAATAAACTTTTTATTATTATTATAAACATTGTAATGTTGTGTCAATTGCTTGATCAAATTGACCTAGTATGTGAACTGGCCTAAATAAAAATATTTTCATAGGGAATTTGTATTCCATCAAACTTTTGTGCAAATCACTTTCCTTTCACTTTTTGATTTTCAGTGGATTTTTAAATTAAATGTTGTTTTTAGAATAAAGCAAAAAATGAAAAATAAAATTAATCAACAATTATTTCTTACCTTTCCTCTCTTCATCGTCATCGTCAGGAAGGTCAGGATTTTCACGGAATTTAGTAATTTCTGCATCAAAGTCCTTAGTGTATTTCCTTAACTTTTGTCTTAGCGAAGTCAGGGCTTTGCTGCTGCCCTTTGATAGAGACTTCCTTGATTCGCGATCCTGCCATGCTCCTGTCACCCAGTCATCTAACTCTATTAATGCTCGTACAAAGAATCGAGGGGCGATTCCATTTTCTTCTTTTTGAACTACAGGAGAGGCTCTGGTGTATGCTTTCTGTAGCTCTTCAAAAGAGGCTAACGCGGATGAAAAGTCTTTGATCTTGCGATGGTTTCGAAGCGAGTGGATGATGCCTTCAAGCTCTTCATAGCGTTTTTCTTTAATAGAGCGCACTACACGCTTTGTTTCTTCCTCATCATCACTGAACTGAAAAAGTGATAGATTTTTTAATTAGTTTATAAGGTATGATCTGTATAATAAATAATATATATAAACTGAGACATGATTTGTAATAAATATCCAAAAAAAAATAGACCAATTTTAGATAGATAAAACTCTTATTCACAGAAACACAGATTTTCCAAAGGAATCTAAATACAACAAGAAATAACATACAAGAAAATGACAAGAAAGTAAAACTGTTAGAAAGTTTAGTGTGTACTATGCCAGTGAATAGGTTTATGTTAGTGATAGTATTTTATTTTAAATATATTATAATGGGTTCTCACCATGATTTTTGTTTTAAGTCATGGTAAGAACCGGTTATATAAGAGTTGGTAGTGCACCCCATAATATTAAATTATAATAAAAATGAACATGCTGCTGTTGCAATTCTATTGCACTTTTTTTAATGCTCCTTTTGTAAGCTGTGTAATATTTTAATATATTGATATGAAATGGTGAAGCACAGGAAATTATGGCCATCTTGTGCTCCTAAAGACACATAGTGGAGGAGATATGATCCTAATCACACTATAAATGCAAAAGTTTTTTAGAATGGATAGATGGACTATTAGTACACGCAAAACTTACTAGACGGATTTCGATGAAACTTTACAGATATATAGCTCAGACGTCAACATAACACATAGGCTACATATTTTTCAAAATTCTAACAGGAATGCATTCATGAGCGAAAAGCTTACTAGCTTTTTTATTTAAGCTTACCGTGTAGACGGGCGCTGCTGGGCGTACTACCTGCTCCTCTTCACTGGAGCTTTCAGACTCAGAGTCTGTTCCCGTCGCGAAGAAACGACTCATTTCTGCTTTTCACTCTGCTTTACCTGCAATGCCAATCACGTTTTATGCATTACCAACAGTGAACTTAGACTTTAACCTAACATGACCCTCTGACCAAAAGTTGTGCAAATAAATCAAGGATATGTAGGTTGAAACAATGCAAATAGAATTTAATATACATAGAGACAGGTTACATGAAAGACCAAATAATGTAACTACATACTTATCGATATTTGATCGATTAGAGCTTTATCCTTACGCTCGGCACATGTTTTCTGAACTTCGTAACACGCTTTTCAAATAAAACACAACTTTTGCATCTAAATATCTGTAATTGTGGTGATGTTACGAATATTGAGGTTATAACTTTCCTATTTAGAGCGGAGACAGTATTCACAAGTGAATTTACCTTTTATGGAAAACAAAACACGTGTAACTATTCTGAATAACAGAAACGAGTGATAAATTCATGAAAACAGCACAGAATTGGGAAAAAAATGCAAAATCTTGTGAGCCCACGACGCACTCTACACGTCAAAAGACTTCTTTTTTTTTATATGATTTGGATACTGGATGTGGCGAAAACTAAAAGTGGTTCGGCTCACAAGCGAAAGCGAAAGGCAACCACCAAGCAACCACAGATCTACGAGTCTTTTGTCTATATCCGATTTTGACATTTCATGAATCTCGCGAAATGGTGGCTCTCGTGCGACCTATTTTTCTACGAACTTAGGATTTCTCATGCACTTATTTCAATGCAACTGAACCAGAAAAGGAGTTGTAATAATGGAGTTCACAAGTTTGATATTTCCACTCGCAAAAAACATCTGCCGGACATGCCTTGTAGAGTCTGATACAAATATGTTTATGAGCG
The DNA here is from genome assembly GCA_949987775.1 of Aproaerema taeniolella. Taxonomy (NCBI): domain Eukaryota; kingdom Metazoa; phylum Arthropoda; class Insecta; order Lepidoptera; family Gelechiidae; genus Aproaerema; species Aproaerema taeniolella. The sequence continues at coordinate 6,863,827 of OX465263.1, read as the reverse complement.
TACAAGATGAGATTGAACATGAGATGAATAAAGTGAAAATTATTGATATCCTCATTTTTTTAAACTGTTTAGAAGTAAGTAAACAACGTGCTGTTATAATTTTTTTTTACAAATTAAATTTGCAAAATACATTCGTGGAAGTTCTCATTATCAAACTGAGTAGCCTCATCTTTTCGTGTACTTTTGCGTGTTACAGTAAGCGGACAGTGTGACGGGTGTATTACGGTATTTCAACAATGTTTGTATTATTTTATGTTTTCAGAATAATGATGAAGATAATTGGCCTCAAGGAATGTGTGAGACCTGTGTTTCCACTGCATTGGTTGCTTATAATTTTAAGCTCAACTGCCTGAAAATCAATTCGAGCCTGGCGAAAATACTTACCATAGAGTCTTCACCCAATCTGCACAGATCAGATATAGATTCTATTGATATCAATGTTGTATATCAAGATCATGAATATGACGTGCCACTATTCAACCATCCTTCCCTGGATTTGGAGTCAAATCTACCTGTGAATAAAGAACTGACTCCCTTACCACCAGTCACAGAAATAACATCAACTGAGCAGCCACCTAGACATGAAAGGGAAAAAAAATTTGTGTGCACTTTGTGCAACAAGGCAGATGTGTCGTTCACAAGAATGTCTGGTCTCAAGTACCACTATATGACCCGTCATGTACGCTTGCGGAAGTTTCTTTGCCCTAAATGTGGGAAACTGTTCTTTACTTCTAGTGGATTGAGAAAACATGTAATCTCTCATAAAGAAGTGGCGCAGTTCAAATGTGGTTTTTGCTATAAAACTTACAGATCGAGGCAATCTCTCAAGGAGCATTTTCGTGTGGCACATTCAAGCAACCGTAAACTTCATGCTTGTGCAACCTGTGGTAAACGATACACCGCTAAATCTACTTTAATGGTACACATGAAGACTCATAATGGCATTAAGGAGTTTGCTTGTCCTTATTGCCCAAAGACATATACAAGAAATGCTTACTTAAAAGCTCATAGCTTAGTCCATTTTGGTCAGGAGAAGCCAAAATCTTTCCTTTGCAACTACTTAGACTGTGATAAAAGTTACGCTACAAAGCATTCATTATTGATTCATATTGCTCATGTTCATTCAACTGAGAGACCTCATAAATGTGATATTTGTCTCAAAGGATTTGCCACAGCCTCTGGTCTGAGGGCTCACAGGGAGTGTCACAATAACAATGAGTTGCATTGCAACCTCTGCCCTAAGAGATTTTCTAATAAGAGAGTCTTGCAAAAACACATTAAAACTCATGAAAATGATATAAGTATCGTAAATGTTTCGAACTGATCTAAGAGGTCACTTCTGATAATATTTTCATTGTTTGTTCAGGGAACTGTAGCTGTATAAAAACCCCACCATTGTGATTTGACTAGTTTCAAAATAAAAGGATTAATTTTATCTTGTTTCCATTTGACCACTACCAACCCCTACATTTTCTCTTACCAACCCCTACATTATACATGGTGACTTTAAATTAGCTAGTGAAACTTTAGTGGCTGATTTTTTCCCATGAAACTGAACAACTTTTCAAAAAGATGGAATTCTCAAAAAGATTTTGGCGTCACGTACAAAAGGCTTTGGTATGGAGGTAAAATATTTTTTCATGTCTTATTTTTTTTTGAGGAAATTAGTTCAGTTTATTGGTTTGATTCATTATCTTGATTTTTCGCTAATTAATTTAAAGTCACCCAAAGTAAGTCTTTGGCTAAGTTGTTAATGAAAAAAAGTAACTTGATGTGCTGGCCCATCAGGTTACTTAATTTCATTGACATCCGATTTTTATCATAACAGCATAGAGTGCATGCATGTGGTAACCTGATATGCAGTCCTCTGTACTATTCAAGGTATAACATGTTAAAGAATCTTCTTAGAAGTCTCCTTTTTTCAATTTTGATAACCCTATATTATTTTTCTAATGCTTTGATTTGTCATTCGTTGTTATTTACTATTCTGTCATAGTTTATTAAAATAATAATTTTCACAATTTGCGGACTTCTGATTTTATAGATAATTACATTTATCATGGTAGCATACGCTGTGAAATGTGAAATAAATTGTTATTTGATAGAAATAAATAAATAAGAGCAAATAATTTTCCGAAAATTTTTTCAAAGTCTGACAGCAAGACGTAATTTCAAAATGCAATCAACAAGTTGTAAAATTGATATTGGTCGTCTGGAAGGCACGAAAAATTGGTCGACGTGGAAATTTAAGGCTATGCTACTTCTAAGAGGTAAGCCTGGTGGGTTAGATGCTATAAATGGCAACCTAGTAAAACCGGTGAGACCTGATTCATCTGACGTCGCTGCAATTTCGGAATATGAAAAAGCCCTTGATAAATACAACGAAACAGATAGTTCCGCACTACTATTACTATCTGCGAACATGTCAGACGAAACTCTTCAAAAAATAATGAGATTTAACTCGTCTAAAGATGTTTGGGATGAGCTACATCGTTTGTTTGATGGTACATCTGAAGATAAGAGCTATGCGCTGTGTATGGAGTTTTTCGGCTATCGTAAAGATCCGTCACATGATATTACGACTCATATCTCGAAAGTTAAGACGCTATGGTCAGATTTGAAAGCTGAATTAGTTAAGATAGAGAAGGCTGAATTACCAGATATCCTATTAATCTGCAAGATTCTAGATACTCTACCTGAAACATACTTCTCCTTTAAGTCAAGTTGGATGCTTATGTCAAGGACCAACACAACAATTGACAATCTGACAACGCAACTTTGTACTTATGAACGCTCGCTCTCATCCAAAAGTAGTGAACCTGCTGAAGCTTTGGCTGTTCAAAACAGTAATAAACCAAAGAAAAAGTGTGGATATTGTGGAAAATTTGGTCATAAGGTCAGACAATGTAAAAAATGGAAAGCTGACGGTAAACCATCTAAGCCAGAGACAAAACAGTCATCAAGTAACTTAAACCTTATGCTCATGCAAGTAACTACTGGTCAAGAAGTAAACTCGATACAAACAAACTGTGATACTACAAGTTGGTTCGTTGACAATGGCGCTACTAGCCATGTTACCTGTAGAAGCGACTTCTTTTCAAGTTTCCAATATTTTGATGACACTCGTGCAGTAACTGTTGCTAATGGAAATGCTATAAAAGCGGTTGGCAAAGGTACAGTTGACTTGAAAACTGTAGTCAATGGAAAAGAATCCATGATACAACTCTGTGATGTATGGTATGTACCTGACATTGCCAGAAACCTATTCTCTGTACTGGCCACTCAAGACAGACTAACAAATAGTGTTTTTATATCTGAGAGGGAACACTGCTCCTTAAGAGTTGATGGACAAGTGAAACTGACTGGCAAAAGAGTCAAGAATGGAGGCCTATACAAGCTTGATGTAGAAATCATATCTAAGCCAACTCCTGACTTCAATGTTGTGTCAACAAGTAATCTGCTACAACTCTATCATGAAAGGTTAGCCCATCAGAATAAGAAACATGTAAAACAGTTTATTGAAAAGGAACTTGGTGTTAAAGTACGTCTAGATTCTGAATTATGTACTGGGTGTATTTATGGCAAAACACATAGACGAAAATTTGGAACAAGAGAACGTGCTAAAGTACCTGCGGAAATTATTCACGCAGATGTTTGTGGTCCATTTCCTCCTTCTTTCAATAAAAATCGTTATTTTGTTTTATTCAAAGACGATTACAGCAAGTACAGACATGTCTACTTCATGCGACAAAAATCGGAAGTTCCTCAGAAGCTCCGACAAATGTTACAAGAATGTAAGGTTGCTGGACACTTTGTCAAAGAATTTCTTAGTGATAACGGCGGAGAATTCGATAATGAGAATATAAGAAGCATTCTTCGTGAAGCTGGAATCAGACAAAGGCTCACTATGCCTTATACGCCACAACAAAATGGCTTAAGTGAACGTGAGAATCGAACCTTAGTCGAGGCAGCTCGCACAATGATGCATGCTCATGAAGAATTACCAGCTGCAACATGGGCAGAGTTGATAAATACTGCTGCATATGTCTTGAACAGAACGGGCCCAACTTCACAAAATGGAAAATCACCATTTGAACTGTGGTTCAAAAAGAAACCATCAGTAAAACACCTGAAGATTATCGGTTGTGAATGTTTTGCTCATGTTCCAAAACAAAAGCGAACCAAGCTGTCAAAAAAGGCAGATAAGTGTATCCTCATTGGTTACGATGGTGATGAAGGCTATCGCTTGCTCAGTAATACTGGTAAACTCATAAGATCGAGAGATGTTACATTTAATGAATCAGTTTTGAATCCGATTGACTTAAATGATTCGGATGAAGATGACTCTTCAATCGAGATAAATTTCCCACTCGTGACGCCGCCGATGTGTGATGCAAGGGAGGAAGAACGCAATGAAAGCAACTCTGATGTGCTCCCTAGCTCTACTGTGCCTCCCACATCGCCTGGACTTGTCGTAAGTCAAGGAATTGAAAGGAGTCCTGACGATCCTATTGAACTTCAAACATCTAATAATGAAATTCCTCCAGAATCTCCTCTATATGAAGATGCATTAGAGGATATTGATGATGAGATGCCAGAATCTGCAGAAGACATAGCTGAGATAGCTAATAGAATGAATTTACGTGATAGAAGTCAACTAAGACCACCTACGCGATACCAAGATTTTATCATGATGTCAGCAGATGATATTCGAGGTATCAATGAACCGAAAAGCTATAAAGAAGCAATAAATAGTCCGCAAAAAGATCAGTGGGTCAAAGCAATGGAGAGTGAAGTTAAGTCTTTAAAAGAAAACAAAACCTGGACTCTGGTTGACCTTCCTAAAGACAGAAAACCCATATCTTGTAAATGGATTTACAAAATTAAAACCAACGCTGATGGCTCGCTAGACAAATTTAAAGCAAGACTAGTTGCTCGTGGCTATACACAGAAAAAGGGCATTGACTATGATGAAGTCTTTAGTCCAGTTGCTAAGATGACTACGATAAGATCAGTTTTAAGTATTGCTGCTAACGAAGCGCTAAAACTCACTCAATTCGACGTCTCAACAGCATTTCTGTATGGTTCATTAGATGAAGAGATTTATATGAAGCAACCTGACGGATATTCAGATGGATCTAATAAGGTGTGCAGATTGAAAAGAAGCCTATATGGTCTTAAACAGGCACCGCGCTGTTGGAATAAATGTATGGTCGATTACTTGTTAAGCATTGGCTTCCAACAATGTACTACGGATCCATGCCTATTTATTCGAAACCGAACAAATAACAAGATAATCCTTGCTCTTTATGTTGATGACGGATTAGTCGCAGCAACCAATCAGAAAGACTCTGAAAAATTCATAAATGAGCTAAAGAAAAGATTCAAAATCACAATTAAAGACGCTACATACTTTTTAGGCCTTGAAATAAAAAACCAGGATGGTAACATTAAAGTATCCCAAAGTAATTACGCAAACAAAATACTAGAACGTTTCGGAATGAAAGACTGTAAACCGGTTTCTACCCCAATGTTGAAGGATGGAGTACCAGAAACAGAATCTGTTGAATCGGATGTTTCAAAATACCCGTACCGAGAAGCTGTAGGTGCTCTTGCGTATTTAACTGTTGGAACCAGACCTGATCTAGCCTATGCTGTAAGCGTCATATCAAGATCTTTAGAAAAACCAGCTAAAGATGATATACTTAAATTGAAGCGAATCTTCAGATATATTAAAGGTACTTTAGACTACGGTATACTTTATAAGAAAAAATGTAATACTGGCATTTTAGAATGCTTTAGTGACTCGGACCACGGCGGTGACCGAACCACCGGACGGTCTACTTCAGGCATTTTATGCATTTATTCAGGAGGAGCAATCTCATGGACTAGTCGACGACAAACTTGCGTAGCAATTTCGAGTACGGAAGCCGAATTGGTTGCAGCAAGTGAGGCGGCACGAGAAATTGTCTGGCTCAAGAGACTTTTCGCTGAAATTTCAAGCCTAAAGGAGACGCCAAAACTAAGGGTCGACAATGATGCTGCTATTAAAATATCGCACAATCCAGAGCTCCACAGAAGGACAAAACATATTGCTATTAGACACTTTTATGTCAGGGAGCTTGTCGCTGAAGGCGAACTACGTGTGGAATATGTCCCTTCTGAGTTCCAGTTAGCAGACCTGCTCACCAAGGCATTACATAAGCCACGGATATCAGCAATAGCAGTACAGATTGGACTAATGCAATAGGGTTGCCAAAAAGGGAGGATGTTAAAGAATCTTCTTAGAAGTCTCCTTTTTTCAATTTTGATAACCCTATATTATTTTTCTAATGCTTTGATTTGTCATTCGTTGTTATTTACTATTCTGTCATAGTTTATTAAAATAATAATTTTCACAATTTGCGGACTTCTGATTTTATAGATAATTACATTTATCATAACAAACATCAGTATGTGGACCACAAAAACTTTAAATCTGCCTTGAATCGTACCAAAATCTGAACACCAACATTCCATGTTGATAAGGCAAATGCAAACATTATCCAATTAGTATTTTAAGCAATAAAACCTCAAGGTTATTTAAAAACATATTTATTAACATACAAAATAATGTGAAATTGCTACAGTTCAGTGGGGCACATGTGATGATTTTATATAATTAATTTACTGATAATGAACATCGTAAGCTAGTTTGATGATAAATCAGCCTCCCTTGTGAATATGGTGAATAATATTGATATTTACAGTCATGATAAACTAGAATTTTCTGATATCTACTTCAACATAATTCCAATGAATAAATTATATTAATTCCAACGAACATATGAAAAATACATAAAACAATGCTCTAAAGATTAACTAAGACAGCAGTGAAAACCTTTGTCTGCCTAAACAGCCAAAATATATTTCTACAAAGAAACTACCTCCAGATAATATTACATCTAAAAATAAAATTCAAAGGCCATCTCTAAAACAAGTAAAATAATATTTCTGTATAAAATAAACTTTTACTAATTTCAATTTGGTTATTGCTTATAGGAATGCTCTTAGAACAGTTACTATCATAATCTAACAGTTTTAAATTCATCTTAACACACTTGAGAGTCTTACACAATGTACTAGGGCATCATGGAGTAGTTTTACCAAGGAGCTTGTTCATCTGCTTATTTTGTTTTCCGATTTTTAGGTCAGATTCATCCACTTTGTCATATATTGTGCCAATTAAATCATTCTGCTCATCTATTTCCCGTCCAAGCTCCATACCCAGACCTTTCAGTCTGCTGATAGCATGTACCATCTCATCCAAGTTCTCATCAAGCATTTTATTGACACGCTGACTGTCGGATATCGGCTCAGCTGCAGTTTGGTCAAGACCACGCAAGCGTGTAACGGGGTGTGTACCAAAATGGTTCTCTTTAACAACATCTTCAGGGTAACTGTTGAGGGTTTGCTTTAGACCACTGCTACTCGAAGCACCAGCCATACTTTGAGAGTCCGGTGTTGTTTGACTACGAGATGCAGGAGGTGTCTGATCAGACTTTCCGGATATATAATTCTTAAGCCCATAGAAAACAGATTTAATGCCATTGAGATGTTTTTGACTGTAGTTAAGGTTTGTGTTTATTTCGTCAAGGCGTTTGTTCGTGGTTTCGAGTTGCTCACGCTGGCGAACAAGTTCTTCTGCAGTGGCGATCCCGATCTGCTCAGATTCACGCAACAAACCTATACTTCTCGCTGATGAATCTAGTGTACGTTGTTCTATTTCACGCTGTCGTAGCAGCATTTGTTGTTTTTGACGTTCTAGATCGGCGATGTGTCCTCCGTAAGCTGTGGACGTATGTTTAGGCTGCGGTGGTGGAATCCTTGATCTGTAACTGTTCACAAATGTGTCGTCGTCTACATCATCATCTTCGAATAAATTTCTGGTGTTGCTGATATATTTGTGTCCTGACATTTTGCACACACAACACTTAATAAAATTTAATTCTGAAAACGTGTAAGTCAATACGATTTTGTGGAAGGAACAATGGAATAATCTGGTTTTCCTCCTTTGTCCGCCCCACTTTTTGTCAATAAATTGATTTCATTTGATTACTCAGCAGTCAAACTAAACGTATATGGTAATGTCAACCTGACTTTACTGAATGCAGTTATGAAGCGACGTCTACATAATCTTGGAACTACCAAACGAGCACCAAACCAACCAAGCCTCGTTTAAAAAAAAACTATTAGACGTCCATTTTTTTTTCTCTTTGTGGCACTTCACGAAAATAAGGAATCGGGAACGGAAATTGGAAAAAGGAAAATTCCTTAGGTAGAATAAAAAAAATAGTGCTGCCACCCTAGTGGATTTTCCACTAAGATGGCAAAATATTGCTTTTAGTGGCCGGTGATTTTTGCTAGTGGTTAAGGAGACTGCAATTTTGTATTCGTTCACTCAGCCACTACATATATCCAAAAAAATATAAAAAATAACCGTGGTTTAGAAATACATTTCTACTCAATATTATTTTTGGGTACAGTACACCTAACTGTGTAGGCAACAATGATCCCATTTGGTAGATTGCGGGATTCCCCTCCCCGTAGAATGTTAATAGTATAAAGGGCCTATACGCGTTATTTAGGGCCCGGTAATTAGGGACTAGGGAGGCGTGTCCCCTTGTTAGGACTATGAATTATTAAATTACACTGAATATCGTACCCCGACTCATAAACTTATTCTGACCGTGGATGCGGTGATGCATCATGGCACCTATATTTTCATTTTCTTTATTGTTTGATGGGACCTAGCATTTTCGTCAATGTTTCTGATACATGCCTAATAGTACTTAGAAGCCCTCCGTTCGAACATCTTGCTTCATATAGTCTGTGTTGTTCATCACACAAGGTGGGCATATCTTTATAGATGTCAATAATGGCTAGCATAACTTCTTTTGCTTTTGAGCACATGGCGCAATAGTTGATATAAGTACAAAAATGAACACGACCGCTCTCCACGCACACGCCGCGCGTAAATTAGTAAGGATAAGCAGCAAGCGTAAAAAACCATATGCCTCTCGCTCATATATGTATACTTTTTCGCTTGCGCCCAAACCTTTTAAAGCCCCTGAATTGTTCACTATATAAATAAAATATAATTCCACGTCGAAAACGTAAGGGTCACCGACTTCAATCCCAAAAAGACAATTTTTTCGAGAGTTTCCCTCAATTTCTTCAGATCCTGGTTTCCTTACCATGGGACCACCCTTGGGATACTCCCTTTCCAACAAAAAAAAGAATAATCAAAATCGGTTCATAAACGACGAAGTTATCCGCGGACATACATAAAAAAAAAATATATACGGTCGAATTGAGAAACCTCCTCCTTTTTTGAAGTCGGTTAAAAACTACCTACAATTGCAATTTTACTACTTCAGTCTTCAATACACCGTTTCAGGTAATTTCAAATTTAGCGAATTTTTGAGGTTTGGGCCAAGTTTGGGCATATTGTAGCATAATATACTTATTTTCCAGAGAAACTATTAAGTACGAGATGCAAAGAGAATTTGAGAAAGTTGAAACTAAAATATTGCGAGTATTCCTTATAATGAAGGTCGCAATTGTTATCGGTTGAGAATAACTGTTAATAAATAACATAAATAAAATAAAATAAACACCACCCCATCTCTTTCCGTGGGTGTCGTAAGAGGCGACTAAGGAAACACAAATGTGACCTGCCTCCTAGTAATCCATCCCAGGCAACGACACTTCATTTTTTTTTCAGAATCTGAGGTGTCGTCTTATGGTCTCATGCGGTGTGGTAGGCTCTGTAAAGGGCCGTCTAGTTTGCGACCACCCTCCTACCGAAGTCCGACGCCAAACAGCTTGCTGTGTTCCGTCAGTAGGTACGTAGGAGTACCAGTGCTTGTACAGGCATTTTTTGGGTTAACTCGCTCCATCGTCGACCTCATCTTTGACCTTTATGGTCAAGATTGAGGTCAAGAGTTAACCCATCTTATAATAAATATAATAAATAAAGTTACCCAGTGTTTTACTAGTGGTTTTATAAGTAGAATGGTGGTGGAACTGGTGGAGTGGAGATGGATAGAGTTCACAGAGTGGAGAGTGCATTTAGCCATCAACTAAATGCTCCTCTCCACCAGTTCCACCACTCAAACCCAACTCAAACCACCATTCAACTTATGAACACTGTGGCAACACTGCTCGCACAGAGAACTTAGATTGGCCTAATCAACAAAGGAGAGCCATAGACAAGAAATTGAATTGAACTTTTGATGTTTTTTTTGTTTTATTAATTATTATCTGGCCTGGAAACTAGTCCTTTAGGCGAACTTTTGATGTCCATGGCAGTGTTGCCATATATACGTATTTGTACGGATTTTGCAAGTTCAATACGGATGAACCATGATTACGGATTTTTATACGGATTTATTCTAAAGACAGAATAAGAAGAACCCCGTTTTCGAACCTTCTCTACCAAATTTTGACTAAATTCGTCTCAACGATCAAGAGTTTACCCCACTGGAGTGCGGCGGTAGAGCAACATTTCTTCAATGAAGGAAGACGATGCAAAGAAATAAATCTTGTATGGGAGTACAGGGACTACGGCACATCATGCTATCCAAAACTGTCTTTTGCCTTTTAGCCAAGATTCTGCCGTAAAGTTTTTTGTGCCATATTGAGCCTAGAGACTAATTTTAGCCTAGTGACTTTAAAAAAGTGAGTTTAAAAACCAGAATTTCGATGTGGTGTTTCCGAAGCACCAAACTGATCAGTTTGTATTATCGGTGACAGATTTTGCAATAAATAATTGGTATAAGTCAATAAATAGAATTTTAAAAGGCTTTGAGATAGTTCGCCTTTCGTCGTAGGAGTCTGCTACTGATGCAAAAAAAAAATTAAAACAAAATTAAAAAAAAAATTGTTATAATAAAATTCTTTTGTTTTAATCAGGCCCTTTATCCTAGAAAAGAAGATAAAATTAAAAGAAAAAAAAAACATAACCCACTAAAGTGCTGACCTGAATTGGTTGAATAAATGTGGTAGCCTTTGCTTAAATGAAGCGAAGAATGCTACAATATGTCAAAATCATTTACCGGACCGCCACAGACTAAATATATCCCTTGAATATGATGTATGCGAGTCGGTCTCGGTCTCGGTCATAGATTATTCACTTATATTGTCGTCAGTCTCGGTCTCGGTCGTCTGCGGAGTATCTTCTATACTTCTATTCTTCTAAGTAGTCTGTCTGTGGTCTGTCTCTGTGCTCTGTGCGGTGCGTGCGTATTTTCTCTTTTGCGTGCGTTATTTATTTTATTTGGCGTTATCACAACAGACAAAAGGTCTCTACTTTGTTTTTCGCATCATTTTAATCCTTATTCAAATGTAGTAATCGATTATCTACTCCACAATCAAGATGATGGCTGGTAAAGGTAAATATATAGTATTGTTAATCTTGATCAGCATACCGATAGAGCTGTTACATTTTGTATTACATTTTATTTCAAAATGATTTTTGGTTTTTAGTTATGCCTGAGACGGAGGAGCAGAATAGAATAAGATTTCAAGTAGAGCTAGAATTCGTTCAATGTTTGGCAAATCCAAATTATATTCATTGTAAGTATTTTATGTTAGGTATGTTTTTTCAATACCTAACATACCCTGTGACCGGCTTCCCATGAAACCATATAACACATGACCCTCTACCTGCCTGATCATCAATAATCACGTAAATATCAAACTCTTTTATTGCCGAAGTAATAAACATTGTAAGGATACCTACAGAAAAAAATTAAAAAATTTGGTCACTTTTGGTCTTGTTATGTCGCGGAAGCCGAATGGCAATGCTTTATTATATTAATTATTCAGTTGGATGTGGGCTGCCCCTTTTCCGACACGCCGACCGTCTTTGCTATTCATTATTTAATTTGAGTTGACCAAGCGCCCCAAAAAAGACCCACTGACCTAAATCTTGGACTGTGGTTAAGAATGTGAAACCTAGTGTTGTGGACTACACTAGGAGGAAGAAGAAGTAAGGATACACGCAAACTGCCGGTTTGGTAGAGTGGTAGTGATGCTGCCTTTCGATTCCCAGTCGAAACAAATATTTGTGTAAAAAGCAGATGTTTGTTCTCGGGTCATCAGGCGCGGTCGCAGCCAGAAATTTTGGAGGGGGTCACTCACCCAATTCACAACTAAGTAGACAGCCTTTATCTTGAATCTTTACAATAAACCGACAAATTACATTATTAGAATATTGTTATACAATCTTTATCATAACGACGCATATCGATTTTGCTAGGATTACCAAAACTACGTAGTTCGGTTCCTTGTTTCTAAACTAGATGTCATTTCCAAGTTATTTTGGCCATCGTACGTAGTTCATAAAAACACCACTAGATGTCAGCAAACTATAAATTTATCGCGGTTAGGGGATAGCTAGAAATTTCCTTTTATTATTTGGCAAATTTTTGAGATTTTTCAATTTGACCTTAGATTTTGGGGGGGGTCATGTCCCCTGTGACCCCCCCCCTTCGGACCGCGCCTGCGGGTCATAGGTGTTCATGTCTGTCTTTATGTAGGTTCCAAGGGACCCACGACACTAGGTTAAACCTTAGTGTGGGCCTTTGAGTATGTAGCGTTTATTGTATGTATGTATGTATGTATGTAAATTCTTTATTGCTCAAAAACAGTGTCATACAAAACATTTTATAGGTAATTTAATAGCAAAGGCGGACTTATCCCTGGAGGGATCTCTTCCAGTCTACCTTAGAGTAGTTGAGAGGAGACACAGGTGACACGGGTTACGATGCAATTAAAAAGATGTTTATACATACATATGCATCAGTGGTTTTAAAACCACTTCTCGTCACGTTTGACAAAAATTCAAAGGTAAAGAAGTAAGGATGTGGTTTGCTTTTCAGTTTTGGCTCAAAGAGGTTACTTAAAGGAGCAGACATTTATCAACTACCTTAAATACTTGCAATACTGGCGGGAACCTGAGTATGCTCGTTACCTGAAATACCCAATGAGCTTACATTTCTTAGAATTGTTACAACACGAGGCATTCAGGAGAGAATGTGTTTCAGCACAGGTAAGTTGTTTTATGATACTGTCAGCCATTAAAGGCTTCTTATTTGATTTTCATGATTATATTAGATCTGTACCTATAGGTTAGGCGCTTTACATTTACATTTCTTTGAATGGAATTACGTACCTATCTTCTCTAAATAATTTCTTTAAAAATTGTCTTTCGGACCGTGGCCTTTTGGATGCCAAAAGAAAACATGCTGTGTTTAATGAAGGAATACTTTCCTCAAAGGGCCATAATACTCTTAATATGCATTTCAAGCCAGAAATGTCCATTCAGGGCATACTGTATGCAGTTTGCACTCCATTTAAAATCTATGCAGAGGTGGACAGTCAGCCACTCACTGAGTGCCTAATGGGAACACCGCATACTACTCTTTATACTTATGCTGTGTTATTTTATTTCTTTTTTCATACTGTTAATTTTTCATTAGTATCATTGTAAATCCCATTCCTATTTTGTAGGTTTGTAAATTTATGGATGACCAAGCAATTTTGCTATGGCAACACTACACGAGACGGCGCACGCGTACTTTGCAGCCTCCAGATGTGCCGGCGCCGCCCGCGCCTGGTGCTCCCGCGCCACAAGGACCGCCGAGACATCAAACTTAGGTTAGATAGACTTTGGTGTAGCTAGTTACTTTATAATAGGATAGGTAGGTAAGGGATATTATGACAAAGCAATTAATAAGGCACAGATGTAGGTATCATTTAGAGCTGCAATGGATAACAGTTTTTCAACACGCTGCGTAGGTTTCAATCACTTATGAACTGTAGATTTACAGATATAAGTTTTTGTGTTGTCGTTTCAATCTGGTGTTGTTAATTATTTTTGTTTTGCATTAGCTGTGTACTTCTTACTAGCAGTAATTGACACGGTGAGTCAAGCTAGTATGGTACTTAGCCAAGCGATTCCTGACCACTTGATTACTGGAGGGACTGCTAGGTAATCTTGGATTATAGATGTTTTAGTAAACAAAAGAACTTTACAAAATTTTCTTAGTCTGACATTTTGGCTTTTTCACAGGATTTCAATATTCTTTGAACAGTTTGAACTTGCTATACCCCACAGTTCTATACCATAGGTCCAAATGGGCTTTTGCATGCTATTATACAGGGCTTTAGGTAAATATCTTTCAACCTCTCGGGTGGTTAATCACTCCATGAAACTGAACAACTTCCCCAAGGAACATAGGTCAAAATACGAATCTCCCATACAAAATGCGCTATATGCTGATGAAGTTTGTATGGGAACTCAAATATTTTATTTCGTGTATTTTATTTCGTGTTTTGACCTATGTTCCTTGGGGAAGTTGTTCAGTTTCATGGACTGATTAACCACCCGAGAGTTTGAAATAGATTTACCTAAGGCCCTGTATATCTATAATTTGTTGTCAAGATCTTGGACATAATAGCATCCATCTCATGTGATTTGAAATTCACTGCATCTCGTTTTTGTTGAATATGATATTTCCATATCTGCGTTCTTGTTGTTTCCAAACTTAGTAATAAAACCTGTTTATGGTCCAATCTGATTGCAAGAGGATAGCAAAGAAAAAGTTTAATAAGTCTGTATGGAATGACTTCACACACACTTCACCGTTTGCCATCTTGCTATTGGTTGGACTTAGCATTGTAATAAGTTTAAAAAAATAAATTTAATTGAACGTGATTAGTCTGTTATTCATTTTTTTCTTATTATTCTATGAAAACATTTTATTCGGTATCCAGCCAGATAATGAAATGAGCCATAGATGGCCCTGATTCTGGATAGTGGTCAGATATCCATTGCATCTCTACTATTTGATTGTGATGTGAAGTGCTTCAACGTGATATAAAATAATGGAGTCTCTCATAATGTTAACAATAGGATAATTGGTTAGTAAATTCCAAATTTTGTCGAGATCGACGCTAATTGGTTTGTTAGAAGAGTTGGTCACGGTTTTTAATAGACTTCAAGCAAAACAAAGAGTCCCCACATAAACTTTTGTAAGCTTAATATATTAGTCGATATTTTTAAAAAATATTCTAGAACAATTTCTTTATGAGATTGAGTGAAAAAATTAAAAATAATATATGTTCCAAATATTTAAATGAATTCTATTTTTTATTTTTTCACTAATGTTTCTTTGAAAACCATGTTGGTGCAAATATTAATTTGGTGTTTTAATTATATTTGCGAAGCTCAACCACACACTCGGATGGATACCTGATTTTCTAATGTTTTTGGTAAATTCTTTTTCTTTAATAAAGTCATGTATTATATCTAAAAAAAATTTCGGAAAGTAAATTGATTTTACATTTTTTGCAATTTAATTTCGACAAAATTTTTCGTGTTATCCATCCAGTCGTGTATGCTCGGGAATTAATATTAAACCTCTATCTTCTTACTTGTTCTTAAATATTCTGATCAATCATAATGTTATTTGATAAAACTTGTACTGCTTCAGAATCTGATATTGGTGAAATCACTAAATAATCACTCGATGTTTATAACACCGTGACTAGCATCATCTTTACAACTGTAGTCCTTAGAGTGAAAGTTTATAAACTTTGTTAATAATAAAGATTGAACGTATTTACAAATGTATGTAGGGTCATTGTTTCTTTATAGGCGCGAACTTTCCCAAATAAGTTTTCAATTATATCAGAGTTAAAATATCGTGGCCTCATTATTTTAATATTATATAAGTGTAACAATTTCCGCACCCTTTTGAAACTTTTAAAAGTTATAATCCAATTTTTAATTGAGGGAACACTTTTTACAGTTCCTTTCTTTATAAAGGACATCATTCAAAACGTACCAAATTTTAAAAGTGGCGGCCAAGAAAAGTAAAGTTATTGTTTCAAAAGGACACATTATTCTAAATTTTTTTTTATTATGACAGCTAAGCTGTTCGACGTTTACGAATTTTCCTTTTTTAAGCTTAAAAATCTAGATTTTCAAGCTTAAATGTATTTTTCAATCTAGAATTTAAACCTTTAACCTAATACGAAAAATGTTTTGTATCACAATCTATTGAAACACTATTTTCTATGGCCGGAACATTTAAAATCCAGATTTATAAGTGTCAAGAACAAATCTAGTAATGGTCGTACAGCTTAGCTATCATACTAAAACATGTTACGAAAAATATTCGAAAGAACATTCTTTCGAAATAATAACCTTACCTTTTTTGCCCGCCACTAAAAATTTTTGTATTTTTTGTATGGACCGTGAATGATGTCCTTTTATCTCTTCTAAAAAGTTGCTTCATCCCAAAACTTGAGATGAGCAGATTTTGATGTCACTGCCTTTTCCTTTTTTATAATTATTATTTACCCCATTAACGCTGTCAAACATATCTTCAAAAAATTACACTGTTTCAGCTGTGTTTTCTAACGTTTTACTTATTGGTGTTCCATCGGGATACAAAGCTGAAACAATAATAAATAAATAAAAATCATACATAATGGCTTCGCCTCGGCCCACACACGTTCGTCCATCAATGCCTCTTGCTGGCCGCTGCAGTAATGTACGTGCTATAATGTGCTAATGTGCTTGAGTAATGTGCTATAAAAATTGTTTTTGTATGGCTGCCCCTTTTGCGACACTCTAACCTACCATCTACAGGTTTTATGGGTTACCATAGAAAAAAAATTGGATAAATTGGTACTTATTTAGGGAGATACTTACCATTAACATCAAGACGGGGCACTTTGAAAGGCGTGCTTTCAATCGATTTCGCATACAAATGTTCAATAATAATTACGTCGTTTTCGTAAATAATAATAATTGTGATCTCCAGTCTCCTTGGAATCTAATTTAAAAAAATCACCCGAATTGAGAACCTCCTCCTTTTTTTGAAGTCGGTTAAAAAACAAAGAAATAACCTTTTAATAAAAAAAATTTTACTAATCTGAGTACCACCTAGTGATTGTATAAGAGGCTGTAGAGCTTTACGTCTGAAAAGATACTCGTCTGAAAAGACCTCCAGTATATCTGTCAATGAAGCTTTTAAATGTTGGCTACCAATTTCTTTTAAAATTCTGCTTCTTATTTCTATACACTCACTTCTGCCACAAAGTATTTGCATTGTTTTATCGAAATTTTTTTGGATATCTGAATTGGGACCGACGAGGGACGAATCTTTTTCAAAAAGTGCCGAGGGGGTTAACTCTTGTGAGTTTGAAGCTCCCCAATTCACCAGTTCTTACAAGCCCTGTTTTAATTGATATTTTTGTTCTAATTGTAGGTATCGAATGCCCTGCCAAAACACCTTCTGCGGTGGCTAAGTAACCTTTGATTTTATTGAAGTGACAAAGTTCTACATTTATCTTCAATTGTACAAAACCAGGAGAAGCCGTACAGCTTCTTAAGGTGGATTTATAACGTTGCGGGTGTGTCGAATTGTTGTATAAGCAATCAGTTCTTTGTTAGCTTTAGGTGTAACAACTTTTTCATCCACTTCCACCCTAACCTCTCCTAACTGTAACTTTTCCTGTGTCGCATTAGGGTTTTGCAGAAAACTTTTTGTAGCTTTAAAATTAATGCCACTTGGACCAGGGGGCATCAGTACAAAATTGTGATTGGTGTGTATTGTTATGTGAAAAATGAGAAATATAATGAGGTATTTGTGTGACATAACCTGAAATAAAATTTACTTGCCTCATAAGACTTTCAATGCAGGGGTCAGAAGAGCGATCACGTCGCCTCGGTCGCTTGTTAGGCGGCGGCGAAGCAAGGCCCTCATCCTCCGACGATTCAGACTGTTCCTCGCTCTCCGACGCTGAACCTTGTTGATCATCGGATGCCGCTTGCTCGTAATCTTCCTCTTGGCCCCGAGCCGGGGAAAGTTGCTGTTCATTAGCAGCAACAGGTTCCGCCGGGCGGTCTTCGTCCGAAGCACGCACCGGTACCAGTTGCAGCCATTTCTGGTTCTGACCCGTTTTTACACTAACTTATGGTTTAACGTTGATCGAAGGGTTTAACTATTGTATTTTTCACATACTTCACTTTTAATTACTCTGAATTAGTTAAATCAATAACAATTAAGTTAGATAACCTCTTCTGGATGGAGGAATATGAAGAGGAAATCCCACAAGCTTGTCATCACTCAACAGAGGCAACTTTTTATTTTATTCATAACAATTGCATACTACACACACTTAATATCCAAAACTTAATATATTAATATTGTTTTTTTTGTAGATATTGGCTGTCGCTTTGTAAAATGTTGAAGGACTAACTTACAAGAGATTGCGGCATGGGCCGATTTTACTTGCACATGGTAGTGTAACCTGGTACAATACCAGGATTATCAGAACGATGGTTTTCTTCTTCAGCACATCAATCCATGCTTTAACGACGATTTAGAGGGAAATGCTATTGTGCAGACACCAGTTTCGAGAAAATATTGTGAAATTATCCAACATGTTATTGTTGAGCAAACAATTAATTATTTTTAGGGTTCCGTAGTAATCTACGAACCCTTATAGTTTCGCCATGTCCGTCTGTCCGTCTGTCCGTCTGTCCGCGGGTTTTCTAAGAAACCCATGGTGCTACAGAGCTGAAATTTGGCATGGTTATACATATTAATCACGCCGACAGAACTGTAGAGTAAAACCTTAGAAAAAAAAATTTTTTTCGGGTGTCTCCCATAGACGTGAAAGGGCGATGAATTTTTTTTTTCTCGCCAATATCATCGAGTGGGGTGTCATAGAATAGCTTTTTAAAAGATAGAAGGGGTTTACTAAGAACGTTTTTCGATTTAGCACTTCGTTTGCGAATCATAAATTTTTAAAGTGAAAATTTTTGTCAAACACAAGTGTCCCCCCCCCCTCTACCAGCTAAACGGTTATTTATAAAAATGTGAAAAAAATCACAGAGGTAGAATATGCATCAAATTTACAAGGAAAACTATAAAACATAAGTTGGCCCTTCAAGTTTGCGAGTAATGGTAGACCAAGTGCCAAACATTGTTGGGATTAATAAGAATATATTTACTAATATTAGATCCTTGGTACTACAGAGCTGCAATTTGGCATGTTCATACATATTAATTGCGCCGACAAATAGAAAAAATAAAATTTTGTAAAAAAAAAATTCGGGTGTTTCCCATACATGTGAAAGGGCGATGGTTTTTTTTTCTCGCTGATATCATCGAGTGGGATGTCATAGGATAGTTTTTTAAAAGATAGAAGCCAGCTGCATATTTGAACCATGCTGCTAAGGAACCCTACAATGCGCGTGTCCCGACACGCTCTTGGCCGGTTTTTAGTCATTTTCTTTTATAAGAATGTCGTCTTTGTCCTAATTTCGCTTTCTGTGGTTTTTGACAATGGTATGCTTTACCAGAAAAAAGATATGTGGAGAAAAAAAAACAAAAAAAATTGGAACAGAAAAAAAACGTAACATTTCACTTACTTTTTACAAATGAGTATTTTACAGTGGACTCTCTTGCATTTCGTTCATAATATTTCGTTAGGTGAATATTCTTAAGCCTGATCAAAAAGCGGCTTTTGGTTTCTCACAACGAGAAAAATGTAGTCTTGGTCCTATTTCGCTTTTTGTTGTTTTTGTATGCTTTACCGGAAAAAAGATAAAGTTTAGAAAAAAAACAAAAAAATTGGAACGGAAAAAAGAAGAAAAAAAAAGGAAAACATTCCGTTTACTTTTTACAAATGAGAAGAAATATTTCCTCAGACAAAAGATAATTGTTCTGAAAAAAAAACTTCGTTATTTTGCAGTGGAGTTTTATCTTGCATTTCGCTCTTAATGTTTCGTTAGGTTAGGTTAGGTTAGGCATATTCTTAACCTGATCAAAGCGGTTGTTTCACAACGTTAATCCATAGTAACATTTATTTTACATGTTTCTTTTTCTTTGCATGAATCGATGAAACTTATCATTATGTTGTTATTTCTGTATTTCGGAAACCAAAGAGCCAAATATCTGGCAAGTAACCATTTGTCGTTCGTCTGCTTCTGACTTTATGAAGTGGATGTAGCAGTCGATGGCGCAGGCCGAGTTGTGGAAAACAACTTTATAATATTTCCCTTTTCGCTCCCTTTGTTTTCATCTCGGATATCATGGTCATCGCGTAAAAAATGGTTTATTAAATTTCCTGTACTAACATTTTTTGGCAAGTTTTTAATTTCGTTCTGAAAAAAAATTAAGTAGGTATCTTGTACTTAAGGCGGTTGCTGTGGAACAAAGATTGAAAAAGTCCACTAGATGGCGCTGTTTTTAGAATTCGAACATTTTGTCATGATTTTGTCAATTATTTCGTAATTAAGACAAGTTTTGCATAAAGTTTTGAAATTGCCGAAAGCCTGTGTCTATCTTTGACTGTTAGGATTCAGTTTATTATAGTGTTTAATTTTCCCATGTATTGCGAAAACTTGCAAATAATTTTGATTACGCACACATAGACATTCAAATTGCGAGTTTCATTCATAAATTCCTCGCGTAATGTCTGTCAATTTACTAGTAGGTCGCGTTTTATCTTTCCGATTATTGGGAATCTAACTAATGATTTTCTTCATTTCCTTTTCTTCGAGAAAAATGTAGTCTTTGTCCTATTTCGCTTTTTGTGGGTTTTGACAATGGTATGCTTTACCAGAAAAAAGATGAAGTGTAGAAAAGAAAACAAAAAAAAATTGGAACAGAAAAAAAAACCAAACATTCCGCTAACTTTTTACAAATGAGAAGAAATATTTCCTCAGACTAAAAATAATTGCTCTGAAAAAAACTTCGTTATTTTTCAGAGGGGTGTTATATTGCATTTGGTTCATAATATTTCCTTAAGTGCATATTCTTAACCTGATCAAAAAGAGGTTGTTTCACAACGTTGATCCATAGTAACATTTATTTTCCATGTTTCTTTTTCTTTGCATGAATCGATGAAACTTATCTCTATGTTGTTATTTCTGTATTTCGGAAACCAAAGAGCCAAATCTCTGGCAAGTAACCATTTGTCGTTCGTCTGCTTCTGACTTTATGAAGTGGATGTAGCAGTCGATGGCGCAGGCCGAGTTGTGGAAAACAACTTTTAATATTTCCCTTTTCGCTCCCTTTGTTTTCATCTCGGATATCATGGTCATCGCGTAAATGGTTTATTAAATTTCCTTTACTAACATTTTTGAGGTAAGGTTTTAACTTTACTTGTACTTTAGGCGGTTGCTGTGGAACCAAGATTGAAAAAGTCCCACTAGATGGCGCTGTTTTTAGAATTCGTACATTTTGTCATGATTTTGTCAATTATTTCGTAATTAAAACAAGTTTTGCATAAAGTTTGGACATTGCCGAAAATGTTTTATCTTCCCATGTATTGCGAAAACTTGCAAATAATTTTGATTACGCACACATATACATTCAAATTGCGAGTTTCATTCATAAGTTCCTTGCGTAATATCTGTCAATTTACTAGTAGGTCGCGTTTTATCTTTCAGATTATTAGGAATCTAACTAATGATTTTCTTCAGTCCCTTTTCTTCGAGAAAAATGTAGTCTTTGTCCTATTTCGCTTTTTGTGGTTTTTGACAATGGTATGCTTTACCAGAAAAAAGATGAAGTGTAGAAAAAAAAACTAAAAAAATTGGAACAGAAAAAAAACAAAAAAAAAGAAACATTCCGCTGAATTTTTACAAATGAGAAGAAATATTTCCTCAGACTAAAGATAATTGCTCTGCAAAATAACTCAGAGGGGTGTTATATTGCATTTTGTTCATAATATTTCCTTAAGTGCATATTCTTAACCTGATCAAAAAAAGGTTGTTTCACAACATTGATCCATAGTAACATTTATTTTCCATGTTTCTTTTTCTTTGGATGAATCGATGAAACTTATCTCTGTTGTTATTTTCTGTATTTCGGAAACCAAAGAGCCAAATTTCTGGCAAGTAACCATTTGTCGTTCGTCTGCTTCTGACTTTATGAAGTGGATGTAGCAGTCGATGGCGCAGGCCGAGTTGTGGAAAACAACTTTTAATATTTCCCTTTTCGCTCCCTTTGTTTTCATCTCGGATATCATGGTCATCGCGTAAATGCTTTATAAAATTTCCTGTACTAACATTTTTGCGGTAAGGTTCTAATTTAGTTCTGAAAAAAAATGTAGTATCTTGTACTAGTAAAAAAAAACTTGTACTTAAAGCGGTTGCTGTGGAACTAAGATTAAAAAATTCCCACTAAATTGCTGTGGAACCAAGATTGAAAAAATCCCACCAGAGTTTGTAACTTCTATCCGCGAATTCTTGCGCTTAGTTTTTTGGTGCGGTGCGTTGTGTTTTTCAGTCTTTGTGGTCAAGCATCCTCTCTATAAGTTCGCAAAGTACTCAAAATACTAAGTAGTTATTATCTTGACCAATGGAGTAAATCATCCACGATGGGTGGCCGGTTTTGTTTATACGAAGCACTCCAAAAATTCAGTGAAGTCATTATTTAAAAGCAATCATTAAAATTAAACAACTATCTTTATGGTGATGGGTGACCTTTTTTGATGTTTCACTTCCGCCCACATACGATATATTCGTACCTACTCTACTTGTTCGAAGCTGGTGGGGTTCCCACGGGAACGAAGTCCGAGGCAATTTAAAATTCCCACTGGGACGAAGTCCCAGACATCTTTTAGTTATTATCGTACGAAGGCGTACAAAAACTAAAATGAGCGACTCCTTAAAAATATCAAGTCAAATAAAAAAAAAGTTTAATAATGACAGAAAAGTCAAATAAAATTTGTAATTTTTTTATATGTTTTTGTCATTTTTTTTCGATTTGCGGTGGGCCTTCTAAAAGATGTTGGATCTCTGCAATGGAGGTTAGAAGGCACTTTTCGCAGGACAATTTCTGCCAGCACACATTTTTTATAGAATTGAAGTAACTTCTGCAGCATGCAATCTATTGACCACAGCAGATGGGTGACCACTTTGGCCTCAGCTGAGCCAATTACTTGTGTGTTTAGAGAGGTTTTTCGTAGGTCTCCAAATAAAATAAAATTATCACGTTGAAAATATACAGGGGGTCCCGAAACTCAACGATAACCATGGCTGGCATCTATTGCTTGAAAATCTGCTCTGCGTTGATTGAAATGAGTTTGTAATATCAACTGTAATAGGTTTGGAGCGTCATATTGTAAATATATCTCATTTATTATGTGATCTGCGAGTCGGTGGTCTACGAACCGTTTTCCGAACGCGTTTAAAAAAGCACTAGCTATTCTTATGTCTTGTTTTAGATGAGGTGCAGCTATATTAACATATTGGGACCTCATTTGTCTAAATTAGTTCTTTAAACGACCGTTAATGGTTTCCAACTTTCCACTACCCAGCGGCACAAGGTCACTTAGCGGGATTCGTTGGCCTGTTGGGTAGTAAGCTGGCTTTTGTCTTGAATCTCTGGCGAATTATTAATAAAAAATATTATAATTGAATCCTTTTGTTTTAGGTTTCCGCTGTGTTACCAATGTTAAATCTCGTCGTCTTCTCTCCACACCTTTTATCTCAATAAGTCACTGCAGATGAATGTCCTGTTCATCTTTTGTTCCCATCGCATAGAACGAGATTAGAACCTAGCTACTAGGGCAAGTTTGGTATCGTTTTCAACTAAATAAAAGCAAATCGGTTGATTTCTCAATCAAAAACACAGCGTTTCCATACAAAAAAGTAAAATTACAGTCAAAAAACAAAAAAAAAAAACAAAATTTTTGGCACTGACCATTAACTTTACAAATGTACTGAAATTAAATTTTAAAAAATATATTTGAAAAGCTGCATTCTACAGATTCCAAAACTACTAGAAGGTTTTGAACTAATAATAATTAGTTTGTAGGCAGAAGAAATTATGTAGCCTACGTTGCACAATTAACATGTTTACAAATAAGAAAATCTATGTCTTTGTAAAAATTTGTTTGTCCAAAAAGTTTGTAAATAAGACAAAATGAAATAATTTGAAATAAGAAGAGAAAAAAAGTTTTGTAAAACAAATGACGATCTTTTCACCAATGGTGGTCTTTTCTTCTCATTGAATTGCAATTCATTTTCAATTGATTGTTTTTTTCTTCTGTTTGCTGTTATTTAATTGGTATTTTGTGAATAGTTTGTTAGTTTTGGTCTTCGATCAACTATAGAAAACTAGATACACAGTCCCATACAAAATGAAATTTAAAAGTGTCCTAACTACAATACGTACTTAGATAGTTGTATGCCACTTCATGTATTATGAAAAAGTTCTAAAGTGTCAAACATTTTAATCTAATTTAAACCTTAACGTAATATTATAAGGTCCAAAATAAAATCTGTTTAATTTGTAAAATACCACTTTGGGTTTTGAACAAAGGATAACGTAAGACAATTTGATGACACTGGCTGTCACGTAGAACATGGGAGGAGTGGAGTTGCCTTTGTTAATTTTAAAAATGTATTAGTTGGGTCGATTTCACATATAAAATCTTCGTACAAACTTTTTAACAAATTCAAAATGCTACGAAATGGTGTGGTTTTCTTTTTAACCCCTGATTGTGTTGTGTATGTATAGGAGCATCATAGCTCTTAAACTGATGATGTTAATGGTGCAGTTTATTTTATTCGAAAGCTTCTTGTGCTGGATTTCAGATATGATTTATCAAAATTGGTTCAGCCGTTTACTTTTATGTTAGTTTTTATGGTCTTTTATTATTAAAAAAATCACATTCATTTCAAATTAACCGACGATTAATATACATTACAATTGATAATCACAGCCGCCGCCATTCTTCTTAATTATTGCTTATAAACCTAATATTCTATGCTTATTTTTTTATGAAATATGAAATAACTTATAAAAAAAGAAAAGAACTATGTCTTTCCCGATTACACATATATTATGTTTTGCTTATTTAAAACTTAGTATAATTTTTTGAACAGAAATGACCTATTGAGATTTAAGAGAGGAAATTAGCTATGAAACTGAATAGATATTTAAGTACAAGTAATAATTTACTAAAAAAAAAGCAACTAACTCAAAAAAAAAAACATTTGTCTTCTTCGCTGTCATCATCTTTGTCCTGAAGATGAAATATATATTTTTTATTTTATTCAATACAAGAAACTCCAAATCAAAAGTGATAAAAAGGTACATACTATTTGAGGTGCAGCTGTTTTGTGTAACCTTTTGACTCCTTTTGTAATGACATACGAGTCACTTTCTAAAAAATGCTTGGAGCAAAAGACACTACTTTGCGACGGCTAGAAAAAATCTTCACATCTTTGACGTGCGACCACGTATGTCCACTGTCCACATCGCACAGGATCTCTAGGAAAACTAAAAATCCAATAAAACTTTGTAAACGTCACGCACGTTAAATTTTTTATTAATTCAATTTTATATGATTAATGGTTTTGCCATAATACCTTTAATGTAAGTATAGAAAACAGAATTAATATATATACTCTTTACACTTAAATTTTATAACACAGATGAAAAAAAAAAAACAATATAAAAAAAAGCATCTCTATTTGTTTTAGAACAGAGTCACTGCATAACCCGAACAAATGATGTTGAAATACAACGGTATGGATTTGTAAGTTCCGCTAGTGTCTATTCAATTTAAAGGGTTATACACACGCCGAATGTTATTAAAATAAACTAAAAAAATGTTTTATAACCTTTTCTTGGCCAAATACCAAGATAATTTCAATTCACATATAATAATTACAAAACTACTTATTTAAAAAATGTCATTCCATATTCTTTTAATGTTCTGGAGGTGTGATTTTTACAATTTTTCACTGCGCACTGAGGCATGCTTACTTTCGGAACGAACGAATGCTACTAAACGAAAAGACAACCCAAAACGTCAAGTGGGTGATCATTTAGTGAGGGAACTTTTTTGTTGTGGATTGTGTATCTAGTTCTTTATAGTTGATCGAAGGTTTTGGTTTATTTTTTATCTTTTTCTTAGTTTTGGTTTGTTTTTTATTCTTTGTGTTGTTGGCCTCGTTGTGTTGGTTGTTGGTCATATCGCTGAACATTAAGTTCACCAGGTATAAACCTTAAAATACTAGCGATTATAGAATATTGTAGCGTGTTACATAAACTGTAACCATAAGCAAACTTCTTTTGATTGAAGTTTTGTTCATTTCAGAGTCTGTACCTTCAGTCTGTAAAAAAAATCTGTAAAAAATTTTGGTACTTACCTATGCGTATTGTCCTATTTTTTATTATTGTTAGATTTATTTTCGTTTCAGAAATTATTTTTCTGTCGATATTTTCTGTAGCTGAATATTTGTTTCAAAGTCTGTACAGTTTAAGATAGCTGTCCTATTTTTTTATTGTTAAATTGTTTGCGTTTATGGAAAGATTTTTTGACGATTGATAAGCATGTGGCGTGACATGTGTCATTGAACTGGAACACTAAAGCATTCGTGGATATTCCATTGAATTTGTTTTAGGCACGTTTGGGTCTCGAATAGATTGCAGCAATATGTTGCATGAAAAACAACAATAAGCGATCTCAGAATCTTTTTTTGATGTTTGATAAAAGATTTATAAGGCTCTGTTATTTCATCGTTAGTCGTTACAAAAGAGATTTAATTTAAATAAAAATGGGGCGTGTTATATATGTCATAATACTAAAGACTGAGCATACCCTGCTAATCTAGACAGTTGTAAAAAAATAAAAAAAATGATAAGAGATTTAGGATTTATATCGCCCCATAATTTCGTCGTTAGTCGTTTGTGTTAAAAAAGAGATTTTCCTTTTGTTTGAGTAAATTAAATGTGGTGTGTTATTTGTCATAGTAATAAACACTAAGCATTCCTTGATATTTTATTAAATTCGTTAAAGCGATTTGGGTCGAATAGATCGTGTTGTATAAAATACACCACTAAGCACTCTCAGAATATTTCGTTTGATGTTTTGTTCATTTTGCAGTCTTTGTATACTTAGTTTGAAATATTTAAAAAAAAAAGTTTTGAAAACATTCATATTGTCCTTGTCTTTTACTGTAAGGTGTTTGCCTTGAAGAAAAAAAATCTGTAGTTTAAGTTTAAATAGGAATTTAGCGTGTCATGTATAACACTAAACCTTCTTGATATTATATTGAATTTTTTCAGACGAGTTTGGGTCTAGAATAGATTGTAGCGTGTTACACAAAATACAAAGCTAAGCAATATCAGAACCTTTTTTGATGTTTCGTTCATTAAGAAATATTTGTACAGTTTGAAATACTTAGTTGTAAAAAAAAGAAAACTTGAAAACATTTATATCGTCTGTGTTAAAGAAGAGATTTTCCTTTCGTTTGAGTTTAATTAAGAATGTGACATTGTGACGTGTCAGGTGTCATAAGTACTAGAACACTAAACATTCTTTGATAATATATTCTGTTGAATTTTTTCAGACATTCCTTGATATCTCTATTAAATTCGTTGAAGCCATTTTGATGGTCGAGTAGATTGTAGCGTGTGTTTTTTTTTATTAGCGTGTGTTATTTTGCTGTTTTTGTATAAAATACACCACTAAGCAATCTCAGAATATTTTGTTTGATGTTTTGGTCATTTTGCAATCTTAGTACAGTTTGAAATACTATAACTTAGGAAACCTTTTCGTTGAATGTTTAAAGTAATTAAAATAAAAAATTAATATCATTATTATTATTTAATATTATTTTCTACTTTTCAGTTTAAATTTGTACATATAGGTATAGTCTTGAAGTCGGTTTTTTTTTTGTTTTTTTTCTAAAAATTTACTTTATTTTTAATTTTTAAGTGAAAAGTTAGTGTATATAGGTATAGTCTTGAAATCGGTTTTTTTTTGTTTTTAAATTAACTTTATTTTTAATTTTAAAGTGGAAAGTTAGTGTATATAGGTATAGTCTTGAAGTCGGTTTTTGTTTTTTTTTTTTTTAATTAACTTTATTTTTAATTTTTAAGTGGAAAGTTAGTGTATTTTCTTTGTATATAATATGGGTAGGCCTACTAAACGCGCTTCTCAAATGAGAAAGCGTCGTTTGGAAGAAAGTAGGGACGAGAGGGAAGATCGTCTAAAGAAGAGTAAGGAAAGATTTGCAATAAAAATTGCAAATGAGAGTGATGAGCAGCGGGCGTATAGACTTTCTCAGATGAGGGCATACTCAAACTTATCAAGGCTTAATGAAAGTCCAAAAAGTCATGCTCAACGACTCAGTTTGATTCACGAGCGTTTATCAAACGAAAGCGAAGAGCAACGTTCTCATCGTCTTCGGTTGATTCACGAGCGTTTATCAAACGAAAGCGAAGAGCAACGTTCTCATCGTCTTGAGTTGATTCACGAGCGTTTATCAAACGAAAGCGAAGAGCAACGTTCTCATCGTCTTGGGCTGATTCACGAGCGTTTATCAAACGAAAGCGAAGAGCAACGTTCTCATCGCCTTGGTTTGATTCACGAGCGTTTGTCAAATGAATCTATCGAATCCAGATCGACTCGATTAGATGCTATACGACAAGCTAGTCGCAACCGCAGGAATGATTTCGAACAGTCTAGTAACATTTTTGCAGACGTTCAGTGTGCCGTTTGTAATAAAGCGTTATATCTACCACAACGTTTTAATTTACGTACTGCAATTTACAGTGCATTATTACCCGAAGAATTGGTTTCTCTGGGCAATATCATAACATGCTCTCGCTGTCAAAATAATATTTGGAAACGAAAAATTCCACCAGCAGCTTTCTGGAACAAAATGACAGTCGCGACTGTTCTTCAAGAGTTAGCTAATTTGACGAAACTTGAAGAACGGTTTTTATGCCGTGTTGTACCGTTTCTTAAAATAATGAAATTACAAAATCGTTTCTGTCAGTCAAGATTGGTGTAAGGGACAAGTAACTTTGTTTGCAAAAGACGTTGTTGAAGTCGCTGAACAACTGCCACTTGCGCCAAACCAAGTAGGATTAGTTCTTGTTGTGGAAAGTCTCGAGAACTTGCAACGCTCCCAAGAGTTTGTTGTGGATATGAACAGATTGTATCAAGCTCTAACCTGGTTAATGTCAAACAATATACTCTACAGAGATGTAAGACCCCATTTTGAGAATGTTATCGACATTTCTGAACTTGTTCAAATTTCTGAAGAGCCTGCAGATGGTGGTGAGCTTATGGAGTTAGAATCTACTCCTCAAAACAACTATGTCGATATAAATCAGAGGTTCCCAAACTTATTTTGTCTAACGCCCACTTTGAAAATCAGTTATTTTGTAGCGCCCCCCATTTTTTTTCCACCTTAAAAACCTCAATAACATATAGAGTCTCGCCTAGCGTTTAATTAAACCTACAAGGTGTCTGGTGGCAGAATTCGGATTTAAAATAAAAATAAAATAAAAGATATAAAAACAAGTACTTTCTTAAAAATTATTTCATCCAAATGTCCATCACGTTCTTTAAATCTGGCCTCAGTATTCCGTGCCACTCGCTGAAGCAAAAGTGATAGGATGGCATTAATGTCGAGAACGATATTTTCTTTAAGCGCTGCGTGGTTGGATTGGTTTCGTAAACTTTATTCTTGAAGTAACACACAAAAAACCCCAACACAAACAAGCAGACCTGGGAGACCAAGGAATGTCGCCAAAACGGCTTATCAGTTTTCCAGGGAAGGAATCTTGATGAAGTGCCATGGTCTCTCTAGCAGTGTGAGGGGTGGCGCCAACTTGTTGAAACCATGTGTACGCAGTAAAGGCGAGAAGTTCTCTTAATATTGGCAGAAAATAATCATTCAGCATGCGCTGATAAGAAAAACCGTCCACACTTATTGCTTGCTCCCAATGAGTTTCGAAAAAAAATGGTCTGATTATTCCACTGCTTGATAATGCACACAGCACACCAAATCGTCACATTGGGACTGTGCAAAGGGTGCTGATATTTTAGACGTGAGTTCTGTCTTTTATGCGACCAATAATGGCAATTCACTTCCATTGAGATGAAAGTGGGCTTCGTAACTCCAATAGATAGTGTTACCGTAAAAAAGCGCTATAATATTGTCTCGCAGAAACTTTTACGCAAATTGTAATCGTTAGGCTTAAGTGTTTGGAAAATCTGAATTTTAAAAGGACGAAATTTAAGATTCTTCTTCTTTATTTCATGCACGATAGTCTTTGGGAGCCTTAGGCAGCCGCTTTCTTGCACACGGATTGACGCGGATTTTTTTCAAGCTGTTTGCTACGAGGTCAATGTTTTCACTGGTTCTGGATTGCGAACGCTCGTTGTTCACCATCACCAGTCCAATGCAACATCGTGATTAAAAATCCGCATAAATGACGAAGCTAATTTACTTTATTGCTCATTTCTTCTGCTTCCCCGACCAGCGGTTTCAGAGAAATTTGAATTTGAAATCCGAATTTTGCCTCCGGACACCCTGTTTATTCTAAACGAGATTTTTCTTACCAGAGAGAGGAATAATAATGCAACTTTACAATATTAACAACAATAGATATACCTATTTTTAAACGTGTCTTGAAGACACGAATATTTTTCAGTGTTTGATACCAATTACTTAAGATATAAATAGCGTTGTGAACGCATTAAAAATAATAAAGTTACAAATCACCCATCGCCCCCAGAAATCACCTCAGCGCCCCCCAATTTTTTCTTGGCCCCTTACCGACCCCCTCTAGGCCTCCAGCGCCCACAAGGGGGCGTTATCGCCCACTTTGGGAAACACTGATATAAATGAAAACGTTTCTATACTACACGGATCATTTCATCAAGCTGATTTAAGATTTGATTTACAATCTCGTGGCAAACAATGCACTGCTGTAGCAGCTGTAGCTTGTGCAGCGTTCTGTACAGATGAGCCAAGTCAATGGTCAAAAAGTGACATTGATTATATAGTCATACTCGGAGATAAGCTCTACCGTGAGTCCATTGCTTCTAGAGAGAACCCCGCAATTGGAGAAATTAATCCTGAATATCTTGCTGCGAGTGATCTTGCACAGCAAATATTATATAACAGGAAGAAAATCAATATCTCTGTTACTGATACCAATTATAATGGTCATATAGATACAGATCGAAGTACTGACGGCTTCCCTAACCTAAAAAATGCTCTGACATTATTTTTAAGAGAAAACTGTTGCGGGCTGCTTACTGCGAATTCCATGACTGTGGCTATATATTGTAAAACTGAAACTGATGCTTATAAATATTGGTTGTTCGATTCACATGCACGTGGGCCTAAGGGAGGTAAAGCTCTAAAACGTGGTGCAGCCTGTTGCATGAAATTCCAAAATATAGATGAATTACATGATATAATGCGACGAAATTTGTTTACTCCGACGAAGAAAGTACCGGCACAAGATTACTTTCTCAATGTGTACTCACTAACTCCTTTGATTATAACACCGGAGAACCAGGCAGAAGAGCGCAGAGAAACGTTGAGGAATCAACATTTCAACAATACTCAGGAGCAGTCAAGAGTAGTTCAGTCAGAGAGCCCTACATATACAATACTTACATCAGAAAAAGACAGTCCTCAAATATTTCAAGCAAACTCAGTCCTGGAACAAGAAAGACTGCACAGAGACACTTTGAGAACATCAGAGAGTCCTACATATACAATTCCTATACTAGAAAATAACAACACTCCTCAACAAACATCTCGACCAACCTCAGCTTCAGTACAAGAAAAAACACTATCATACATACAACCAATTGCCACTATAATTGAACAACTAGTATGCTCCGTAGCATAGATGAAGCGGTCCCTGATCTAGAAAGTGTAGTTTCTTTGAATCCCAATCCCACAACGAATAATAACGAGATGAGATTAGCTGAGATTTCAAGAAAAACAGCGCCACCATTAAATGTGGATCGAGAGCGACGAATGGAAGAGCTTGCTTGGTATTGTCTTTTTCCTGATGGAAAAAATGGCTTTGGAGAGGAAAGAGATATTCAAATTACTCCTTTGGACTATTTTCAGAGTCGAGTAATGAGCCTGGACAAGCGTTTCAATCGAAACGACTATTTGTTTTTTGCTCTTTCTATAGTTGAATATTATCGAGCTAAATCCAGTGTTTCTGTATCATGCCGGATGCGTCAGGGCCAAGGCGAGCAGACACCTCAAGGACTCATAGATAACATGCATCTTACTATGAGGAATATCAGAGGATCGGCGTCTTATTGGCAGAAATGTTGCTCTGAACTTACTGCAATGGTCCGAACTCTGGGGCCTCCTACGTGGTTCATGACGTTCTCTTGCAACGACCTTAATTGGCCAGACATGACCAAAGCCTTACTCATCGCAGATGGTCGTGATGTAAATCAAGCAGAGAACCTGTCTTTCCCCGAGCATTTGCAATTGGTACAGAAATATCCCGTGGTTGTCTCTCGACAATTTTCGGTTCGCGTGAACGCTCTGATGCGATTCCTCAAACGCGATCCAGACTGCTTAGGTGGTCCAGTTGTGGACTTTTGGTATAGAATAGAGTTTCAAAATCGCGGAAGTCCACACCTTCACATGTTGGTGTGGTGTGACAATATCCCAGATTTCTCGACTCAGGAGGGTATCGAAGTCATCGAAAGGGTGGTTTCATGCTCTTTAATGCCCAATGATTCTGTATTGCAGAAATTAATAGAAGACGTGCAAATACACAAACACACGGCCACGTGTTACAAAAACCGCAACGATAGTCATTGTCGTTTTGGTTTCCCGAGGCCCGCATATGAGACTACTATTTGCTTAGGTCCTGATAAAGTATTATCAGACAATGGACGATTTTGTTGTTTGAAACGAACTGTAGACGAAAGTATGGTAAACAATTACAATCCTACTCTATTAAGTCTATGGAAAGGAAACATTGATGTGCAGCCGTGCGGTAACGTAACAGCAGTTGCATACTATGTTGCTAAATACGCAAGTAAATGCGAGCCCCATGATACAGGTGAAGTTGTACGAGAAGCCGTTGTGAAGGCCAAGAGGCAAGGTGGTCCTGTGTGGAATCAGTTATTTGCAGTCTCAATGGCCATTCTATCTCAACGCCTTGTAAGTGCTCCGGAATGCGCATATAGATTGTGTCATTTACCGCTAAAAATGTCTTCCCGAAAAACAGTCTTCATAAACAGTTGTAAGCCAAATGAACGTTTCAGACTTCTACGATTCGACGGTGATGATACATCCATTTACAACAACATTTTTGATCGATATGTATTACGCCCAGATGAACTAGAAGACTTAAGTCTCGCCGAATTCGCTGTGCGCTTTGAAACGGTGTCTAACTTAACATGGAACGAAGACGATGGTGATGAAGAATTAAGGAGTGAAGATGTTACGCCGGCAAGATTTATACGGCTAAGAGATAACACGCGGATGCGTATAAGAAACAAGTCTGCAGTATTGCGCACACGATACTTTACATTGAACAGCGACAAGGAAGCCTATTACTACAGCTTGTTAGTATGTCATGTACCATTTCGTGATGAAAGTGAACTTCTACTCGAAGAGGAAACCGCTGAGGAGTGTTTTATTAGGCGGCAAAGACAATTCCGACCATTACATGGCCACGTAAGCGCAGAAGAGTTTGCTCACGCAGAACAAATGATACAACAGGCCCTTGCCCAAGCAGTCGCGCTCAACGCTGCCCGTGACACTCACGATGTTGATGCTCCTTTGATTTGTGGCGGTGAACAAATCGTGAATAACGATGACAATTGTTGTGAAGATGTATGCGAAAGGTCTGCTATGCCAGATGAAGTCTTCTTGGGTAATATTCGAAGTCTAAACGTCCAACAGAGAGACCTTTTCCAAAAAGTTTCTGCGGCTGTAGAAATGGATATGCAGGGACAAGAAGGTCAATTATTGTTATTCATCACTGGCGGTGCAGGAAGTGGAAAGTCTTTCGTCTTGAAATTACTCGTGGAACATATCAAACGGTGTTATGCACCAACAGTTGACGTATTGCTCAAGGCTAAATTTGTTGAGGTGGGATCCCTAACAGGTGTAGCCGCACGTCAAATATTTGGAAAAACATTGCACTCAATATTCTCACTTCCAATTGAAAAAGGAAATACTATGACGTACAAAAAAATTACTGGACAAAAGCTAGAGAATGAGAGACGTAAATGGCGCCATATAAACTGGTTAATCATAGATGAAATTTCAATGGTGTCATATGAAAATTTGCGAATTATACACCTGCGTCTCCAAGAATACAAAAATAATGACAAATTATTCGGCGGGGTGCAAATATTGCTTTTTGGTGATATACTTCAACTCCCACCGGTAAAAGGGCATTGGTGTTTTATTCAACCGCCATGGTTTTCGGGCGAAGTTAACTTATGGCAGCAGTTCTCATTTTGTGAACTTACGATAAATATGCGACAACGAATTGACATTGAGTTCATAGACCTCTTAAATAGCTTGCGGGTTGGTGAATTAACGACAGCTCAGTTGGAGTTACTTTGTGAGCGGCGACACGTGCCTTTGTCAGGAGATTTTGCTGATGGGGTTGCTGTCCGTATATTCCCTACTGTTAGACAAGTAGAAACATATAATGAAAGAATGACCGTTAAAAACGCGAAAGCGCACCGCAGGTACACAATAAATGCTGTAGATGAGTCTCGAGAGGCGGCAACCTATGGTAGGAAGCCACCAGAAAATGTTATTCCTAAAGACATTAATAACTGCGGTGGTTTCTTGCCAACTATAAAGTTGAGTATCGAATCGCGAGTCATGTTAAGGCGGAATATTTCCGTATCTGATGGGCTCGTGAATGGTGCCATGGGCATTGTTAAGAAAATTAAATGGCCTTCTCTCCGAAGAGATCAATTGGAGGAAGGCGAGTTGCCTGAATCTGTGCTTATAAAATTTGATGACGCGACTGTTGGCCATAGAATAAAAGATAATGACGGTTGTGTAGCAATCTCACCTGCTTGTACAACATTTCAAGCGCAAAGAGGATATGGAGATGTCGAACGAAGAATGTTACCGCTCATCTTAAGCTGGGCAGTAACCGTTCACAAACTTCAGGGTACAACCCTTGATAAAGCAGTGATCGATTTAGGAAAGAAGAATTTCGCTAAAGGACAGATTTATGTAGCCCTCAGTCGCGTCGAACCCTTAAATGGCATTGCCATATCTGATTTGGATGCAAATAAGCTATTAAATCGACCCCACGACGAAAAATCATTAACAGAAATGACACGCTTGCGTGATCTTTCCAACAATTAGGTACCTAGTTTTCTTTAATAATGATTATTTGTTGATTTGTTGAAAAATAACTGATTAAAAATTGTAATTAGGTAGGTTTTCTAAGTATCAATAATTTTGTTGAATGTTTGAAGTAAGTAATTAAAATTACTTTTTAGTTGTTTGAAGTTTTCAATTTAAAAAAAAAAAAAATATTTTTTTAATTTTTCGTGGGAAGTAAGTGTGATTTTTAAGGTCATAAATAAACGCTCACACTCACAGCCCAACTCTAAAAATGTTTATCGTATCCGTGTATCCTAGGTGCCGTGGACAAACAAAATGTACGATTGTCAAAATTGGCGGAATGATCGCGTATCAAACATACAAAAAGAAAACATACTGTCGAATCAAAAACCCTCCTTTTTTTGATGTTGGTTAAAAATCGACTAGCATGAAGCTCCTAGTCGAGACGAATCAAATGAGCACAAACACGGCGGAATTGCTTTATTTTATTACAGAGTTCCCATGGCTATTTACCGTCTCCATCATCAGACCCTGAATATCACATAGGATCGGAGTCCTTATTAATTAGACTCAAACACATTCAAATTCGATGGTATTACATAATTTTGTTACAGAGATCCCATACTCCTAAACCATTCATCATCAGCTTCATCATCAGCTCAGCAACATCAGATGGTGACCATTAGATGCAAAAATCTACATAGATTAAGATAATTTCTGATAAACAGTGTATATGCCTACAAAATTTGAGGGTTTCCCTCGATTTCCCCAGGATCCCATCATCAGATCCTGACCTGGTGACAATGGGACCACCTCTGACGTATGACCTACCAAATAAAAAAAGAATTATTCAAATCGGTTTATAATTGCCGGAGTAATCGCGTAACAAATATACAAAAAAAAAACAGTCGAATTGAGAACCTCCTCCTTTTTTTGAAGTCGGTTAAAAAGATAAAGTTAACTGCATAACTAACTTTGTAATCCGATATAAATATATATAGTACAAAGTTATTTACGCAGTTTATGTATTTATAAAACTGGACTAAAACTGCCAAATATTTTAGTTTTTCCTTGATTCATACACTAAACACTAATTGTATTCTAAATTGGTCGCTGCTATGTCTACTAGAAGTGCCTTAGAGTTGTCTTGTATTTTTTTATAAATTTTGCGTTCCTGACGCGTTGAGTTAATGTTTTTTTTTTGACAATGATTTTTGTATATATCTCAACAAAGCTTATATTTTTAGAATTTGTATGAATGCAGCTTTTCAAATATATTTTTTAAAACTAAATTTCAGTGCATTTGTTAAGTTTATGGTTAATACCAAAATTTTTGTTGTTTTTTTTTGTTTTATGACTCTAATTCTACTTTTTTGTATGAAAACGCTCTGTCTGTTGCCACGAAAATTTTTGTCCATACAAATGTTCCACTTTTGCCACGATTCTATAATAAAGAATAAAACTGAATTTCTTGAGTTTCCTGTTGCCACACTTTTTTTAATTAGATAAAGCAGGCACAGTTAGCGATAGAAACATGTAAAGAAAACCACATTTTATTACTATAAAAAATATTTATTGATAAAAAACATCAAATTAAAAAGTATGTAATGTAAATAAATACTATTAAAATAATCAAAATTATAAATATTTGTTTTAACTATTAATTCACAGACTAGATGAAATCATAGACAGCCGATAAGCTTCACTTAAACTTAATTGAAATATTTAGAAAAAAAGGAAGTGTAGAAAATTTTAGTAACGTTTCCTCTATTGTGCAACGATTGGTTTCGAAGTCATCTAAGATGCTCGAAATTTCCCGGTCGATAGTTATTGTTCGCCTTTTTCGATTGTTGTTGATCTGAGCATCTTGTTTCTGGCAGCTCCCAATCAAAATATTCTCCTTCCTTCTTTATAGTGTCCAGAAACTGCAGCAGGTTAGGTTTACTTTGAACCATCCTATTATTTAATCTTTTGTGCCAAGCCTCCGCAACATTATTGGTTCTGTGACGAAATCTGTCGCATCCCCACAGTCCTTTAAGAAATAAAATTAAAATTAATAAGTATAAAAAATATTAGGGTCACAAAATATTTCTAAATACCTAATACCATCATTTTATTACCTTGAAACTGCGTGCCTTCCAACCACGTATTGACGAAGTAATCATTAAAATCAAGCAGGTACTGGGGCAACGCCTGAGATAACTCTTTTTTTACAATCGGTTTTCGCTTTCATTAAATCGATTTTTACTAAATCTGGTGCACACACGTGTGGACCCGCTCTTTTGACTATTACGCCATCATCATTTTCTATAATAGACATCATGCTTTTGCAATTTTTTCTATTAACACATCTCAAAACTGAAGAATTTTTGTTTTGTCTATGGAAATGACACATATGGTCATTTTGTATTAAAATTATTTGCCCTTTTATACTTTGTGTAAATGTTACCTGAAAAAAAGTAATACAACTTAATTACTTTTACTTTTAACACAAAAAAAATACATTTGTGAATCAAAAGTTTTATATAAACTTACAGAATCATCTGCATCCTCCATTTTTCACCGAACCACAAAAAACACTAACTATAAATGTTGTTAACCACTTAGCCATCAGCGATCGGCGTGACGCAGTTTTACAAACTAAAAAATTCAATGTTTTTTGGGAAATGAAGTTTTGAACAGAAAAGCACTCCATGTTATGACGTCACAGCTATCTCGATTACACTACGCTTATGAAAAATAATACGAGCTAGAAAGAGACAGTAAAATACTTTTCGTCATATTCGCTGATAAGTAACTTAGCCATTGTTCTCCAAACAATTGCTAGATGTTGAACAGGTAATAGAAAGAGATAAAAACAATTACGATTTGTAAAAAACGGGCCAGGTAATTTTTTTTAGAGAATATTAGTTTAATAGTCAATATGCTTATTAGTAATTGCAGGTCATGATGTATTTTCCGCATTATGTTGTATGGTAGATCTTATTTTCAATGTATTTTTAAATTTGGTATACATATTTCAAAATGCATCAGCAATGTTTACAAATTTTCTAACTGATTGTACTTTTCATATCGTGGCAAGAGGATACTCTCTAAATTAAAAAAAATATTAATTTTAAAAGGACCGTGGCAAGAGGAAACTCCTAAAAAAGTGTGGCAACAGGAAACCGTGGCAAAAGTGGAACAACTCCTTGCCCTAGTAGCTAGAAATTTACAGTTATGACTATTCTTACTGCGCGCTGTGTATGAAAAGTTCATCCCCCCACACTCCCAGAAGTGGGCGATGCTGTTTTACAATAGGTCTTGAATATTCTTTTGGCCCAGATGTGCCACCATCCAGCGACATAAACAAATGGCGAAGCGGTAATTCATTCGCGTGAAGCATACAAATACACCATTGCAACGGTATTTTGAAATAGTTTTCCAGGTATTGAATGACACCCCCCTTCCAACCTGTATTCGTAGGAGTACCATCGCAACCCACACAGATTACGTCTTCTAAGTTCCATCCTTGATTTTCTAACAAAGATATGATAGAAGTAAAGATCCCCTTCGCAGTGCCACGACTCGGCGTCGTATGTCCCAAATAAATAGATCCCGGCTCTGTGAGAACTGAAATGTGCTCTTGCAAGACTTCTTTTCGGTGGTACCGACCGTCTATTTTATCGTTTTTGAGTGTCTTATCTTTTCGTCCATCAAAGTAGATACTTTTTACTACAATTGCATCAATATCTTTGCTGACCTGGGTCCTTGATTTTGAAACAGCTCTATGAATTTTATTCTTATCGATAACAAGACTGAGATCTTCGGAAGATACTAATCCTACTAGAAAATAATCCTGCAATTCATAACTCAGAGTTTTACTAAAAATAGAATGAAAAAAATTAATGGGAATGAAGCACATAAAATAAAATAGACGAAATTGACTGGAGGGTTATATAGGTGAATTTTACAAAAATAAAAATTCCGGTAGAGCCCTAAAAATATATTTTTATATTTTTTAAATTATTTTTACGGTAATCTTCAACTAATAACACAACTTTTGAGAGGTATTAGGTAACGAAATTCGAAAAAAATAATTTCGGAACACCCTATTAGACATTGTTTTACGACGACAAACAAAGATTTCAATTCTATTCAATGAATTTTACTGACACTGACACAACGAAGATTTTGGTGGCAATCTTTACACCTTTTATTATAAGAACTGGTGGTATCACCAATTGCATTGCAACAGCCAGCGATTGTCATTGTTTCACCTAACTCAGCAGATGTGACTGAATTGACGACTTTGGCACCTTTTTTCGCTTTGACTTTTCCGGGTTTAGGTTTTTGAAAATGAGGCATCTATCCCGCCTTTACCTAGCGCGTGCAAAGAACATTACACTCTTGTAGAAATAAAGACTTCTTGAATATTAATTCTTTTATTTAAAATCAAATCCCACATTCAACCCCTTGACATTTTATGACATTTCCCAGTGTTGCCCAATAATTACTTAAGTATTACTACAACATCCTCCCTCTTAAATCTAAACATTTTTTTTTAATATTCTTAATAAAACTTAATTCTACTTATTCGGCTAAGTAACTCAATTCTATTTACCTCAATCACAAACATAGTCTTCTAAATATCTAGGTCTGACTCTTACCCTAGGAGTCATTGGCTCTTCTACCTCCCCTCTACAAACATCATTATTTTCTGATCCTTTACTTTGAACATTACTCCTATCTACTTCCGTTTCATTTGAGCTCAATGAAACCTCCCTCTCTGTAATTTCCTCTTGATTAAAGTTGGCTGATTCTACCCTAACAACCCCTTGTCCCTTGTGAGCTTCATAAGGAGCTGGAACTAAATGCCACCTATTACGTCTGTACTGCACTCCTTGAATATTAACAAAGTAAGATCTAGGTTCTTTTGCCTTCCTAGTAATGACTCCATATTTTCTCAAATCAATAACCCAAACCATATCACCTATCTGCAAATTTCCTAGCTCTACAACCCCATGTCTCCTATCATAATTTTTAGCCATCTTTTCCCTTGTCATTTCTCTTTTATTAAGATATTCCTCGTGGACTTTTGATTGAATTTTGAATTGATTTGTATTCATAGGTAAATTTTCTCTAATTTTTCTGTTAAACATGAACTCACTAGGACTGAACCCTGATTCACCCGGAGTGTTTCTGTAAATTAAAAGTGCCAACTGAATATCCGAATTCTTTTTAAGTAACATTTTTGCAATTTTAACTGCAGCTTCATTACTTTGAGCAAAATATGGACTGCTTATAACATGACTAAAATTATATTCTTTTGAAAATTCCTTAAACTTTCCTTTGAACTGTGGCCCTGAAAAAACTATTGTGGTAATAATAGTTTTTTCTGTTAGATCAGTCAAACTTAATAATTCAAAAAATCTTGAATTATAATCTACTAAAACTACATACCATAAATTTTTAAATTTAAACAAATCAATGCCTATTTTTGCCATGCTCTAGTGGGCATCTCTTCTAATAACATTGGTTCCTTTTTATTAATTCTTTCTTGAACACATTTTGGACAATTATATTGAATATTGTCTAATACCACCTTTTGCATTGATTTTGGAATTACTAACCTGGAATTATATAATAAAAATCCATCCTCAATAGAAAAATTGAATCTATGCTCATAGTAGCTCTGCAATTGTGGTGGAATTTTATTCCTTTCTGGCCACCCAGACAATGTATAACTTTGTAACAATACACAAACCTGGCATTTCCCTTGTTCTTCTCTAATTTGTATCAATTTTGGGTCTATAATTTTGGAATAAATAATTGTATTAATACTGCAAATTTTTTCAGTTTCAATTTCAGTGTCTTTCAATGGTGCTCTTGACAATGCATCTGCTATAACTAATTTTTTTCCTGGAACATAAACAATGCTATATAAATATTTCATAAGCTGTAGTCTAAATCTTAATAGTCGCGGTGTCAAGTCATCTAAAGGTTTAGATTGCAATATCTGCACTAACGGTTTGTGATCCGTTTCTAATTCTACTGCAACCCCTACAACATAATCTTTAAATCTATTCATAGCCCAAGTCAATGCTAAACACTCTTTTTCAATTTGTGCATATTTTTTTTCTGTTTAACTTAATGTCCTGCTAGCATATGATACCACTTGCCTAATCCCTGTACTGTCTTCCTGTAAAAGCACAGCCCCCAATCCATATTAACTACTATCAGCGGATATTATAATTTTCTTGGATGGATCATAATGACCTAATACTGGAGCTTTTTGAAGCAGTGATTTTATTTTATTGAAAGCATTTTCTTGATATATATCCCAATGAAACATTACTCCATCTTTCAAATAGTTAAGAGAGTTTGAATTAAGTTGTAAGCGAAAATTTAGGAAAATTCACAAAACAATTTTGGTTTTCTCTTAGCAAGGCAAGCAATTTTTCGACTGTATGAATTTTGATAAAATACATACCTGGTAATAGAAGTTGTGTCTCTTGTCTAGTATAAATTGATTATTAGTATCAAATTTTATGGAAACTTTTCTTTTGAGGCTTATAAGAATGTACCTACAGTTCTTTCTTGCATGTGACGGAAAGCATTTCACTTCCACCACTGCGCTTTCTCTACTGCTAAACCTAAAACATTCAAACAATATAACAAGGCCGTCACCCAAATGTCAATATTTTTATTTAATTTTTTTAAGTCTTACCATTTTTTTAGGACTTGCTCCTAAAATGCCGACAATGCCGTGCTGGTGATCAATAAATATTCCTGCTGGAATAACCGTTTTATTTTGGTTTTCTTAAAATAGTTTCATCGCAACATTTTCATATTTCTGACCATATCTTGTGTCCTCGTTTGTGTGAGAGTTATTTCACTCCACTTCGCCTTTCTGCAAGTAGTAGTCTTTCGGTACTGTTAACTATTTCCTCTTGATCTTAAATTGGAGAAAACCAATAAAACATTAAAACTTTAAAGATCACAATCTATATTTTTCAATCAGACCAAAGGTCAGAATGACAATCCAATAATGACAACCTTGACAAGCGGTTTTCGCGGGACATTCAGATACGTTCGGAAATTACAATCAAGATGCATCGACAAAACAAAAATAATTCAATAAAAATAGTAAAATCTATCATTCGGCCAATTCTGACTTCTACGCGCCCTCGCGAAACATTACATAACTATCTAAACAAATAAACTTGTATCTCACAATATTTTAATTTTATTATTGTGGTTGACAATCTCCCCCTTAATAACTCATTTAAGTGATAATAACTCATTTAAGTGTATTTACTAACAATTACTTAACAATTATTACATACACTTGAAAATTTAGTAAAAGAAAAACTACTATGTAACCAATATAGGAACGTACTATGTAACCACCCCTCGCAAGTATCTGTATAATCTTCATTGTTCTATATTCTGCTATTCTAAATACTATATGTGGCATATCACATTATTCAATCATAAGTTTTCCTTAAATCAATCACATATTAAGTCTGATAATTATCAAGAAACAAACAATAATGAAACTTTATCACTATTCACTAAACGTGTTGTTGCAAACAACAATCCACACTGTTGATTATTAAACAACAGTTCACTAATTTAATTTATCTGTTGATTATTAAACATTGTGTGCACACTGTAAAAATGAGTCACAACATTTTTTTGATAAAATTTATCATATTTTTAAACCAACACACTTCTTTCATTCTATTATATGTTTTTTCGAAACCGAAGTGTCCATTATTGTCATGATTCATCCTTAAAATTTGCCACCTGACGACGGATTTGGGAACCACCCATAAAATTTTAATATTTTCCTCTTTTTTAATGATGCGATATAGTTTTTTGTTCTTCACTGTAAAGTTATTTTTAACTTCAGTAACATCGTCACTTTCCGGATCTTGTAAAATTCGAATTAAGCGTTGTATTTTTGGATCACCAGATTGCACTGTTTCGAGCCATGCAGTGTCTTCTTCTATTGTTATTACATCAATCATATCCGTCAATTCGATGTCTTCTTCTACAGGGTTGCGGCTCAAAGCATCGACGTAGGCTATTCTAAGACCAGGCCTACATTCAATTGAAAAGTCACACTCCTGCATAGAAATCCACCATCTGGCTACACGGGGAATGAGATCTCGTTTGGTCATGGTGCTGCGTATAGCATTGCAATCAGTGACTACTTTAAATTTTATGCCTAACAAATACGTACGAAATTTTTGCAAAGCTGTCACAAGAGCTAAAGTCTCGAGTTCATACGAGTGGAGCCGTTGCTCTTCCGGAAAAGTTTTCCTGCTGTAGTAAGCAACCGGTTGTAATTTATTATTTCTTTTCTGTAGAAAAATAGCACCCACTCCCAACTTACTGGCATCGGTATGAACCTCTATGTCAGCTGAAGGATCATACAGTGTTAGAAGGGGACGACTCACCAATCAATTTTTTAACTCATCAAAAGCTTGTTTCTCCTCAGTACCAAATTTCCACAGCACTTCTTTCTTGGTAAAATCCGTAAGAGGGCTAGCTATAATGGA
Source organism: Aproaerema taeniolella (assembly GCA_949987775.1). Lineage (NCBI taxonomy): Eukaryota > Metazoa > Arthropoda > Insecta > Lepidoptera > Gelechiidae > Aproaerema > Aproaerema taeniolella. Next base: position 6,820,063 of record OX465263.1, on the reverse strand, counting down.
AAAACTTCTGACGAAACACCGAAAGTAACTCGCAAGTCCAATAAATTGTCGAACCTCATGAACGTTTTTTGGTTCAGGAAAAGGTTTTACAGCCACAATTTTGAGGTTTCGAGGTCTTATATCGTCTGCTGATATCTCATATCCTAAATCAGTGTTTTTCAACCTGTGGGTCGCGACCCCCTGGGGGGTCGCAAAGCCTTTATAGGGGGGTCGCAGGGGGTCGCGAGGAATTAGTAAAATAAGAAATAAAGCTTGAAAAATATTTTTATTAGAAAATATTAATTATTCATACTTATAGTGTACTACACTATAAGTATAATTAATATATTTCATAGGTACTTCACTGTAGTATCTGTAGGACAGTTAACATGAGATTTTTATTATCAAATTTCCAACAGTAAAAAATCTGTGCAATTTTTTTATGTTAATGTGATGGTTGCGCCTGTTTTTCGTCAATCAATTTCTGCCATCGCGGATCTGTTTTTGCTACATTTAGAATTAAGTCGTTTTCTAAATTAAGCCGATTCCTCTGTTTGTTTTTTATTTGGGCCATTGACGAAAATGTCAACTCGCACAAATAAGAGGTGGCAAATGGAATCAAACACTTCAAAGCTTCTGTGGTCAATTCTGGGTATTCTGATTTTCTTTTTAACCAAAAGGTATCCAAATTAACCGACTTGAATTCCAAGTGCAACATTCCATCGGCAGATAATTCCAGCAGATTCCCAAGCTGGCTTCATCTATAGCTGCACTCAAAAACGGGTTTATGATCCACCTTTGTCCAGTGTTCTGTGATAGTTCTTGCACCGAGAAATAATGGCTTATTTCTTCTTTCAAATTCTGCAAGACAATTTCCATACCAGGTATATATGCTTTGATGTTTATCTCAGACCCCACCTCTCCAATGAAAGACTGGGTCGACGGAAATGAGTCGAATTTGTTTTGATTGATAGATGAAGACCACAAGGTAATTTTTTTTGTAAGCCATGGATTTTGTCTTTAGCGGTAATGACATTTTCATCCCGTCCTTGAAGGCTTTTATTCAAGCTATTTAAATGCTCGAATAAGTCGGAAAGAAATGCCAGTTTTAATAGGAATTTCGGATCACAAATGAATGTGGAATATTCTGAGTTGATCTGCTGTAAATATACCTCGCTCGAAGTTCAAAAACTCTGGTCAGTACTTTTCCTTTCGATAACCACCTCACCTCCGTGTGGTAAAGTAAATTTTGGTGCAGTGAACCCATGTCTTCACAAATGATTCGAAATAATCGTGTTTGTAATGCTTTCCCTTTAATAGAGTTCACTATTTTTATAATTATATTGAGGACTTCATTGTACTCCTGTGGTAAGGTTTTGGCCGCAAGAGCTTGGCGGTGAAGAAAGAAATGCATCCAACAAGCATTTGGCATGACTTGTTTTAGTCTGGTAATGAATCCGCTTTTCGAACCAGTCATAGCTTTTGCTCCGTCACTACAAATAGCTATGCATTTCATCGCCCAATCTATATTGAAGCCTTGCGAACATGTTATATAAGCACTGACCTGTTGTATTCGTGGGAAGAGCTTTACAAAACAGTATTTCTTCCATCAATCTCTCATTGGATTCAAAACGCACAAAAGTACAAGCTGCGCACAACCCGCAATATCCGTAGATTCGTCAAACTGTAAGGACACATAAGTACTTTCTTTAATTTTTTCTATGACTTGATCACGAACATCAGTCTCCATGTCACTTATCCTGCGTTGAATGGTATTGTCAGAGAGAGGTATAGTTTTGAGCTTTTCCACCTCTTGGTTGCCGAACATAATCTCTGCTATATCTAAAGCCGCTGGTAAAATTAAATTTTCGGCAATCGTATGAGGTTTTCCTGCTTTAGCCACACGAAAAGCTACACGATAACTAGCTAGCAACGCTTTCTCATTTACATTGGACATTTTTACTACAGCAGTTTTTTGATGTTCAAGAACCTTCAATTTTCTTTCGAAAAATTCCAACGGTTTGTTTTTTTCATTTGGATGTTTTGTGTTGAGGTGGCGCACTAATTTTGATGGCTTCATGCTTTCTCGTGATAAAGTTTCAAAGCAAATAACGCACTGCGGTTTATTTTCAATCACAGTAAATCCGAATTTTAAATAGTTGTCGTCATACAGACGTTTTTTCTTTGGTTTCATTTCACTACCACTACTCTCACTAGAATTAGAAGTTGAGGGCTGTGTTGATCTTTTTGGAAATTTATCCATTTTTAATCATTAGTACAAGATACTTAGTAAATTCAAATAAATACGTGAGTTCAACACAAAACAAACGTGCGCAAATGACACCGAATCGCGGATTGACAATGACAAGGTCACGTTGTTCCCGCTGGCCGGCGGCACTGCTGTCGCGGCAGTCCGTCATCCGTCTGTACCCCCCGACACCCCCGCAACGCTCATTGTGTCTCGCTCTCACTCGACTTGTATTGGTCGGCGCGGCGCGGCCTCGCTCGCCTCACTCTTGAGCCGGCATCGGCCTGGCTCACACGCATGCACGATAGCTTTACCTGCTTTTCTGTGGAGGCGTTTGGCGAAATAGTAAAATACAGGTCAGAGGTAAAATACGAGCGAAGGGTAGGGGGTCGCGAAATATTTTTACGTACTAAGGGGGTCGCGCCACGAAAAAGGTTGAAAAACACTGTCCTAAATAATCTACATGTGTCTGAAAGAAGTGACATTTTTCGAGAGTCAAAGTCAATTTGGCGTTTCTAAGAAGTTGGAATACTTTTTCCAGTTTCTCCATTGCCTCATCCAGTTTTGGAAGGAACTAAGAGGTCATCCATGTACGCCAGAGCTAGCTTCTTCCCATAACCTCTTAGAATTGTGTTATTTGTTCTTTGGAACACACTCGGCGCATTTGCTAATGCAAAGGGCATCCTATTATATTCAAATAAACCATCTGGAGTAACAAATGCAGTGAGGTGTTTACTGTCTTCGGCCATTGGCACCTGATAATAGCCAGAGGCTAAATCTAGGTTAGTAAAGTATTCATTACCTCCAAGACTGTCCAATTGATCGTCAATGCTTGGTAGAGGGTATTTATCTTTAAGAGTTTTTCGATTAACAGGGTTTCTCAAACTTTTGGCTCCGCGAACCCCTGTTAAAGTTTCCAGATGACAGCGAACCCCTTGAGTCAAGGATTAGTCAAGAACCTTGAGTCATTTAGTTATCCGCTAGTCATCAAGTCGCCATCACGTAAAACTTGCCGCGAACCCCCTACCGATGAATGGCGAACCCCTAGGGGTTCGCGTACCCCAGTTTGAGAAACCCTGGATTAAGAGCTCTGTAGTCAACGCAGAGCCGCTTTTCTCCGTTTTTCTTATTTACTAATATAACCGGACTTGCGTATGAAGAGCAACTCTCTCTAATTATATTATTCTTTAGTAAATCTTCTATGATCTCAGTTAACATCCTTTTCTTTTACCGACATCCCGTTAGGATTGTATACTACTGGTGTTTCATCAACAAATTTTATGTGCATCTCCATTAACTCTGTTACTCCTAACTCAGATAAATTCAAAGCAAAACAATCTCTGTAATTCATTAGTAGGTTATGAAAATTTCCTAAATCACTATCACTTAAGATCGCGCCAATTTTGACCTTTTCTAGTGGAAAAAGCTCATAATTTTTGAAAATTTCAGTAACTCCTACATACGAGGAAACGTTTTTAAGTTCGCGGAATGGGTGGTTAGGCCATTAATGAGGGTACTTTTCTGAATTATAACGAATTCAGTGACTAATTATTAGTATAAATACGAAGTTTCATTCTAATCGGGTCATTAGTCTTTGAACTATCGTCGATTAAGCAACTCAATCGGGAAGCAAGTGTGAAATATGGAGAAAATCGAGTACCGCGCAGTTATAAAATTCCTTACCAAGCAAGGAAAGTCTGCTCAAACCATTCTGGAAGAGATGACTACTACTATTACAGTTTATTGTACACAGGAAAAATCACAAATGTTACAGACAAATAGAAAAACGAACACAAAAGGCACAGCTTATTTCTTTAAGAAATTTCTTCCAGCAGACCTGGGACAGTGAGAGGCGTAAAATAAATAAAGACAGACGTGCACAATTAACCACTGAAATCTAAATACTAATATAAACTACATAAAAATACAACTACACATACATATAATATATAAATAATTACCATCAAATAATTGACATCTGTTTACCGGGACTTGTCCGGGTAAAAACATGGTTTACAAGTGGCACAGTCTCTTTAAGCAAGGCAGGGACTCCCTTGAAGACGACCCCCGACCAGGACGGCCAATCGAGGTTACCACTCCGGAAATTGTTCAAGAAGTCGAAAAATTAATATTGGAAGATGCACGTTTAAAGAAGAAAAAGCTCGCAGAAATGGTTGGAGTATCAGATACAACCATTTTTAAAATTTTTCACGACCATCTTGGCATGACTAAGGTCAGCGCAAGATGGGTGTCGAGAATGCTGCCAAAAACCCCCGAGAATGCTCGCCGCCTCAAAAACAACGACGCCTGGAGTGTTCTCGCGCGTTTTTGGACCTCTGTGCTGAAGACGAAGATGGTGTTTTGAATCAAATTGTTACTGGAGACGAAACTTGGGTTCATCATTATGAACCTGAGTCTAAACAAGACTCTATGCAGTGGCACAAGAAGGGTACACCACCGCCGAAGAAGTTCAAGGTGTCACAGTCGGCTGGAAAAATCATGGCTACAGTTTTTTGGGACTCAGAAGGGATCCTGTTGATCGATTACAAAGAAAAAGGTGTCTCCATAACTGGAGAATACTACGCTACAATATTAGAACGATTAAAAGAAGCTGTAAAAGAAAAAAGAAGGGGAAAATTGACCAAGGGTATCCTCCTTCTGCACGACAACGCGCCTGCTCACACGAGTCGAGTTGCGTTGGCCGCCCTGCATAAAGTGGGCTTTGATATTTTAAATCACCCACCCTGTAGTCCAGACCTGGCCCCTAGTGATTATTACTTATTCCCAAAATTGAAAAAAGAACTTCGTGGGAAGAAGTTTTCGAGCGATGAAGAAGTGAAGGACGCAGTTTCGGCTTATTTTTCAGACAAAGATAAAACATTTTCCTGGGTATGTTTTTTTTCTCTTCTTTTTTCACTTTGGTTCAGCTGTTGCTCGTATATGGGTTCTCCACTATTAATTTCTTGATTTTCTTTTTCTTCAGTAATATTTTTTTTGTATTTCGGTTGTTGTTGGCATATTGCATGATTTTTTTAAAATATTCTTGCCGTTTCTTTTACCTGGGTATGTCTTAATTTCTCTCCTTTTTTCGCTTTGGTTCTGTTGTAGTTCTTGTAGTTTGTTTATTGGTTCTTCTGTATTAATTTATTTATAATATTTTTTTGTATGTCGGTCGCCGTTGGTATAATGCATGAAACTTCTATAGGTTTTTCTTTATTTCTCTTACCTGGGTCTGTTTTTTTTGGAGTGTTGTGGTCAAGGACATGTTGTTTTTTTTTTTATATATTTTTTTTAATAGATCACCAACAAGTTACACACCAACTCTTAATTAAAATGGCACAAATTTATAAAAAAAGGCTAAATGGTAACCCAATTATAGGTGACAACCGCATTCAAAAAAATTTAAGTAACATTATACCAAGAACATAGTACCTAATATTATACCTTAAATCAAAATAAAACAGTCGCAAGGGAAACAATTTGCAACATGAAAAGTTACATTTAAATTATACATATACAATACAATACAATACTCTTTATTGCACACAAAAAAAACATAAAACATAACATTAAACAAAAAACAAATGTTCATGATGTAGTGTGCAATACTATAAAACATAGTATTGAAAATTAAACATGGGTGAGCTACTTTAAACAATTTAGACCAAGGATTTGTTTTTTGATCAAAGCTTTAAAGGAATAGCTTTTATCTCCAAAAATATCACAGCTGGTAGAAATTGTATAATATTCCCTAGCCATTCTTTGTAAAGGCGAGTGAAACCCGAGATTAGAACTAACCGACCTCAATGAAAAAGGCTGATATTTATTAGGGCGTGGTAATTTCGCGGGCACTTTTATATCTACTTGAGGCAACAACTCGGGACAATCAAGGGTACCACTCACAAATTTGTAAAAGAACATAATATCCAGGTAGCGTCTACGATCGGACAGAGAGTTCATTTTAAAATTCAGAAGTCTTTCTGAATAAGATTTCAACTTTTTAGCTAACCCAAACTGATACGACAAGTGCCACAAAAACCTTTTCTGTACCCTCTCAATTTTTTTAATATACACATCATAGTGTGGATTCCAGACCACACTGCAATATTCTAAGTTACTACGTACCAAGGCATTATATTGCATTATCATAGTGTGAGATTTTTTGAATTCTTTGGTATTACGCAATACAAAGCCAAGAATCTTAAAACTTTTGTTACAAATCTTATCAATATGCGTATGAAATCTTAACTTACTATCCAAGGTCACTCCCAAATCCCGCACACAGTTTTCTTCGGTCAAGGGCTCATTGTCTATGAAATAGGATCGAAATAGATGCACTTTTTCTCTGGTAAACCGCATCACACAACATTTCTTAGCATTGAGGCTCATATTGTTTTTATATTGTTTTTACGACACCAAGAGACAAGTTTATTAAGATCAGACTGCAACAACTGAGCATCATGAGAAGAAGTCACTCGCTTAACCAACTTTAAATTATCTGCGAAAAGGTAACACTTAGACTGTTCAAAAGATTCGCAAATATCATTCATAAAGATGTTAAATAGTAAAGGGCCTAAATGGCTTCCCTGAGGTACACCGGAAAGAGAAACATAGAGCCTTAAAGAATACCCATTTACCACAACCGAAGATTCCCTATCACAAAGGTAGGACCTAAACCAATTTAATAAATTTCCGTAAATACCATAACATGAAAGTTTGTTAATTAAAATTTCGTGATCTACTTTGTCAAACGCTTTACTGAAGTCCGTGTATATGACATCCACTGATTTTTTTGAGTCTACTTCATGATCTAGATACTCAATCAAAGAAACCAAATTGGTAGCTGTGGAACGCATTTTCAAGAAACCATGCTGATGGGGGCTAATTATTTGCTTAAAATGCCACATGATAACCGGGTACACAAGTTTTTCAAATAATTTTGCAAAGACTGATAAAATGGAGATTGGCCTATAATTTGATACAATTTTATCATCTCCGTTTTTAAAAACTGGTACAATATTGGCTCTCCTCCATTCCGCGGGAAATCGTCCAGTAGCCAGTGATTTATTATACAGTATTGAAAGTGGACAGGAAAGTGCTTCAGCACAACGCACTGCAAAGATAGAAGGGATTCCATCAGGTCCAGCACTTTTTTAAATGTCCAGTCTTTTTAAAGCTTTCAATACTTTTCGTTCTGTAATTGCTAAAAGACCTAATGATGCAATATTAGGATATTCGGTACAAACAGGGACCGAATAGGAAGTAGAGGCCGTGACACTGGAAGAAAAAGTGCTCGAAAAATGTTCGGCAAAAAAATTACAAGCATCAGGACCAGTTGCAGCTACTTGACCATTGAGGTACCAACTGTGACGGATAAGTACTTTTATTAACTCTTTTACTCTTTATAAAGGACCATAAAAGTTTAGGGTTGGAGGAAATTGCAGACTCCAATCGCTTTAGATAATTTTTGTAACATATACTTTGGAGTAGCTTACATCTAGACCTAATCAAATGAAAAGAAAGTTGATCCAACGGATTGTTATTAAACTTTTTCAGCTTTTTCCTTAGTTTGAATTTCTCGCGCAGAAGATTGATGAGATTTTTCGAATACCAAATAGGATATTTTTTCTTACGTGGCTTACTTTTCGGAACATATTTCTCAATGACTTCTCTTAAAGTTTTATTGAAAACATTTAACATTTCGTCTACTGTTTTAGAATCCTCCAATACACATCCCCATTGAACTTGATTTAGTTCACTAACTATTTTAACATAATCAGCCTTGAAGAATAAAAATCTTTCTACATTATCCATTGATAGACCCTGAACACAATGAAACGTCAAGTCAAATATTAATGGAGGGTGATGTTTATCAACCACAGCTGTCAGCGTATTATGAGCCAATCTAATGTTAGTCACACCAAAATTACTAATTATTAGGTCCAATATTCTATTATTATCGTTCGTGTTTTTCTAATTGTTTTGGGCCTTCATTAATTATTTTGATTGTCAAACTCATTAAACTTGGTACTGGTTCTGATACCCACTGTTGCCGAGCAATTGCAATAGATGTTCATCTTGTTCCTGGTTTTGTGATGTTTCTGAATTGTCAATTATGTTGCGTGCCAAACTCATTGAACTTGGTCCTGGTTTTGTCAGTTCAGCGTCGCAAGGCAGTAGCACAGGATCTGTTTCTGAATCGCCATTAATTATTTTGCGTTCCAAACACATTGAACTTGGTCCTGATTGTGTAAGTTCAGCGTCACAAGGCAATAGCGCAGGGCTCAAAACTGTGCGGTTCTCCCATTTTTTCTATTTTACTGGATCGAATAATTCTTTAGGAATAGCTTCGCGGTCAAATGGAGAAACTCCACTTTTTCTGAACCCATTAACCAAAATGACGGGGTTCATCTCACTCCATATATTGGTGAGAATTCGTGCAAATTCACTTTTAGGCAATCGTGACCCTATTGGCCCTATTGTCCCCGCCATGTTATTGATTCAGCTTCCCATCTATCCTTTAAAGGTTTCATGGTGCTTAAGTCCAGCGGCTGCAATACCTGAGAGGTGTGTGGTGGAAGTTTCATTATTGTTATATCTTGAGAAGCTGCGTATTCTAACACACCCAAGCTTACATGTGTTTTGTGTCCGTCAAATATTAAGAGGATTGGTCTCTCCGTACCTATCGCGGGGACAAACACATCTCTTATATACTTTTCAAAGATAGAAGTCTCCATCCAGCCCTTTTCACTTGAAGCGTAAGCGGTTTTAACTTGCTCATCGGAGTAAATCCATTGATTCCAAAGATATTTCCCTGAAATATAATCAGAGGAGGAATTTTGTCACCGCAAGCATTTGTACATAAAAGAACGGTTGTGTTATTGCGCTCAGGTCCACTGGTTGTTCTTGTGGCCTCAAACCCTTTTTTTCCCTATAATTTTGCCCTTAGTTGGGTCATTGCAAATGGATGTCTCATCCAAATTGTAGATTTATTTGGGTTTTTCCTTTAACTCTAATTCTTGTAATACGCTCTCCAACAAATCTGAAAAACCGTAGATAATGAAAGGGTCGCAAGCGTTTTTTCTTGCAATTTCTACATTTAGTGTTTTTTTTATAGAAAGTTCATTCCTCTCCTGAAAGGAGTGAAACCAATCTTTTCCTGGAATTTGGTTCTTAAAAGGTGTGACCAAGCCATTTTGGCGCACATATTCTGAAATTAATACAGAGGCGTCCTTCCTTGTTAATGGGAACCCGTGTTTCTCCATTATGTGCAAGCAATCCGCCATTTTTTTTTCAAATTCTGGAGAAAAAACTGTTGGATGTCCAGCTCTTTTCATCACACAATAATTTAATCTAAAAGAAATTGTTGTTCTTGGTTTTCCGAATAATTCTGCCGCTTGGGTAAGCGTCATTTTATTTTGTTTAACAGCGTCAACTGCTTCTTCTAGTTGCCGTTCTGAATAACTTATTTCTTTAATCCTCTGCCGGACCATCTAAAACAACAATTATTTACTATTAAGTACATAACAAGCAATTACAAAAGAATGAGCATCTAAAGAAAACTTAATTAAGTCACTAAACAAAATACCAAACAACAATTTAAAATCCACGTAAGTTTCGTCAATTAAATAACTTTTAAAACAAACCAAACCGCATCGAAATCGGTCTATTTGTTTACAAGCAATGATGTGTGTTTTTTTATATTAAAAGAGTAAGTACCTACATGTCACCGTAACATTGTCAAACCCGTAATATTGTAATTTTACTTGGTAAGATTATAATCTCTCGGTACTAAAGTAGTGAGTAAACTTTGAGACATTTCATTAATAGAATGTCTCAATTTCATAGACATTTCATAAACAGAATGTCTTAATTTTTTTCACATTGACGGACTTTTTTATTATATTATTGCAACCTTACCCAACCTATCATAACCTAACTTATCCTAATTCCATGCAGATGGCCCTTAAAATTTCGTGGATTTGTAATTTTATTGGGCACTAGCTGTCCGCCCGCGACTTCGTCCCCATGGGAATATTCCCGGTGGATTTTAATTTTTTTTAAAATATAAACCTGGTCGTGACAATAAGAAACACAACAAAAAAAGAATCATCCAAATCGGTCCAGCTGTTCTCGAGTTTTGCGCTTACCAACACATTTTGCGATTCATATTTATATTAGTTTTTTTAGACGAAAAAGATTTAAATAGAATATAATAATATATATATATATATATATAAGACTAATGACTAGACAAGAATTGACAAATGAATAAAATTACTTGTTTCGCTATAAATTATTAACTAACACAATTATTTAATGATAGAATCAATTAATTGTAGTGGTGTATTATATTATTTTAATTTTGTTTATTAATTAAGCTAATTACTTTTTGTTATGAAAAATAATAGCGCCACTCTTTTTAAAACATTGTGATGCCCCTACGGGGTAGGTACTATATGTCACAGGACTTTATTTATAAACTGTATTATCTTAAGAAAACCATGTAGAAAAGCAACGAATAAATGAATTGAATTGAACCCGCCCTGAATCTGACCTGGGCCAAACGTCCTCATCAAGCTGGCCGCATTGCCGCGCTGGACGGCAATGGACAGACGCTGGACCAGGTAGGAGCCAGAGCGGGAGTCACCACCACGAGCTGACAGTCTCCCGAATCAACTCCCTACCTTCACTACCCCAGGGACCCGCCGTTTCAAATGCGATGGGAACAAAGATATACGATTGTCCCATCGCCGTGTATTTAATGTGTTTTTGACAGGCTGCCCATTCTGCCGCTGCCCCTGCCACTCGTGTGGTCCTGCTTAAATGAGAGGGTGCGAAAGTACTGACGCAGGTAGCGTCCCATATGAGGGAGCGACCCTTTTGCCAGGGAACCATAGTAATACCATCTGGTCTTTTCCCATCTGAACGGCTCAGGCCGGGCGGCTCTAGGATGGAGGGAACGTTAGCCAAAATTGGAGCTCTGCGTATAACGTCGTTTAGGGCATGGTGACGCGGAAATCTGCCAACGCAGCGTTGACAACTCAGTGCGTGATGGCCATTAGCTTCCACAGTTGAACCACAAATGCATACGTGTACAGGGTGACTCAGTCCAGATTTTAAACTTAAAAAAATAAAACAAAAGTATCAGGTGTACTTATGGAAATTTTAATAACATTAAAAGAAAGTGCATTAAATGGAAATTTATTTGTGAAAAACATCATCAAGATGCTTTCCTTCTCGCCGTACACACTCTTCGAGTCGGACACGTGTATTTCCTATCACACACTGCAGTAACTCGCTGGGGATACTGTTCACTTCTTCGGTTATTTTTGCCTTTAAATCGTCAAGAGTCGCAAGCGGGTCGGTAAAAACTTTACCTTTAAGGTATCCCCATAAGAAGAAGTCACAAGGAGTAAGATCGGGTGATCTTGGCGGCCAGGGTATGTCTCAAAATCTGCTGATGATTTTCCCAGGAAAAAATCCTCTGACTGTATTCATTGAGATCCTGGCAGTGTGCGCTGTGGCGCCATCTTGTTGTAACCATACTTCTGGATAATTAACTGATACCCTGTCTTAGTTCTGGCATAAAAAAGTTGTTTATCATATCGGCATAGCGCTCACTCGGCACTGTAACAGTAGTGCCACGATGGTTTTCAAAAAAGAAAGGGCCAATGATTTCTTTTGCAGAGATCGCACACCATACAGTCAGTTTGGACTATGTAACATCTTTTGATGCTTTTGATTTGGGGTTAGCGGGAGCCCAGTACCGACAATTTTGGCGGTTTACATAACCTTCAAGGTGAAAGTGAGCCTCATCACTGAAATAAACATCTTCTAAGTCATTTTGCTGCGGGAAAGTTTCCAACATTTGTTCGGCATAAGTTTTACGCTTAGCGTAATCTTCAGGCTTGATTTTTTGAGTGATTTGTATCTTGTATGGATGCAGCTTTAAGTCTAGTGCCAATATGCGTTGCAGACTTGACCGGTGAATATTCAATGACACGGCATGTTTTCTTACCGAAAGTCGAGGCTGAGCCGCGACTGCAGCGGCGACGCGGTTAATGTTTTCAGCTGAACGCACAGGTCTGTTTCGACGCCGATTCGTTTTGTTTATTGCTGAGCCCGTTAGCCGAAACCTTTCCACCCACATCTTTATTAATTGGACACTTGGTGCATCTCTCGAATATCGAATATTGTAGTGACTACAAAACTTGCGCCGTGCAAGTGTGTATGAATGTCCGTTGCTAAAATAAGCCTCCACTGCGTACGCACGATGCGCTCCCGACCACGACATGAGGCCGACTAAAAATTTCCAAACGGTCAGCTTTCGAACGCTACACCCCGCTCCCCGCTAGCCCCGGAGCCGACGAACTTATTAATGATTTAAATTTAAAAAGTTTGCTGAGTCACCCTGTAGTTGACAGACATTGCAGCCTAACCGAAAATCAACAGCCACCCGCAAAGAGTCATCATCTAGCAGTGTACCCAAATTGGGCGATGGCAGCGCATGTAACCACGCCCCCGATTCCGGAGCAGAGACTGCTCTGAGCCTTGCCAGTTCCACTCCCTCCGCTCCCTCAGTTAGGTGTTTCACTACCGCCTTACAACCAATCTCATCCCAGGATCGCTGTCTCTCTGGATCATCTGGCACCCTCTCACCCGGGAAGGCAGCCAACCAAGCAGCTAAATCCTTCTCCTCCAGTGGGATCCTAACTTCATTGCCTCCACGCGAGAGAATTCCAGCAAAGAGTTCTGTGACTCCCCGTGCTGAAGCCAAGAATGCCGGCAAAGCGATATCGCATACCCTGCGAACACCCAACCCACCGTACCGAATCGGCAGAGCCGCTTGCAACCACTGATTGCTCTCCAGGCTGACATTTAATATGCTTTCAAGAGCCTGTCTAAAAACTTCATCCAATTGGTTGCATTGTTCTGGGAACAACCAGGTAGGGCAAGTTCGAACCAGGTACGTAAGCTTAGGCGTCGAGAAACAAAGTCGCAAAAGTATTAAAGCAACGTGGGCCGGCAGATGCTGAAGACGCTCTAATGCATCCAAGCAAATGCGTCTGGCACACCCTCGCGGAAAATAGGAGAACCCAGAAGAGAGAACTCATCAGTCCTAAGTTCCCTTAAACCTGGTACGAGAGACTGAAACTGTGGAAAACACGACCTGGCTGTTTCGCTACAGGCGAAAAATTCACATTTTGCCGTGTTTACCTCTAGCCTAAATTTATCTTTTAAAGAAAATGATAAATTAATGAAAAAAAAAATTAAGTACATGTGAAACATTCATGCGCTCTTAGCAGCCTAAATTGTAGGTATTCTACGTGTTATTTCTACCGGTGTAACATTTCATTCGGATTCGTCCAGTAGTTTTTGCGTAACCGAGTAACAGACACACATTCATACATCCACATAAACTTTTGATACCTACTCGAACAGCATTAACAATAAAGTAGACAGATATCTCCGTACTAGACTTCAGCAAAATTTATTTAGACGTTTAGGCGTAAAAAAACATAGGTTTACACGTTTTCGGTTAAATTTGTGTACTCATTACAAAACACAAATATTTTATATGCTTTTGTCGATAAGAAAGCCAATCATAGCACATCACTAACTTTTTGCCGTGTGAAGCCGTGTGAGTCCCCGGCAGAGTAGAATAGGACCACCCTCTTTCTTACCGAGGTGTCGTACAAGGCGACTAAGGTAAATATGCAAGCAAGTTCATCTGCACACAGGGAAGGAAAACTCTGCAATTATATCAAAACCCTCGCCAACCCGTCTGCCAAGCGTGGTGAGTATGGCATTTACCCCTCATGTTATTGAGAGAGGCCCGTGCCCCAGCAGTGGGGACGTATATGGACTGATGATGAACTTTTTGCCAATTCTCACAAAATCGACGGAGCTAATTTGTCCAGTGTTTCCCAGTGGTCAGATTGATGGTCAGACTGGTCTAGCCCCAGATTTATTTGGTTTTGGTTTTCAATTTTATTATCTTACAATATTATTTTTATTACAAGCTTTTATTTGACTTTCCCTGTTAGTAAGTTAGTATGAGTGGGACAAATCTTGCAACTGAATTTAAGACCAGTTCTCCTCAACCGATTGAGCTGAAATCAGATATACTTATGTAAGTACGATGACAATGCAATGTTATGGTACCATTGAGCTGGTCTGATGATGGAGTCTGGAGGTGGCCATAGGAACTCCTAAACGAAACGGCGGAAACTTATCGAGTTTGGGTTAGTTGGATTTGTCTTTTCGAGCACTTTAGTTGCTCTGAGTAGAATAAAATCTTTAGAAGGACTCCTCATCGAGGAATTAGACAGTTCTAAATTAACCGGAAAAATACCGTGCAATAATAATGCATTACAAGAAATGCAGGGATTGAGAAACAACTAAAGTGTAAAATAAAATTAAATTTAAAAAACCTTTTTTCAATGACACTAAATTATTGCATTTTCCGGTTCATTTAAATATCTATTTTCTTGATTGTCATCATCATTTTTTCCGCCATATACTTTCATAGACCAAAGGTATCCTGTTTTTGACTCACAAATTTCGTAGCTCTTTATCCCTACCTTCGCAGCTTTATTTTTAACTAGCATCCCGCTCGGGACTTCGGGAATGTTATGTAGCCTATGTTACTCAGGGATGATGTAGCATTCGAATGGTGAAAGAATTTTTTAAATCGGCCCAGTACTTTTTGAGCCTATTCATTACAAACATACAAACATACAAAAATAGGTACAAATCTTTCCTCTTTATAATATTAGTGTAGATGTAGATTAGTGTAGAAGTGTAGATTAATTGTGCGAAGGACAATCTTCCTTTCCATAGCAACAAAGATTCATCTATCGCGATTTCCTGCGAAGGGAGGTATAAAGAGCTAAATTTATTGTTCAAATAATCTATTACGGGCTGAATTTTAGCAAGTTTTTTCCTATTTCCTTGCAAATGAGAAATAGTGTCATTATTAACGAAATGCAGATTTTTTTATAAGAATACATTTTTTATATGGCATGATGTCATTGAAATTGCCTATTTAAAAAAAAATATTTTTAGGGTACCAATATTCTAATTATACAGGATTTACAACCAGCGACTGCAACATCAAAATCGCGAAAAATGACCACACGTCATTCGGAGTGACATCTTGCCAAGCTTTTAACCTGGAACCTGGCTTTAGATTAGGGTCACTGAGCAACTGTTGAGCATAAGTATTAGTCTGGACAACTATTTCATCAATCAAATCAACGTCAAACATTTTTTTAAAGATTTGCAGGGGTGTCAAGTTTTCCGTAACAAATGTGGGACCAGCTTGTCCGGTAAATGTTTCACTTGTACCGCAAAATTTTTCTGGATCACCACTCCAATCAAAGTACAACATGTCAATCGTAGCCATTTCCCGTAGCGCCTCAGAATCCTGCCGATTAGGGTGGGCCGATGAAGTATGAAAAAATTTTTTTTTTCGAATTTACTTACCCAAGAGGTGGCAAAAGTTGCAGTTTCGCATGGAGATTCTAATAGTATAATCAGATCTAAAAAAATTACTGGCCTGAGCCCTCTACCAGCCGTCAACAATGCAACCATACAAGAATTTTCACTTATCCGTCGGATAGCTATTACAACTAATTCCCATGACTTATCATTATATTTCTTGTGTAGGATTAATAATGAAACAATAATATAAAGCAATAATAAAAAAAAAATGAAATTTTCATAGAAAAATATAGTTTCAGGACATAACACAAACAACATTTTTTTATTTTTTTGGAATTTTAAACTGATTTTTACTTTCGAACTCCATATCTGCGCGAGACTTCAAAGTGTTTCTTATTAAACCGTCCCTCGCCGCTTCACATATGACCCTCTGAGAAGCCTCTGTAACTAACTTCACACATCTCTCTACACTTTGAGTGTGGCAAGGGTAGTCAAACCGTGGCACTTGGTTTTTTGTAGCCATTTCTTGAATTTCCTCATTACAGTATTTTGAAAGAATCGGCGGAGGAGTAATGGTTACATTTTGCCACGACAACAGGTCGATATAATCATCAGCAAAGAAGTTTATAGGTGGAGGTTTAAAAGTCAGGATTTGACTGGTGGAAACCGAAAGCCTGGCGTTTTTGATTCGCTCTACAGCAAGCTGTCGCACGTGGTCTCTCTCGTCGTATAACATTGCTAACAGCACGTTTTCAGGATGGCCAAAGAATGCGTTTCTTTGTATAACAGGGTCAATAATAGTTCTCATATTTTCCGGCAAATCTCTTGAGTATTTAACTAATTTATAGACGTAGTGTGGTCCGTCTTTTAATACGGGATGCGCCTTAATTAAAAACCACACTGGTGCATAAACTTTCATTATGTACTCAACAATACTCTGAAGTTGTTCTGAAGGCTCACTTGTGCTGATGTAGAGTCTCAGGATGCGTTTAGAAAAGGTGAGCCACCTCGAATGAGCCATTTTTCCAGGTTGACGATTTGCTAATTCTGGTGAGCAAATGCCTGTAGTAACTGCCTGGCAAATCTCGTAAAGGTATTTTTGGTCTGTACTAAGGTCTTTGATAGAATCACCTTCCATTTGTGGCACATTTCCGGTTACTGGCATGTAATTCACCACATCCATCTTTTCACATGCAGTCAGGCATTTTCCTAGTGGGCCAGAGAACTCTCGAGGACCAGATGTTGAACCATCTAGTTTTGTGAAAAGGTGTCTCAGTGGCAGCTCGTTAGCATGAAGGAGACACACCGCCCACTGCACTGGTTTTCCTAAATGTTTTTCAAGATGCTGAATCACACCACCTTTCCAACCCGTGTTTGTTGCAGTACCATCACAGCCAATACAGTCTATTTCTCCCGTACCGCATTCCTTCGTTTTTAACAATTGTATTATAGAATGGCTATGCATGTGTGTAGCTACACATGTAATTTATATGTTGACTTTTGTATTTCTTTCTCTCTTGGGACAATCATAGGCTTTTAGAGAATTTTAGTGATTTTTCTGTTGTCAAATTCTCTTGTAGGAGTATTTCCTTTACATGAGCGTTAGAAATTCCGATCACTAATATAATCATTGATAAGAGAGTCTTAGAGGTTATCGAACTCATATGTTCTAGCCAAGTTGTTAAGAGTTGTCAAGTATTCGTCTAAAGATTCCTCAGATTTCGGATATCTAGTGGAAAAATTGTACCTTTCTACAATTACTTTTGTGTGTGGACTGAATTTTAAATAAAATTTTCTTAAAAAGCATCTTTGAGTTTGATATTTTTCAATACTTTCGCGAAGTCCGCAGGTCAAACTTGTTGCGGTCCTGAGATGCGAAAATCTGCAGATTTGATGTTTTCACGCAATCCATTTTGGTAACAATATCTGTCAAATATAAAATCAATCCTTGCAACTGGATTTTTACCCAAAATATGTTAAGTTTTTTTTGAGAGATCTCCGAATGTTCGTTTAATATATTTTAAAGAATCCATCAATTAATAAAACATCTATAGACTGGCTCAGTACTTGTAATTTTTTTTCTCAAGGTCACGCATTAATGCTGATATGTCAGTTTTTTTTATCGTTCCGTCTTTTTCGAGTTGTATTTAGGGTAACATAGAACTTTTTCGATAATTTTTTTTCTGAAGATAACGCTTAAAAATCCGTAATAAATCTCGTTGTAGCTTCAATTCTTGAATCTTGCAACCGAGTTTAACTCTTTTCTTTTTATTAACAGTGCTGAACGTTTTCCTGGATCATATAAAGATAGAGGCTAAAATTAAATGCTGTTCAACCTAGGACAATTAGTATTAAAAAAATTTGCAGTTTGCCTTATTCTGATGTTATAAACTACATAACTGTCAAATTTAAAATCTATCAAGTTGATTTTTGTCCACATTCACCACCCATGCTTACAATCATGAAAATAATACATACAATATCCAAGCTCACATAACCCACAGTGAGAGAATAGGCATCAGATTTGAACACAGAGGGAGTAAATACCTGTTCATTTAATTTATCTGTAAGAACTTGAGCTGCAGTTGAAGAAATATTTATTTATTCTCCCAATATTTCAGTTCTTTCATGAGAATATAATAGAACAGAAAAATCTTTATTTTATAGGACATTCAGGATGCCACCTAAAAAAAGTCAAGATAACAATGAAATACATACAAACATACATTAAACGATTTAAATACATACATACGCATTCGTTCTTTTGAGCCTACTGACTCTACGCCTATTCGCAAAGGTGCAGTCTTCGTCAGAGAAGAACAGGCAAGAAGAGGTTGCTCTTTTAAATCGCATTACATTGACCCATAAAAGAGTTCGTGACCTTGTGGAGACGACTGTCTAGTACATCAGTTTATGCTTGGTCCTAGTATTTACACTGTGCCTATCGCTATTTTTCTTAAACAAATGTTCATTTTTCTTCACATATAAAAGATTGTCACATATATATTGGGATGCAAAAGTCAAAATATCTATTTCTTTGAATATTTGTCTAAGAGACATTCTAGGTCTCATTTGATAAATCGCGCGAACAGCCCTTTTCTGCAGAACAAAGATCTTATTGATATCCGCAGCATTACCCCACAGTAAAATGCCATATGACATTAGGCTGTGGAAGTAACTGAAATATACGGTTCTCGCGGTTTCAACGTCCGATAATTGACGGATTTTTTAACTGCGTAGACTGCTGAACTGAGTCTGCTCGCTAACTTATCAATATGAGGACCTCATTGAAGCTTTGCATCAAGAGTTATTCCTAAGAATACAGTAGATTTAATTCCTAAACTGTACATTGGTATTAATCTGTTTAACATTGGGCAAGGTGAATTTAACACATTTGTTTTTTTTTCGTTCAAAAGAAGGTTATTTACAGTAAACCATTCAACTACCTTTGAGATCGCAGTATTCACATCGTCATAATCGGTGTCGTATCTCTTCACTTTAAATATGAGTGATGTGTCATCTGCAAATAATACGATCTCATGGGCGTCTTTAACAAGAGAAGGTAAGTCATTAATGTAAACGAGAAACAGGAATGTTCCTAGGATTGAACCCTGTGGGACGCACATACAAACTGTGGACCCAGGTGACCTAGTGCCGTTAACCTCAACCTTTTGGATCCTATTACTCAGGTAAGATTCCAGAAGCCTAAGTGCGTATCTTCTTATGCCATAATGATGTAATTTTCTGATCAGAGTTTCATAATGAACACAATCGAAAGCCTTGGACACATCACAGAAGACTCCAAGAGCATCTTGCGAGTCCTCCAAGGCCGCAGAAATATGACGAATGAGCTCAACACCAGCATCGGTTGTAGAGCGACCCCGTGTGAATCCAAATTGATTTATATTCATAAGTTTGTTAGTGTAGATATGAGTGGTTATTTGATTGAGGATATTTTTTTCAAATATCTTGCTAAGGGCTGGTGGTATTGAAATTGGTCTAAAGTTGGTGGGGTCCCATGTACTACCAGCTTTAAACAGAGGAATTACTTTACTATGTTTCATCAAAGCAGGAAACACACCATCATCAACACAATTATTAAAAATAAACGCTAGGTTTGCAGCAATACACTCTATTATGGAATTTATCACCTTTACTGAAAGACCATCAAGGTCCGTAGTATTTTTTATATTTAACATCTTAAAAGTTTTAAGAATTTCGACAATTCTAACATATGAAAAACTGAAAGGAACCTTATTTTCGTCTACATTCTGTTTGAGCAATGATTCAGCGAGAGCGGAAGATGAGTTTAGTGGCTGAGTGGTAGAGACGGGAATGTCAGTGAAAAATCTTTCAAATTCTGAAGCAACAGCAACATCGGAAGTTAAAATTTTGTCATTTATAATGAGCTTAAAATCGAAGTTGCGAGACTTAACCCTTCCCGTCTCACAATTAATAATTTTCCAGGAAGTCTTAATGATATTATTACTCTTTTTAATTTTATTTCTAACAAACATAGCTTTCACCGCTTTACATACACGCTTAAAAGTTTTAGAATAAGCTCTAACATAATTAACAAAAGTTTCAGAAATAGCTCAGTAGGTAGGTACTACATAGCACATCAAATGATATTGTATTTATTTTTCGGTTTTTTGAAGTTGGTTCAATTTTTCTAAAGTTTTATTTTTTCATTTTTAGTGGAATTTACTATTTATTTGAATTAAATTTTGTGGAGCAAACACAAACCAATGTCTGCGACCACCCACGAAGAGAGAAAAGCTAATATAACAACCATATAATGTATATTAAGTAATATAACAACCAGTTTAGTTCCAGCCCAGTTTATATCTATCAATACTACTACTAGTACAACTTACTTTGTCATTATCACCATCATAGGCTTCTGTATCGTTTCAGATAGCAGTGTCAGTCAGTCAGCAGTAATAATCGTAATTATCATAATAATTGTTGATCGGATAAGAGTTATTCTCTGATTTCGTCCAGAAGTGGTATTTTTTAGAGAATTTTTGTTTTTTAAAGTTATCGCTTTTATTTTGATAAATAATCCGAATATATGTATATGAGTAGGTATGTAAATTGAAGAAGACATCCATTTATAATCACTATTTCCTAAGAAATTTCAAGGAAAGTAATGAGAGGTTGGAAGGAAATTAAATTTGCATGGATGGTAATGATCAGCAGCTCTAGCACGAAAACGACAAACTCGCGCTCGGCTCACGCTGAAACTTCACTTTGATTGCGCGAGGGTCCCGCGCAAAGGCTTGCTCGCCGTTTGGCGTTCAATGTCGATGTCGCAGTCATCTGGTTGAATCAGCTATTTGATTGTATGACTTGCGCGTTCATTGAATGACGACATTTAATTGAATGACCGAAGAACAACTCGTCAAGTTGTTTAATATAACGTTCAACGTCTTGACTGAACGTCATTTAGCATGGTCGTTGAATGGGATATAGCCGATTTTGTAATGTTTGGTTAGGGTGACCATAAGTTCGCAACTTAAAAGGTAACTTACTTTAGATAACAAAAATGAGGACATGACATGACACACCTTATTATGATTTTATATTGTATTTTAAGTCTCAAGATAGGCTACAAATTTGTCATATTTTTTTCAAAAGTAGTTTATAAGAATATGGGAGTCTCTGAGACTCCAAAAAGTTGTAAGTCTTTGTCACCTTGTGAAATGAGGATTTAGGTAAAAAAAAAACAAAAAAATTATAATCACAGGATAAGTTTCATTTATTAAAGTAATATAATACTGAAAAAACATTACAAGTATAACAACTTGCTAACATTTAATAAAATCTTTATTAACTACTTGCACATCGTACCAATAATTGCAGTCACATCTCTTATATTATTATTTAGATAGCAACAATACACTTTCTATTTTAGAATATAAAACGCAGTCGAATTGCTATTAAATAATATATTATTATATAAAATAAATATTATTAATATATATTTTTAGAGACAACAGCAAAATTATAAGTATTATATTAATTATAAATATAAAATGGCACGAAGTTTTGGCAGACATTTACGTTTCTAAATATAAAGTATAACAATGAAATTAACAAATTAAGTCATCTTAATTCGAACTAAAAAAAAGTACTAGAAAAAATATTATTACTAATATACAGGTTATTCATTTTGACCTGACATGCGTTTGCCCATTGACGCATGTCAGGTCAAAATGAATAACCTGTATATTAATAATAATATTTTTTCTAGTACTTTTTTTTAGTTCGAATTAAGATGACTTAATTTGTTAATTTCATTGTTTAATTTCATGAAACTTATCCTGTGATTATAATTTTTTTGTTTTTTTTTACCTAAATCCTCATTTCACAAGGTGACAAAGACTTACAACTTTTTGGAGTCTCAGAGACTCCCATATTCTAATAAACTACTTTTGAAAAAAATATGACAAATTTGTAGCCTATCTTGAGACTTAAAATACAATATAAAATCATAATAAGGTGTGTCATGTCATGTCCTCATTTTTGTTATCTAAAGTAAGTTACCTTTTAAGTTGCGAACTTATGGTCACCCTAACCAAACATTACAAAATCGGCTATATCCCATTCAACGACCATGCTAAATGACGTTCAGTCAAGACGTTGAACGTTATATTAAACAACTTGACGAGTTGTTCTTCGGTCATTCAATTAAATGTCGTCATTCAATGAACGCGCAAGTCATACAATCAAATAGCTGATTCAACCAGATGACTGCGACATCGACATTTTGACAGAGGACCGTGGTGTTGTCGCGGCGCTGTCAGTATCGTACTCGGCCTGCAGGTGGTAGACGGCAATTAAATTTGCTTGGAAAGTAATGACAATCAGTAGAAGGAAATGAAAATTTATTTAAATCAACATATGTATTTATTAAGAAAATCACAATTTTTAATGAAATTATGAGAAGAAATTATAATTTTAATGAAACGTTCATATGCGTACTAGGTAATATATATTTTTTAAATTTTATATCGACAAATATATCAAAAGTAAAACAATAACTTCAAGAAGACACTATTAAACCACATGTGGTTTGTCTTAGTGTCTTATTCTTCAGTCTATACAATAAATAAATAAATAAACGCTACACACTCAAAGGCCCACACTAAGGTTTTCCCTTGTGTCGTGGGTCCCTTGGAACGTTGGAACACACAAAGACAGACATACACCCATGACCCGAGAACAAACATCTGCTTTTTACACAAATGTTTGCCCCGACTGGGGATCGAACCCAGGACCCGCCGATCAAGAGGCAGCGTCACTACCACTCGACCAAACCGGCCGTGAGGCACAATGTAACACAGTTGCTAATTTCTAATATAAGTACATTAAATATAAAATAAACAAATTTAGGTATTGCACTTAACACTAATAACGTATATAAATTACAATTTTGGCCCTGACGCGGCTGCGAGAATGTCGCTCTAAATGCAGTAACTTACGACAACAGTATATCTACATCTTGCATCTATCTATACCCTACCTATTTTATAACTTAACCTATTTTATAATGTTATGAAACTATAACAAAAAGTTAATAACTACTTTTTAAGTTCTACTTTTTGAATGAGGCACTTTTTTCCCTTACCTGTGTACTTATTTATAATCACAAAATCACAGTAACATTAAATACTCTAGGAAGAATTGAGATCAATTGTTATAGGCAAACGTTATAATACCTAGATAGGAGTATTACCTATTTATTGAAAAATCAGTCATTTTCAATAGGTGATACTCCTAGCTAGGTATTAATTATAATATATCTTACATGATTAACGAAAGCCAAATTGAAATTAATAAAAATAAACCTTTATACGATACCATTTTTAAGGTTTCTAATACTTAGATAAACCTTTATAATGATTGATGTATCTATAGACGTATTATTTAGAATTTAATGTTCGGTAAACCTTCAAAAGTAAATTGACCCCTTCTATTAAAATGTGGATTTCCGATACAGTATCTTCATCTGCAATAGTAGTTGGCCAGCCAAATATCAAATTTTTGCCTTGAGCTTTTCTCACAAATAATATTTTATACTTTTTCGTAGACACAATAGTTTCCGTAATTTTCCCAACAAAACATCTGAAGCTAATTTTAACTTTATATTCAACTATTACCCACATATCTATGTTATATTTCAGATCCACTGAGTCTACATCCACGTCCATAGTTTTATTATCGTAATTGTGAGAACTTGTTTGGGAAATGTTGAGCAGCATTGGAAACACTTAGTGAGTTTAACTTAATTTCATCAGAAGGACAATCAAATGAGGATGACTCCACAAAATTATCAAATGCTTTCTGATGCATAGCTTACAGAGTCATTTTAGTTTGCAATTTTCCAGCAAGATAAATTTTTGTTCGATATAATTGGTTTTAACTCATTAACACGAATGTTGCCAACATATTTTAAAACCCTTGTTGGTTCTGTAATGTTTTGGTAAAATACAGGTACGTTGAACAAAATTTGCACTTTAAGGCTGCTTTTTCAAAAGTTTTTTTCACCAGAAACTGATTCTGTTCTTCTTCAACAAACATTGTTAAATATTGTCGGAGAATCAATTTGTAGAGGAGACTCAGTCCCAATATTACAGAAGGAGTTTGCACCAGAAAAGCGATTTTCTTCAAAGATTCAACGTAGCTTTCGTTACGAGCAACTTCTTGGTCATTTGTGGCATAATAAACACTACACACTCAAAGGCCCACATTAAGGTTTTCCCTTGTATCGTGGGTCCCTTGGAACACACATAAAGACAAACACAAACATCCATGACCCGAGAACAAACATCTGCTTTTTACACAAACATTTGCCCCGACTGGGGATCGAACCCAGGATCCGCCGATCAAGAGGCAGCGTCACTACCACTCGACCAAACCGGCCGGCATTGTTTGCTTCATCATATACGGTATTCATATCACTGAGGTCTCGATTAGCTGTCTGTTCCGTTGCTCTAGTCCATCGATTGGCAAAGTGGTCCAGGTGGACTCCCAGGGGTCCGCGGGAAACTCGACGGGGGTCTACGTTGGCGTGACAAAAAAATGGGGGTTCACAATTCGTGAGCAGATCCACGAAAATTTATCTGGTTTCGATAGCGAAGCACTAAAATTATTTATAAAAAAAATAATAATAATACATACTGTGAATTGATTGGTTCCTTGTGCTCTGAGATGTCAAAAGAGTAAAGTTTGATCGAATTACTTTTTAATTGGCCAACTTTACTTTTTTGACATCCACTCACAGAACAATCAATTAACCAATCAGTACTCACTTTTTTGTAGAAAACTGTTAATTCGCGGTTGGAACTCAGCTGCAACGCAAGTAGTTAGATCTAATCTTCATATTTTTAATAGAGTTTTGCGAATATGGTAGAAAATTGCCCTAAGCTGGACTGTGGCCAAGAGCGAACCCATTTTTAGTAAAAATAAATGTAGCTGCAAGGGGTCCACCGGAACCAGCAAAATTTTGAAAGTGGTCTATGAGAAAAAAAAGTTTAGGAACCTCTGCTCTAGTGGTAATACTGTCTCGAGCAGTCGTCGCGATTGGAATAGCCACACTCAAAACTCCAAGATGTTTATGATGGTCACAAGGCAAATAACTACTGCGGCAAGTAAAACAGCTGAGAGCCCTAAAAGTAACACTATGAGATAAATCAAGGGACCAAATGACTTGGTGCACCTTTGTTGTTCCTTTAAAACCAGGGACGGGTTCTGGAAATTTATTTTTACGGATTTCCTCTCAGGGTATTATTTCCACATGGACGTTTAGAACCTTATCTTTGACAGATGTCACAAAATCTTCTGTTTGCCACGTCACCACCGAATTTGACAAAATTGTATGCTGTTCGCTTAACGACGGCTCCAATGCCGTCTGGGGCTCCCTTTCCATGGCCTGTTTCTAAATAGTTCCAAGTAACTTCCTCAAGGGAAGGAATTTGTTTTTGTAACTTTTATATCATGTGGAATATGAAGCGGTTATGATATTGACTTGAAGGAGAATCGGATACAAAATGAATGCTTCTTAAATTTCTTATTAAGTTAGTTGTTATATTCAAGACTGGAACGAGGTGAGCCCAAATGGCATTGGCGTCGTGATTTAAGCATTTGCTTGCAATGCAGAATGATTTTGTTGTGAGTTTTTTGTCGTTGTCAAGGTAATATAGGACACCTGTATGTAAAGAAATCTGCTCACGCACAAAATGGTGAGATTGTACCTCTTCATGATATTCTAGGGCATAATTTTCGCTAAAATCAATATGGCATATAACTTCTTCTTGAGTGAGATTTTCTTTAAGATCTTTCACTGTACGATACTAAAAGCACAAGAATGTTTCTAGCATGTTAAAAAAATATACAAGTCATATTTTTCGTCTTTTCTGTACTATCTTTTCCACTTGGTATGTAGCTGTTTCTCTGCTATCTATTGATAATATTTTACTTTAATACTGTCGTCAAATTCTTGATATTCTAAAACTTTTCCACAGCAGTTTTGACATGTCCTTTCCAAGCATTTTTGATCTTATACATCACAACACAGACTAGCTAAAACTTCTGTAGTAGATCCTTCCCTTATGATGTTAGCACTTTTCAAGGCTTTTACTAATAGCTCTACATTAGCATGAATTTTGCACTGGCAGGTGTCTCGTTTGTCGTTTGGGAATACTGTCCAAAATGGTCTAGTTTAACAAAATGTCGAATGACCAATGTATCCAAATTGGTTGCAGTATTTCGAGTGTAGATTTTTTAAATTATCTGTTAAATATAATTTTTTTTTTTAACCTCCTCGTTTAATGTACTCATACTTGCCTGCAGCTACCTGACTCTTAACATCTTTTTCAAAAAAACTTTGCACTTGACGTTTGATAATCTTTCCTTGTATTCCTACACTATTTTCTGCTGCTTTTTGTTTTAAAGTAAACGGCAACTTTGTGAAGACACCGTTTTTTTTCAGTTTCAACTTATCTTTTAAAAGATCTTCCGTAAAGGGGCGCTTTTCTTTTTTAGGTAGTGTTTGATATTTTGATGTGAATCGACGAGCTACTGTTTCAGTAAATAAGAGTTTCTTTTTAACTTCTTCTATTTTGTACTTCTTGATGTCTTTAACAATTTCTTCAACTTTCTTTTCAATACTCTATTGGCGCATGCCAGTAGGATAACCATCTTGTTGTCGAAGGACTCAAAATTTTATGAACTTCAACATTAGGTAAAGAATATTTGTAATTCTTTAAGCTTCTCTTGTTGGAGTGAACTACGGTCAAAATGTGATCCAACATTTCTTATAAAATCTTCTACTGATCTCGGAAGCTTGAGACAAGTTTTAGAAGCCACCAGATGGATCATGTGGTAGCTACACTTTACACAAGCAATGAGTGATACTTTTTCTTTCAAATGGCTGAAAACGGAATTATGTTGCCCAACCATACTGTTCGTGGTATCAGAAGCAAAGCCAACGAATTTTTTAAAGGGATCTGTTTATCTGTAAGCCAATTCAATAATGCCTCTGTAAGGTCTTTGGCTTTTCCAGAAGTAACTTCATACATGTCAAGGATTTGAGTACCTAGTTCACACTGAAAGTTTTGCGTTGCTAGCCGCCCATAAATGTTTGAATTTCGAATGTTATATTTTTTTTAAACATGAAATCTCATTAGTTGATGAAAATAAATTTTGGCGGGATATCGCTTGTCAATTGTTTTTCATCTCAAGTTGAAGTTCGTTGTCCGTAGCAAAAATGGAACTTACACGAAAAGATTTTAGGGCGATGATTTTTTACGATTTTAAAAGATCGCTTTCTCTGCAAGATTGCAATGCTCGTCTTCAAAATGCTTTTGGGAGGGAAGCACCACATTTGAGCACTATAAGGCGTTGGTATGCCGAATTTCATCGCGGCCGTGTTTCTCTCCATGATGAAATTCGTGAAGGTCGACCCTCAACTGCGATTACGGAGAAAAATGTGGCTACCGTCAGAAGACTTATTGAAGAAAATCGGCGTATCACTTATGAGGAGATTTGAGGACATTTGGGGATTGGTATGAGCCAAATTCAGAAAATTTTACATGAATATTTAAAAGTTACGAAACTTTGTTGTCGGTGGATTCCTCACGAACTCACTCCAGAACAAAAACGGTATCGAGTAGATTGATGTAAAGAAATGCTATTAAAGTACAATCACGGATATTCTAATACTGTGTATGAAATTGTGTCAGGAGATGAAATATGGATATATTGTTATATTCCAGAAAGAAAGCAACAGTCTTTTGTGTGGGTGTTTGAAGGTGACAGCAAACCAACAAAATTGAGGCAGGCGAGAAGCGTGGGCAAACAAATGATTGCATTTTTTTTCTCCAAGACGGGTCCTGTCTGCACGATCCCACTTGAGCAACAAAAGACCATTAATGCTGAGTGGTACACCACTATTTGTTTGCCCAATGTCTTAGAAAAAGTAAGGGAAAAACGACCTAGAAGTCGCATCTTCTTCCACCATGACAATGCTTTGGCGCACACCGCGAACGAAACAAAGACATTTTTGGCTTCTGAAAACATAGAGCTCGTGACCCATCCCGCACACAGTCCAGACCTAGCACCGTGCGATTTCTTCATTTTCTCAAAAATCAAAGATTTAATGAGAGGTTCGACATTTACGGGGCCAGAAGAGGTAGTGATTGTTTTCAACCAGCACGTAGAAAACATACCCTCAGACCAATGGTCCTCGTGTTTCCAAAAATGGTTTGAACGGATGAAAAAGTGTTTAAAATGTAACGGAGAATACTTTGAAAAGCACTAAATATAATATTATACAAATAAATTGTTTTATTTATGAGTTACGCAAAACTTTCAGTTTGGCCCACGTACGAACCGAGCATTCATCCTCATTAAAAAAATATAACTGATAGTGCACGTTGCTTTTTGACGCTTATGTCGGTAGTTTCGTTAATAATGATACTGAATGTTGTTTTTTTATAGTTTTTTTACTAATTGGTCTGTTAATTTTGGGCCACTTACCGTTTTCACTATATTTGTTGCTTTAGTTCTTTCTAAATTTAGTGATTTTATTATATCTGAATCAGGAAATATGTTTTTAAAAGAGGGGATTAAATCATCTGCTAACGACAAAGGCAAATTATGCTCGGCTAGAAAAGCACATAATTTTAATTCAGCTCTTTTCTTGAAGTCTTCTTTTTCGGGTTTGAAGGCTTGGTCTATTGATGTTGTTTTCCTAATAGAGTTTACGTTTTGTTGTATTTTGATGCTTTATAAGAGCAGGCCTGTGGTTAAGTATGTTGCAATTACAAATTTTACAAAAGGCCGTGATAAAGCCGGTTTTTTGCTCTCTTTTTGAGATCCAATTTTTAAATTCGCTGTCTACGAGCCATTTTTTGTTGAAATTATAAATTTGCTATCTATATTTTCGCGCTCGTTTTTTTTTCTTTAGAAGTTGAGGGTTTAGTCAAAAACTTATCCATTGTCTTCAGATAGGTACATGTTAGTAATTATGAAATATTCTTGAATCCATCCATCCATTCCGGCTAGTTGCATAGGATAATTCAAAATCATATTTACCCTTTGTTTCAGCTACCCACGTGTCCCGAACATATTTACCTTTAAATATTATTAAAGGACTATTTTTAGTCCCGCTGTCAGTGGCTGGCACTAATAGCTGTCAAAACGGTAGTATTTTCCCTGCCAGAACCTTGTGTTGTTCTAGAGGAGGGGGCCCCCTTCTTTCCGACTAACTTTGTTTTCGATGGATCTAAACACAGAGAAGTCTCGTAGTACAGTAATTCTATGTAATCAATGTATGGGAAAAACAAACAAATTAATAAAGTTTTGAAACTTGTGTGGCATGATACCTTTGGGTGTGATTTTCAAAACGCACAACTCTCCCCCCCTCTACCTGACGCTTCACCCCCCGACACCCTGAAACGTGTCTCTTTTATCGGTTTTTCCACATTTTCTCGAAAACTGCTACACATACGGAAAAAGTGTACAGAGCAAAAATAATCCTCACCAAATGGGCAACAAAAAAGGTCTTACATATATTTTTATAGGCTTGATGGTATTCGAGCTACAACTAGTTCAATTTTGGTAAAATAGACTAAAGACAGTAAGTTACGCTGCCTGCTCAATTTCTTCATCAATCAGTCTATAACGAATTTTATACGTCCAAATTTTCAGAAAATACGTGTTATGATGATAACTATCGTGAAATATAATTTAAAAAGTTAAAAACCTAAGCCACAGTGGGGTTCCCATACGATAAACGTCCAAAATATAGCATTTTTTAATAACTTTTGTTACTGCTCTATTTCAAAAAATATGCAATGCATACATTTCAAACTCGGTACACATTTTAATTGACATTTCGGTGACATTTACCTGGTTATTTGTCGTAGAATTACTGTTTTTATTTACACTATGACTCAAAAATATTAGTATACGTGCCTTAGACGTATATGTTTTCGTTTTATTATATATCACAGTAATTCTATGACAAATAACCAGGTAAATGTCACAAAAACAGTTAGTGTGCCCGTTTCCGTTTAAATACCGTTAGCTTGAGTCCGACTCACTCTTGACTATTTTACATCAACTTTTTAGTTAATATAAAGATTGTTTTTAATATGTATTAATTTTGGAATGTATGCATTATATAGTTTTTGAAATAGAGCAGTGACAAAAGATGTTAAAAAAATGCGATATTTTGGACGTTTGTTGTATGGGGACCCCACTGTGGTTTAAGTTTTTAAGTTTTTTTATGCTATTTTACGATAGTTACTATCATAATACGTATTTCCTGAAAATTTGGACATGCTGTATATAATAGTTTGAAAGATAGAGGGGCTGCGGCTGAAACATCAAACGTACATATCAACTAGCGGACGTACTACATGGGAACTCCGTGTAACCTCTTTTAGGAAAGCTCCCACAATATCTGAAGATCATCTAAGCAAAATTCCAAACTTAGAGCTTCAATAGCTTTGGTTTTGCAAGGAAACCTTTGTACTGATCACTATATTGTCGTTAATCTGATGACAAATTTTAATATAACTTTTTGACTAGCTAAAGCTTGAAAACCGTCAGGCTTATCAAAATAATATGTATGACATATTTGTGGACAATTTACTGAGGATCATTTTTGCCCTTGACACTTTTTTTGTATTTATTATAGTTTTCGCAAAAACGATAAAAAACTGTTAACGGGGACAAACTTCACGGCGAGGGGGGGTGTAGCGTCAGGTGGAGGGGGGGGGGAGAGTTTTGAGTTTTAAACACCACACCCAAAGGTATCATACCACATAAGTTTCAAAACTTTATTAATTTGTTTTTTTGAAAAACACAGAATTATCGCATTATCGTCCAAGTTCCAAATAAGATCCGGCCTATATTCTAAATTTAATCATTTAATGTTGTAAAAAGAACCAACTTCAAAAAAGCGAAAAATAAATACAATATCATTTGATGTGCTATGTAGTACCTACCTAACCTACTGATCTGTTTGAAGTCGGTGCGAAGGCGACCTATCAAACTTAATTTCTTGGCCGCGACTTCAAACAGCTCAGTAGGTAGGTACCTACTACATAGTACATCAAATGATATTGTATTTATTTTTCGCTTCTTTGAAGTTGGTTATTTTTTAAAGTTTTTATTTTTCCATTTTTAGTGCAAATTATAACTTCTTCCTTTTTTATTGAAGTCGGTCAAAAAATGATTAAGTGAATCATTGTAATATATTATTTTTTTGGTTTTTATTTTACATACATACAGTTTAAACTGAGAAATTAGTCTCCACCTCATTTTCTTTTTCATTTTCTATATCTTACTCAAAAATTTTCTCCACCTCTTCGTCTACATCTTTCTCAATCACATTTTCTTTATCTTTTTCTATTTCTTCCTCCAAATTTTTCTCCGACTCTTACTCTGAGTCTTTCTCCACCTCATCTACTATATTATATTCCACCTCTTCTTCTGAATCTTTATCTTTCTCTTCTTTCACAATTTTATCTTCATCCTCCTCCTTTTCTGCATTTGTTTCTGCTGGGTATCATCCACTCTCTTCGTCATTTCAATTTTTTCTGATTGATTTTCAATTTACGTGTTTGTTTTCTATGGGCAGGTTTTCGCATATTTTTGATATTTTTTCTTTGCGCAGTATTTCTAAGCACTAACTTAAAAAATGTTTCATTGCTTTTGTCTTGGAATAATAAACGCTTTCCCTGAGATTTGTTCGTGCGTCCTCATTGCAGAAGTTAATTAAGTTTATATCAAATGATTGCAGTATCCTACTAAACTCGATAACAATCAGTCACTATTGCGTATTATGAGTGTAAGCATTGTAACATATTTCTGAAGTGCTGTAATATAGCTGAACATAATAAGTTAGTGTCTTGTATAGTGCAATACGATCTCTAATTTTTGTGACGGGCTAAATTAAAATTAACAGCACTATTATGCTATCGTCAAATGCCTAAAGCTTTAATTTCATTTTTCGCCATTTGCTTTCCGTTTCCTATCTTACAAAAATAATAAAAGTCACTAAGATCTGACTAGAAAGCGAATGAGATCATTTGTTTCCACCCATACTTCAAAGTGCACAACGCTGCTAAAGAAGTTTCCACTTCAAAAAAGGTGGCAATCTTATCCTACGCATTTTCGATCAGGGTCACGTGACATCTGACGCGAGTTCATCGCGAGTTTAACATTTTTTTCCTATACTAAAAGTGCTCAACGCCGCTGAAGAAGTTTTCACTTCAAAAATTAAACGTTAATGCTGAAAAAATAATTTCTGAATTTTTTAGATTTCTGAAGTCGTGTAGCATTTTTATCAACTACTCTTAAAAACATCACTTAATTTTACCATCTTCTTCAATGTCACGTTTTGCATGCGTTTGTAAAAGTTTTCTTCGTTGTGGCCACGTAAACATTTACCAGCAGAAAAAAATCATCAATTGTTGAATGTCCGGATTGTCTCTTCCATTTGCAATAATCTTGTCCGCTAAAACCCTCTATCTCCTTACCATGGCCAGTTTCAAAATTCATTGCTTAAAATCCGTAATCAAATAGTTTGGTACACATTACGAGTAGATTACAAAAATGTTTCTGCCAGTATTAGTTGCTTTGGCCGGCCGTCAGAGTAAAAGTGAACAGTATTAACAGCGGCAAATTATGATTTTTTGTTCTCTTCAACATTGGGTCTAAATGACTTCAAATTGTTTCAGGTTGATGTATGTTTGATGCAGATATACTTACTACAAATAAAATTGGCTTTATAGTTCTCAGAGGTTTGCTCGTCAAATGTATAAACTACAACAGTATGAAGCGATGACTGATTTCGAAGTCCTGCAAAATGATGGTGCTGCATTTCTTTGTGATACTTGCATTTGTAATTCTCTCTTAAGTATGTCGCACAGTAGTGGGTGTATTCGTCAACGACAATAACGAAATAGTTTTTGTTGTCCAGTGTATACAGAGTGACTGGATCACAAACATCGGTGTGCAATTTTAGACTTCGGTTTATGAACGGTAAACGTGCTTTTTTTGGCTAACTTGGGCTAACTTTATTTTATAATTCAATGTCAGAAAGCGTTTTTTTTATCTCTGCAAACTTAGATTTGCCAATGTGACCCAATCTTTGGTGCCAAAAGTCATAATTATTATAACTGTTTACACCTGTATTTAATGACCTGTTAGCATTTAAAGCTAAAACGAAGTTAATGTCAATTAAATTGTTCAAAAACTCATACCCTTTCTTTACCATCTTACCCTCGCTGTATATTTGGACATTGCCATCTTTGGCAAATACGACTGTCATACCAGCTTCTTGCATCATTTTGACAGACAGCAAGTTATATGGTAATTCCGAGCTGAAAAGAACATCCTGTAGCGTTCCCTTTACTCCTGAGTTAGTTATCACATTCATGTTGCTTTTCTTAGTTGATTCTATAAAGGTTCCGTTTTTCGCAACCGAGATGTTTATTGGCGTATTCAGCTTGTTGAATCTTTGTGTTACATCCATTCTATTTACCATATGTTCTGAAGCCCGTAGGTTTTTATTTTTAAAAACCTGATTAAAATCTCCTGCCTTAAAAACCATTCCTGAGATATTTGGATTTTCAGGTTCTGTTATTGTTACAGCCTGACCCGTCCTGTTATTTTCAGACTAGGAAATGGCGTTCTTGTTGTAATAACAGTTTTTCTTAATGTGTCATTTTCTTCCGCAGTAATGACATTTAATTTGCTTCAACTTGTCATTCGCTTTAAATGAAGTTTTGTTCTTTCGTATTGTCTTTTAATAATTTTGCTTATTAAATGCTTTGGTCTTGACAGTCTCCGTTTGAAGAATCTTTAAATTAAGTGTCTCGCCTCTTATTTATTAATTTTATTTCATGACCTAGAAGTATTGTCTTGACAAACATCAGCGTTAAATTATATTTAGCCAACGTTTCTATTGCCATTATTATGCCATCGTATTTCGAGGGCAGTGTCATAAAAAGGTGAGTAATCTAATCAGCCTCTTCTAAATTTGCACCCGCAGCCATAAGCTCGCAGATAAACTGGAAGTGTTTCATAAGTTTCGACTCTCCTTCATGTTTAAGATTCAAAAGTCGCTTTCTTAAAGCAAGTTGGGTTGCGATGCTCTTTCTTTTATAGCTTGAATCTTATTTCGCGAAAATTTGTTTTGCATTTAGGTTTTCACTGGTCAGTCTTAATAGTGAATCAGAAACATACTCATCAGGGTGTTCTTGGCCTGTCTTTCCATTCGTAGTCAATCATCAGTCGGTTCAGCAGGTGGCTCTCGATCAATCACTGTTAAAACTACTAACTCATTCAACAAATGCGAATTCTTAACTTCCACACACTGTATTTGTCCCCGTAGAACGGTTTAAACCGGTGCGCGATTCTCGCACACCTGTGTGTGAAGGATTTGTATCGCACGCGTCGTAAACAAGCTTACGTAAGAAAGAGAAATACTATTATACAAGATGAAGTGAGACAGATTTATGTTTGTTATATTCCAACATAAAGGCGATATTGATATAATTTTTTTTCGATATTTATCACTCCAAAGATCTAACGTTATTGCAGCAAATTGGAAACTATCTTCAGACATGATTTGTTTCACGTGAGACAACATAAAAGTTATTCTTGAATAAAACACAATTGTTCCAAATGTTTTAAGGTTTTCAGCTTATCTCTTGTATCGAGATGCTTCCTGAGCGAATTTTCTGTTTTTAATAACATAAATTAGTGGCTTTTGCTATATGTTTAAAATGTTTTCCAAAATGGAATGTTTTAAGGTTTTTAGTTTATATCTTGGATCAAGATGCTTCCTGAGCAAATTTTCTGTTTTTAATAACATAAATTAGTGGCTTTTGCTATATGTTTAAAATGTTTGCCAAAATGGTGTCGCACAACTTAGAAAATTTTTAATTAGTAGTTATTTTAAATTTAAATTTTTTTAATTAGTAATTTTTTTCTTAAAATTCTCTATCTGCTCCGAGTTTTTTTGACGTTCTCATTTATTTGCGTCGCACAGCTTTTGACCGCGTTTAGAAATGAAAGTGATGCATTTGTCAGCGAGTTTTCATACTATTGTATTCCTTGAACTCGACAAACATGCACCAGTTTGGACCCTTACATTTTTCGCAATTTACGTCATTTTTTTTAGAATGAAACTGCAAACATATGCACAGGCCTGTGGCCTGTGTGTCCATTATTTTTAACTGAATCGGTAATAATTTTGTGAATTGCTTGATTTAATTCAGTTTTAAATGCATGTATAACCATTTCATTATTAACATCAGTGGCGTGTATGAATTCGTTTAATAATGCGTCTGGAAAATCAGTATTGAACTTGTCGAAGTTTTCACACGACAAAAGTTCAAAAATTTTTAAATTCTTAATGCATTCATAGCGATCAATCAATCAATCAATCAATGTTTATTCAAAAACAGTAGTTACACTGTATGCGAATATATCTTACATTATTAAAAAAAAAAAGAATTTAAAAATACATGATTCATAAAAATAAAATACAAAAACAAAAATAAATGTCACTTAAAAACTAAATTACCTACCTAATCAATACTGTCAAAATATTTGTGAGCATTTAAATTGATAAAAATTAAAAAAAAAAGTGTCTATTTATATTTATACAAGAAGAGTTACTCAATTCATCAAATAAAAAATAAATAAAAAATAATTAACAATTCATAAAATAAAAGTAATATCAAAAAATTAAAGTGAAATATTCTTAATATACAAAAACAGAAAGTAGTATTCCAAGCTCCATGTCAGTTATGTTCAAAATTCATCTACTGTATAACAATTTTTCTCTAATAGTAGAGCTCTTAACTTGCTCTTAAAAATACTTAAATTATTTAAAGTCTTTAACTCGGTTGGGAGTCTGTTAAATAGAGTAACAGCTTGGTATTTTGGGCAGTGTTTCGCAATTTCAAGACATGGTTTAAAGGGCAGGTCCAAATCTTTTCGTCTTGTAGTCAGACGTTGCTCCATCTTTAACTGGGATTCAAATAAGTTCCTGTGTTTTACAATGTCGGTAAGTAATACCATAATATATAGACTGGGAACTGTCAGTATTTTGAAGTTTTTAAAGTATTCCTTGCAAGATTCTCTCGGTGGAATTCGCGCAATAACTCGTATTGCTCTTTTTTGAAGAACAAATGCTCGGTTTACGTTATATTTATAGCTGTTTCCCCAAAATTTTATGCTATACCGTAGTTTTGACTCGACGAGAGCATAATACACTTCAATCAGCTGAGGTACTTTTAATACATCTCGTAAACTTCGTAAAGCGTAACAAGCCGAGCTTATTGAACTCTCCATCGCGCTAAGTTCATTTTTCCAATTTAAAAACGAATCAATATGGACACCCAGAAATTTTGTTACCCGTACTTGCTCAACTTTGTCATCGTTTAGTGTTAATTCTAGTACGTCAGTTTTCCTGGTCGTTGATTGGAATAACACAGCATTTGTTTTACCTACATTCAGTTGCAGATTATTAGCCGCGAACCAAGTATAGAAAGCTTGCAATGCTTGACTTGTCAACGTGGTCAGATCTTCAATATTTTTACTTGATATTACTGCATTTGTATCATCTGCAAATAAAACGAGTTTTGCATCTGGTACCAAGGTATTGAGGTGATTGACCATATCATTTATAAATATCACAAAAAGAGTTGGCCCCAGAATAGAGCCCTGTGGTACTCCCCTCGATATGTCTTTTAGTTCCGAATTATACTTTACCTCTGTACCATCCTCACTCACTTCTGTTACCTCTACAAATTGCTTTCTGTTATGTAAGTAGGACTCTAACAAACTATAGTTCATATTCCTGATTCCATAATGTTCTAATTTTTTTAATAAGATAGAGTGACTGACCATGTCAAATGCCGAGCTTAAGTCAAGAAATAATCCTGCTACTTTTAGTTTGTCGTTGAGTTTTGTTACCACTTCGTCTATTAATTTGTATATAGCTTCTTGTGTTCCAACACCTTTCTGGTAACCAAACTGATTGGTATTCAATAAGTTGTTTTTATGAAAATGTGCTAATAATTTGCTGTTAATAATTTTTTCAAAGATTTTCGATACAGTCGTCAATAATGAGATGGGCCTATAGTTTTTTGGATCTAATAATGAGTTTTTCTTATGCACTGGAATAATTTTTGCAATTTTCATTTGTTCCGGAAAAATTCCTATTTCTAGACATTGATTAATTAACAAAGCAATAGGTTCAGCTAATATATCAATGCAGTCCTTATATATAGATATCGGAATCTCATCATAACCACATGACAATTTATTTTGCATTTGTGTGACAATTTTTGAAACTTCCCTTGGTGTAACAGTCCACGATTCCATTTCATCCTCTACTCTCTCAATATTATTTTTCAGTATCTCGATCGACATTTCACAATTATCAGTTGTAGGTGACAATCTATGCATTTATTATGGACATTTATTACATTTATCTCGGCATTTATTATGGACATTCTCGACAATTTCGAGAAAAATGCGTTTGTAGTGAGTTTTTACATAATCTACGTTACGAGTGGTAAGTCCATCTCGTTTCTGCAGCGCGCGGTATTTTTTCATATCTGCAAACTGAATATAGTGAGCTAAGCGTTTAGTGCTGCTATGAAAAAAGTTTGCCAAGGATTTCAATTCAATATGTTCTTTGACAGCGGAACATGTACTACGCACGTGACGCTTATTTTATCCTAATTAGCCGCATACATAATTAGCGTACCATTCTGGGCGCGCCGGCACTTTTTGACCATTTTGTTACTTTCATAGAAAAAATACTATAATAGTTGCGGCCATAATTTTATTTTCATTGTATTGAGGGTATCTTATATTATTATATAAAATAAGAAAAACATGTTTAATTGTTTTTTTTTATATTATAAAATCAACTTAGAAAAAGGCACGTTCAAAAAAAAAAAACTCTTTCATCTACATTTTTCAAATTTTATGCCGTGTAGTCTTTCCTGGTGTGGTATTTTTTGAAGCACGGGTCATAACACAAGGGTACGTTGCAATCTAGGCAAAAAAATATCGTTTCCTTGCGACCTTGCTTACCCGTTTCCTTCTTTGTAGTATCAGCGCAGACTTTGCAAACTCTTGCCACTTTAGTTTTCGATCCTGTCGCCGGTATCCTTTCCATGAAGTGTCTCCCTGTTAATCTGGACGTCATACCAGTATTATGTGGACCACGAGATGGGCCTGCATCATCGAAGGATGCATGACGAAAAAAGGATTTTTGACGAAAAAAAAAACATTCATCTAAGCATTGACATGACGCGGATAACACCTACAGGCCGTTGTTTTAAAGTAAACAGTATTGAAATTCACACACGTACGCAGTACGTGATCAGCGTCTCTAACAAAAAAAACTGTCACGGACAGAGGACGTGATCGGCTGTCAGAGATTGGAAATAAATAAAATGTTTGGCTGTCAAAGTGTTAAAAAACCACTTTGTTTCGCCGATGCGCTCAAATTATTTGGATAGGACCAAATTTAAACCGTGAGTGGAATACTAAACAAAACGCGCTAAAGGGCATTGCTTTTGAACAAGGGCCTGGACATCTTTTTTGTCGGAAGATAAAACTGCGGTGCCATCATAAGTCTGAGCAATAAGTTTTGCTCGGCAGTCTAACTCTTCAAGAATTTTTAACACTATAGAGCTCAATTCTTTCGCCGTGCGGTCCTTGCTCACATCAACGTATCTAATAAAACGGTCAACTACTTCATCATTGTAGAAATAACGCAAAATCAAAACGATTTGTTCCCGACCACTCACGCCAGGAG
Organism: Aproaerema taeniolella; assembly: GCA_949987775.1. Classification (NCBI taxonomy): domain Eukaryota; kingdom Metazoa; phylum Arthropoda; class Insecta; order Lepidoptera; family Gelechiidae; genus Aproaerema; species Aproaerema taeniolella. The sequence continues at coordinate 6,781,016 of OX465263.1, read as the reverse complement.
TCTCGTCAATCATAACTGCAACAAATTCAGAATCTTTAATTTGATTTTTAACGGTGCTATTGAGAACGAAGGCTACACTTGCAATCAAATCATTTTGAGTGCGATTCGACAACCCGGTAAACGCGGCTGTTGTGTTTTGCAAGTGATTTTCTAAAACCCCGTCATATTTTGATATCAAATCCAACCATTTCCAAGAAATTACCTTCGCTGCGGAATTCATGAATTCATCGTGTTAGCAATTGTCATTCAAGTCGAAAGTTGACAACGAACAAGTAACAGAACAGCGCGCGTGAAGCTCGTGCGAACCAACAGTTCCCGCCATACCAGCTTCCGGCGGAACAACGAACAAGTAACAGAACAGCGAGCGGCCGGCTACGCGTGAAGCTCATGCGAACCAACAGTTCCCGCCATACCAGCTTCCGGCGGAACAACGAACAAGTAACAGAACAGCGAGCGGCCGGCTACGCGTGAAGCTCGTGCGAACCAACAGTTCCCGCCATACCAGCTTCCGGCGGAACAACGAACAAGTAACAGAACAGCGCGCGGCCGGCTACGCGCGAAGCTCATGCGAACCGACAGTTCCCGCCATACCAGCTTCCGGCGGCGGCGGTCGGCGAGCGGAGTGGGAGGTTCGACGAAGCTACGAGCGCCGCCGGGCAAATCGTGGCGTCATTCTGGTAGCAGTCATCGAAGCAACAACTTGACTATTAGCGCGGAGTGTAGTGACTAATAGTTTAATGTAATATAAAGTCTAAGTCGTATTCTTTTGCTATTTAAAATTAATAAATGTGAACATTATAATATTTGAGTTCGGGTTAAATGCAGTCAGTATAAAATTAAAATAAATTTATATATTCGAAGGTTAGTAAGTGGTTTTCTTTTAGCTCGGAAGTGGTGATAAATAACCTGTGTGCCCACGTGGTTAACCGTAAGTACCTTCCTAGTGAAGTATTTTGTTATATCTTCGATATTCACGACATTACAAAGCTTGATTGATTAACGGACACGTATTTTAAAATAATTATACTTTAGATTATTAACAATTTAGGCCGTGCCTTGCCAGGGCTACCCTCTGGAGGTAATCGGCTATTCAGTGTTTGACTATACCTTAGATTATTAACAATTTAGGCCGTGCCTTGCCAGGGCTACTCTCTGGAGGTGATCGGCTATTAAGTGCTTGATTTTACCATAGATTGTTAACAATTTAGGCCGTACTTTGCCAGGGCTACCCTCTGGAAGTAATTGGCTATTTAGTGCTTGACTATACCTTAGATTATTAACAATTTAGGCCGTGCCTTGCCAGGGCTACCCTCTGGAGGTAATCGGCTATTCAGTGCTTGACTATACCTTAGATTATTAACAGTTTAGGCTGTGCCTTGCCAGGGCTACTCTCTGGAGGTGATCGGCTATTTAGTGCTTGATTTTACCATAGATCGTTAACAATTTAGGCCATACTTTGCCAAGGCTACCCTCTGGAGGTAATTGGCTATTTAGTGCTTGACCATACCTTCGATTATTAACAATTTGGGCCGTGCCTTGCCAGGGCTACTCTCTGGAGGCCACTGCCTATTCAGTACACGATTGTACCTTAGATTATTAGCAATATGGGTCGTGCCTTGCCAGGGCTGCTCTCTGGAGGTTACTACCTATTCAGTTCTAAGATTAATAACGAAATACGGCGTGCCTTGCCAGGGCTACACTCTTAAGGCCACTGCCACAGAATAAATTATAGTACTAACGTACAGAAGTCTCACTCCCTAACAAAAGTCAACTTTAGACATAAAAATTTGCCTACTATTGCTAGCGGCACAGGCTTGCAAGAGAAATTGAAACTTATAGTCGGCCGCTAGCATTCATATTCAGCCGACTCAATGCCGCGTTCGCGACGAGAGCTCAGGGTCAACACCCGCCGCCGATTTAGAGGTTAATTTATTATTGAAATTAATTAAGAAAGATAATACTGCTTATAAAATCAAGAGTAACTTTAGTTAGGAATGTAGTAAGTAAAAACACAAGTTAACATAACCAACTATGTTATTTGATACGTAGCCTACATACCTACTAACTACAGACACCTACAGACTACTGTGATGGCAAAACGTGTTTCTGTCTGGTTTTAATATTGTTAATAAGTAGATACACTTATTATTTTGTTCAACACGCGACCATAGCGGTTCACGCGAGCGCGGCGAGCCGCGCGAACATGCTTAAACTGCGGAGTGACACCCCCCTGCCACTGCCTATTCAGTGTATGATTATACTTTAGGTTAATAACGAAATATGTGGCTTCTTGCCAGAGCTGCTCTCTGGAGTCCCTACCGACCAGTGCAGGTCTATAAAGTAGTTTATTAAATTCATAAATGTACTTAGGGTTATTACGCCTCCTTATTGTGTAATTTAGCGCTGCTTCTCTAGTTTCTGCTTATGGTATAACTTTTACAATCATATTTAATTACCAAGATGAACAAGTTGCTAGTAACCTTACAGACATACGCATATATTAGTACATACACGTATCTACGTGGTAAAACATTGGTTTAGTTTCAGTTTAAAAAAAAAATAGATCCTGATTCGCTTACACCCCTACCTGCGAGAAGGAAGAAGTTAGAAAAGGGAAGATCAGACTGGGTAAGTTGAAGAAACTATACGAATGTCTACGCAGCAGAGAAAAATTTAACCATGGACGTCGTTTTCTGGGCCAGAAACTAAAGAGAAGGAAGCAGACGCATGTGAGTCATCAAGCTCCACAGAATAATTTAGTTTGTTGACTTGATTTTATATTCTACTTAAAAAAACGATTGACTTTAGTCAAAGTTAAAAGTCAACGTTATAAGTCAAAGTTAGAAGTCAGAGTTAGCAGTCAAAGTTAGAAATCAAAGTTAGAAGTCAAAGTTAGAAGTCACAGTTAGACGTCAAAGTTAGAACTCAAAGTTAGAAGTCAAAGTTAGAAGTCAAAGCTAAAAGTTAAAGCTAAAAGTCAAATCTAAAAGCCAAATCTAAAAGTCAAATCTAAAAGTCAAAGCTAAAAGTCAAATCTTAAAGTCAAATCTTAAAGTCAAATCTTAAAGTCAAATCTTAAAGTCAAAGCTAAAAGTCAAATCTTAAAGTCAAATCTTAAAGTCAAAGCTAAAAGTCAAAGCTAAAAGTCAAAGCTAAAAGTCAAAGCTAAAAGTCAAAGCTAAAAGTCAAAGCTAAAAGTCAAAGCTAAAAGTCAAAGCTAAAAGTCAAAGCTAAAAGTCAAAGCTAAAAGTCAAAGCTAAAAGTCAAAGCTAAAAGTCAAAGCTAAAAGTCAAATCTAAAAGTCAAAGCTAAAAGACAAAGGTTGTGTTATCGTTAAAAATTATAGTTGATATTTTTGGATTACGATTATAAAAAACGAATTGATTTTGTTTTGTATCGAAGGTTTATCTTCCAGCCAGTGACGACTGAGTCACTGAAATATTTAAATGTTCTCATAGTTTCCGTAACTCTACCGTCATCAGCAAACAGGATATTTTTGATCATTTGAGTCATTACAAAATTTTGTTATTCGTGTGTATTGTTTTCGGTTACTGAGATATGATTTTATTAGGTTAGTTGGATTGCCTCTGATTCAGGTATTCATTATAATTTGTGAAATAATAAACTATTATCTACAAAGTCAAAGGCTTTAATCAAGTCCATAAGTATGGCATGTACTGGTCTCTTAGAATTGACACTACCTAAAATATGCTCTTGAAGCTCATTAATAGCCATGTTTATCGTAATATTCTTCCGAAAGCCCTTCTGTTCTGATGGTAATGTTATATTTATCCTAATAGGAATAAGTTTGGTTATTATAACCTTATCAAATATTTTTGAAAACACAGGCAGGAGTGTTATTGGTCTATAATTACTTAAGTCGTTTCGTTTATCTTTTAGTGTGATGGTTTAATAAAAATTGATAATTTTAGTCGCTCAAGGTAGACACCACTACATATATAGTGACTAAGTGGGTAGGCAACACTTTTGATTACTTTCGTTGAAAAGTCGTCAAATCCTGTATTTTGTATTTTTTTTAACAATGAATTGTCGGTTGTATATCTTTGGGTAACACAGGTGACATATAAATGGAGTTAGTGGTCGTTTGAATAAGTCTAGTTCCTTTTTATTACGTTTAAAGAAATAGTCATGTTTTCACTTGGTCGATAACGATTTCAGTAAGACTAGTGACTGTATTATCGTCTAATTTAATGTTTGATTTTGTGCTTCTTCACATGTTCAGTTTTGCTCTATTGATAATTTTCCAAGTTGCCTTGGACTTATTAAACGATGTTTTTATATTATTCTTATTTTCTCTTTTGTAAGTAAGTTTTGTAAGTAACTTTTGAGTTAACTTTAATATAGTTTTTAATCCTCTCGAATATACCCTTGAATTATTTTTATTGTTTTCATTAAAGCCGGGTCCGTTCAAGATATGAAAACAAGAAAATCAAAGATCATACAGTAACTTAAAATCTTCCAAAAAGGTATTATAAGCCATGTTTACTGTTTAGGTCTACGGTCGGCATTATAAACATATGTTAATCTGAAATTCGATAGGTGTGTGAAAAATGTTTTTAGATTACCTTTAGAGTAATTTCTTTTTGTGATGTGCGAAATGTTAATAACGCATGCCTAGTTGTGCTGTATGGTCAGGTAGGCCGAAATCTAAAACTTATTTTTATTTTAAATTGTTTTGCTGATTAGCCTCGTCAGTTCATAAACTTCTAATGTAAAGTCATTGCAAGTAAGACGTTTTCCACCTCTAGCGTCATGTTGTTTCTATCAAGTCCATTATTATCCACATACATATTATTACCACCACATACATCAATTTGTTCCGTTTTAATTTATTTATTTTTATTTATTTACCGTTTACTACAGTGTACACAATAGAATACAAAATGAAATTTAGTTCTGTTTAAGCTTTTATGAAGATCTAGGTTTCCCCCCGCGGCTCCGCCCGCGTGGACTACAGGTTACTTCGTGCCCAACTGTGGGATAAATAATAGCCTATGTCCTTTCCTAGGTTCTAATCTATCTCTGTACCAAATTTCATCAAAATCGGTTCAGTAGTTTAGGCGTGAAAGACAGACAGACAGACAGAGTTACTTTCGCATTTATAATATTAAGTAAGGATCCTTTCTAGTATATTATAGAAAGTATCTAAGCTAAGTTTTCGTTTATTAGGAACCACAAGTAAATCTTCCTCGCTGTTTTCTATATTAAGTAACAAAGTTAGTTTCAGTAACGCAAATGATATCTAACTCGATATTTTTGTGTATACCTAGTTTTACTTCATAAAGAGTAAGTTCGTTAGATTTTGTAATTAAGCCAGCTATATTCTGATACATTATATTTAGATTAAAAAAAAAAAATCTTTCTTTATCTTGCGTTGTCGAAGATTGAATTTCAATATTTCAGTGTTGCATAATAGAGTTTTGTCTTTGTCTGCTATCAAATTATTATTATCATCGGTAGGTAGTTGGGTGCTCTTGCAAATGACTGTTTGATGATCTCTTATCACTTTTTACGGCTTTCTGAATATTGTTTACTCTTTCCCATCTATATTCAACGTTATTTGTTATTATAGTGTGATAGCCACTTTTTTTCGCTACAATAAAAATCTGTTTTAATTCCTTTCTTTCTTATAGTTATGATTTGTCTAAGTATACTGTAATGTTCAATCCAACTTTTCTCAAGTAAGCACAGTTCTGTTATCTGTTATATATATATTTTTAATTCTTTTGTTTATTCATTTAAATATATCGGGCTATTGTAGCATTTTGTCCTATGCCTATAAAAGAGGAGTTCTTTAACACATCCCGATAGTTACATTGAATATGTCGGAAGACATTTGAAATTCTTCTTACATCCGCTTCTGTTTCCTAGAGTTTACTTGTCATCCATGAAGTGCAGAGATCTTGTCGTTGTTTTCAGTTTAACTATCTGTACATTCAGTCGTTTCTAGATAACTTCTTTTGTGAATTTTCAGCCTGCAGTATAGAGCATTTTTATCTAGCAATTTTATTTTGGAATTCATATGAGCAATTTTTTTTTAATTTGTTTATAATTTTCTGTTCATCACTAAGACTTTCAGTAGTACTGTGATGGAAATAAATGTTGTGTCTATCTATCTAGTAATTTTGAAATCTTTCTTTAATTCGGATATAATATCATATTCTTGATTTCGGAAAAAAGTTTTGCATGGACGAAATGAGGTGATCGTCATTTTCCTGCAATTTTGTAGTACATTTTTGAGTGGACAATTTGTCGTCTCCATATGCTGATTGACTTGAGTGGCTTATTGTGTTAGTTGTATCACTATGGTTGATTTGGTTTAGTATTTGGACTTTTTGTCATCAAAGTGTCTCTTAAAAAAGAAAAATATTTAAATCCACTGAGTCATCGTAAAAGGAGTTAGTGGATGAATGAATTATTCTTTTTTGTACGCCAGAAAAAAAAAATGAATATAAATAAACAAAACAAAAAAAGTGCAAAAAGGTAGCCTTATTTTCCAGGCAAAATTTATATTTTTCAGTATTGTTACATCTAAGTTATTTTTATGATCTGTATATTTTCGAAAGTTTGTCTTTTCGTGCCAGTTTCTTATCAGTGTATAAGTATTACCTAATTTTCGTTCCTTTGAGCAAAAGAATAGGCACTTCCATGTTTTTTTTTGTATTCAGAAGACATCATGTTATAAAATCGATTAATGAACAATAAGAAAATACAAAGTGATAGTTTAGCCATATAGTATTATTCCTAAAAGTGCAGGTTTTCAACCGAGGATATAAGATGATGGGGCGAGCGAGCTGCCATTTGATCTCGTACAGTTCACTGATCATAGGATGGTGAAAATTATTTATGGTAAAATAGACATACGCATACGTATAACTTCCATTTGTATATTTGGTGTATTATTTCTGAATAAAAAAAAATTCTGTTCTAGTTGATGGGGCGAGAGTGCTGCCGTCTGATCCCGTGATGGGGCGAGAGAGCTGCCATCCGATCCCGTGATGAGTCGAGAGAGCTGCCATCCTTTCTCGTGCTGAGGCGAGAGGGCTGTCATCCGACACCGTACAATTCTCTGATCATAGGATGAGCGTATCGCTATGACTGAAGTTTATTTATGGTAAAATGAGTTGATGGGGCGAGCGAGCCGCCATTCGAGCTAGTATAATCTGATCATGGGATGAGCGTATCGCTATGACAGATAATCTTTATAGTAAAATAAGTTAACGGGGCGAGAGAGCCGCCATTCTAGTCAATTATCTGATCATAGGATGAGCGTATCGCTATGACTGAAGTTTCTTTATGGTAAAATTAGTTGATGGGGCGAGAGAGCCGCCATTCATATTAAGTATCTGATCATGGGATGAGCGTATCGCTATGACGGAGATTATTTTTATGGTAAAACTTGTTGATGGGGCGAGAGAGCCGCCAGTACATGAAGTATCTGATCATAGGATGAGCGTATCGCTATGGTTGACTAAAAGGAGCGAGCGAGCTGCCAGTTACAATATATATGACTCTTCAATCATAGGATGAGAGTATTGTTATGATGAAGATTTTTAATAAGTTAAGCTAAAGCATTGAATGAGGACATTCATCAATTGTAAGGATGGCCGAAAAGATCAAGGTGGGTGGAATGTCTGGGTCAGACATTAAGTCAGAATGGCCGAATGTTAGCAATTGTCATTCAAGTCGAAAGTTGACAACGAACAAGTAACAGAACAGCGCGCGTGAAGCTCGTGCGAACCAACAGTTCCCGCCATACCAGCTTCCGGCGGAACAACGAACAAGTAACAGAACAGCGAGCGGCCGGCTACGCGTGAAGCTCATGCGAACCAACAGTTCCCGCCATACCAGCTTCCGGCGGAACAACGAACAAGTAACAGAACAGCGAGCGGCCGGCTACGCGTGAAGCTCGTGCGAACCAACAGTTCCCGCCATACCAGCTTCCGGCGGAACAACGAACAAGTAACAGAACAGCGCGCGGCCGGCTACGCGCGAAGCTCATGCGAACCGACAGTTCCCGCCATACCAGCTTCCGGCGGCGGCGGTCGGCGAGCGGAGTGGGAGGTTCGACGAAGCTACGAGCGCCGCCGGGCAAATCGTGGCGTCATTCTGGTAGCAGTCATCGAAGCAACAACTTGACTATTAGCGCGGAGTGTAGTGACTAATAGTTTAATGTAATATAAAGTCTAAGTCGTATTCTTTTGCTATTTAAAATTAATAAATGTGAACATTATAATATTTGAGTTCGGGTTAAATGCAGTCAGTATAAAATTAAAATAAATTTATATATTCGAAGGTTAGTAAGTGGTTTTCTTTTAATCGTGAAGGTAATTCTTGTTTTCCCAAATAGCAAACAATATCAATTAATTGTTGAAATATGTTGCGATTACAGTCGACTTTAGCATTGTCTTGCAATGTCTAGTTTTAATTGACCGCTCAAACTCGTTTCTTTGCGATTTTTGCCATACGTGAAAAATTTCAACGTAGCTTGGAGATGTTTTTCTTCACAGCTCTTGGTTTTTCATCGTTGTATTAAGGTTATTCAAATAAAAATAACTTGTGCTGTTCCAAACGTTTTTATAACAGTTTGAAAACAAAATGCACGGAAAACCAAATAAGCGGTTAGTATGCAAACACCCCGTGAGCCAATTATGAATGTCATATATTTTAGTATTAAAATGTCTTACTGCGGTACCTTTTTTTGCGTCAAATCCAATCTGGGCACGCATCGGCCTTTGCGATTAGATATGTTTACTTTTTCTTGAAGTTTCGGTCAACAAACATCATCACCACACTTTTTACAACTTATTGCACTCTTTTTGTTCCAAATAAATGTCTAACAATCACTATAAACTGATAAAACAATAAGTTGCCAAAGTTTTCGTACCTACGTATAGTTGCAATAGAAAAACAAACCAATATGGCTGAATGCATCCAATGGGCTATGTGCAAGATTTTTAAAATAATTTTATTTTTTTATTTTAAGCAGGTTTAAGGTCATATATTCAAATAAAAAATATATCAAATAATTTTGATCATAGATATAAAAATAATTAATTTTTAAAATTTTGGTTACGATTTGTTGCTTATTACAGCATTCTACAGATTAACTCCTTTGCCAAAGTTAAAAAAAAAAAACGATTGACAGTTGGTTGACATACAACCTATACCGTTGCGTTTTTGAGTCTAAGTTCAACATTTAAGTTTCAATCACAGACTAACTAGAGATACGTTTCAATGTACTTACGTTTAAATGATCCTCACAGCAAAAAAGTGGACGTTTGGGACAATTCCTGTCAACTATTTTACACCAACTTTCTTTCAATTCCTTTGGAATGGTAACAAACGTCAAATCTGGTGAGTTAATGTCAGTGTTTGAACAAAGAGGTATAAAGCATTTTTTAGTTCTCTCCACCGCTGTAACTCGTCAGATGCCATGTTGAGTAGCAAAGCCTGCTGCGCTGTCGTTATTAACCTCTTTTCTGTGATGTCATTAAAGCCCCGTGTTATTCCACAAATCCGAAGAGTATTAATCACTATCGTTGAAGCAGTTCTCGGAGTCCGGTATGAATAAGGTGTAGTCGTGAGAAAATCAGTCAAAATCTAGCACTACAAGTCCGTGCAAAGTTAAATCGTAATCCGATATGCGGTAGCAGGACTTCAGAAAAAATTAACCAAAAGCAAAAATAAAACTCAAAAATAAACAACCAAATACAAAATGAAATAGGTTATTTTTTTTTATTGACATGACAGCTTGGCAAAGACACGATTGTATAATGCCGTATTTATGATTAGTTTACCCTACTGAGAAACTTTTAATTATTATATTTTTATTTCAAAAGATAGATTTTTTATAAATTTTTTTTAGGAAACGGGACCTTATTCCTTTATGTTAAATAAAAATTAAACCAAATTAAAAATATTTTTAAAATGTCGTACATAGCCCATTAGCAAATAGGCCGCAAAATTAAAAATCTATAATAGCCCTTCCAAACTTACCGAATTTTGACACTTCTCAATTTGGTGGCATCGCTTTAGAGGCTGAGCTTTTTTCTCCATACAATCAGGTCATTATTTTTGGCGGGGGAGGCAAAACAGCCAATCAGAAGCCCCCATTATAATGTGTTGTAACACAAAACCTCAACAAAAAAGCGTTTGAAATGCTTTTAACAAATTAAGTCGTTAAACAGTTTATTTTACAATTTATTGAAATGTACACTCGCGAGTCTTCTAGTAAAAGACATTATTATAATAGCATAAATTCCCTTTAAACTAAAATCCCATCAAAAATATAAATTAGAAGTTCAATATTATGATATATGCTTTGGTTGTTACCTTCCACGACAAAAGAAGTGTATCTAAAAGAAGTGCCAAGTTTAATCGTCAGTCCTGAAATTTTATTATAACAACATAAAATATTTTATAACAACTTTAAATATTATTTCATCTTTTAACTTAGGATAATTTTTGAAGCCTAAGGTCTAACTTGGCTTGTTCTCATGTAATTTGAGCTTTGGATTCGATGGGGGTGCCGAAGTTAAGGTTTTGCAGATAACTTCATGCCGAGGAGTCAAGCTCATCAGTAACAGGTACAGATATACTCCGGAAAGTAAGAGTCAGGTTAACAGGACTCCGTTTTGCGGAGAATAGACGCGCTTGTGTTTTGGTGGCGTTGTAACTAACCAGATTAATGTCAAGACCTAAGGTTGAGTTACACAAAACTAGACAAAGGACTTGGCTAAATGACTGCCCCAGCAGTGTATATACATTTCATAATAATACGAGTCATTAAATTATTCATTCATTAATTATTCCGAAGTTATTAATCGTATAGAACTTTCAGGAACTAATTGATTAATTAAAAGTATTTATTCTAACTTATCATCTGTTCTAGAACACGGAAATCACTTAAATAGTGCTGTTCCTTACCTTTAAAAATATACAATCTACCATTCTCGATTCACCTGTGTCTACCTGCGTGAAGGAAGGATCGAGGTATCTAGTATTGCCTACCTATTCGCTATCATATGTGCACGATAGTAGCGCCACCTAGCATGCGCAACTAATCGGGATTATGCCAAATAATGACATATCATTATTTTATTGCTTTCTATTATCACTATCACTATCATCACTACATAGTATAAAACAAAGTCGCTTCCCGCTGTCTGTCTGTCCCTATGTATGTTTAGAACTTTAAAACTACGCAATGGATTTTGATGCGGTTTTTTAATAGATAGAGTGATTCAAGAGGTAGGTTTATTATGTATAATACATGCATAATATAGTTACGAAACACTGATAATTTTAGAAGTTTCTAATGTGATGTCGTAAATAAACACATTTTTTACGCTTACATTGCAAACGCTGGCTGAACCCTAGATAGATCAAAATAATGTACTACAGTATTATACACCTCTAAAAGTTCTACAAAAAAGTCTGCAATAGTATGTATCTATCTCTTAGGGATAACCCACAATAACATTTTTTTATCCTTTACTTTTTCCGAGAAATAATGACTACTTTACGAAGTGATTTTAAGCAGTACAGCATTAATCCTTATCCAATCAAGTACTTTGAATAATTAATTGTGCATAGCCCTTTACAGCATGTAGTTTAAATTAATATTTTCGAAGATATGACAGATTTAAAATGCTGACCGATTGACGGTTGACCGATTTTGTTGAATTTTGGTATTAAGACATTTTACCTCACAGCTGGGCACGGTATAACCTGTAGTCCACGCGGGCGAAGCCGCGAGCGGAAAGCTAGTATTTAAAAAATAAAAGGTAAATAGAAAGACGACAAGTAGTAGTTTTATAGGAATTGTTAAAACAGTGCGTAAAATGGTGGAAGTCATTATAAAAACTAGTTTTTAAAATGTAAAACACAATAATAGTTTCCAACACCAAACTGAGATCCCAGGGCCGCCAGACCCCACTTATTCTCTCAGCAACCAAAAGTGTTGGAAAGAGCAGCGGCAAAATGCACCACCAACATACGAATACCCGCCAGCCCGGGCCGACGGCCAACTTTCAGCCACCAGGCTCCGAAGACACTTCCAAAAACCACTCACCTGTGGCCTAAATCCTCGTCGTGTTTCAAAGGGAGGCCCGTGCCCCTCGGTAGGGACGTATATGGGCTGGTAAGGAGGAAGGTTGTGACCACACAATGATGTCTGTGGGGTCATCGAGCTACGCAAATCCGGTTTGTATGTGGTTAAGGTGAGTAAAATGTAAAGCTGTTTGTTACATTCTCAAGTAATTTATTTGTTCTAGGTTTTAATGGATGCCAACATTTGTCATCCTTGTTTTGTTCTGATAAATTCAGAAAGAGCTGCTGGTGTCCGTTTATTTGGACATATAATGGTGTGCATTACCTGTGGCCATTCTGGGAGAAATGCTCAACGTCACATAGTGGACATGAACAATTTAATGCTGCATAATTTACCGAGGTCATATCCAGCTTTTTACCAGGTAATTTGTCATTTCTGTGCTATTTAACATCTTTCTTTAATTTTTAAGTGATGATGGTGATATTCTGTTACCCCTCATCATAGACACAGAGCTCTTAGAAGGCATTCCCATTTTTTTTATCTTGCTCAGTAGTTTTTTAAAAGTAGATTTTGTTACTTGACTTAGTGTCTTAAAAAACACATTTTTTTAATTTTGATGGTTTAAAAAATATTATTTTCATAGGTTATATGCCATGGCAAAAACATCCATTAAAAAGTAGATACGACTTTATCCTTATATGATGACTACATAAATGAACTGTTTCTTTTAGGATGTAAACTATGCCTGTCATCCCTGCTGGATGAGACACCAACGGCAAACAGCTCAGGATAGAAATCGTGTAAACCTACCTGCACCAGAACCAAGACTTGAACCAGCAGCCCAACCTGATCCAGCACCACTACATCAACCAGCACCGCAACCAGAGCCCGAAATAAATCTGTCTAATTATAAGCGGACTGCAAACACTTCACGACACTGTATTTAATGGATGTATGTTTCTGCAACATTTGTAAAAAAGATGCTTCTTGAAAAGCACAATTTATACATATTATATTCCCCACAGTACCAGAGTTTGCGAGATTTTAATTTGAATGTTTGGCATCTGTTGCTTGAAAATAATGTTTTATACTCAAACTTCACTGTGAACCAAATTGAAGGTGCAATTGATATTGCCAAGTCTAAGATTCCAACATTTAATTTTGAAAAGGTTGCTGAAATGAAAAATGTGACCATATTATGGTCACATAATCGTTTTAAACGTGATTTCAAATTATTTAGGCAACGGTATTTTAATCTAACCTTATCCTACCTCACGGAAGATTTTAAAATAGCGGTAGCTCTAATTAATAAGTTCCATATTGTCCTGGAAGACGGTCCAAACTCAGGTGAAATATCCAAAGGGCAGCACGTTACATGGATCAGCCTAATCGTTTAGGAGCTTTTGTAAGAAATAATAATAATAACAGACAAAGATCAATATTTACTGGAGTCGATGCTTACCTGCCCCAGTTGGTGAATTTTCCTATTTTCCAATATAACGACTTATTATTGCTGGCATTGGGACCATATTATTGCTGCCTACGAGTATAATGTTTTAAATATATATAAAATGTTTCTGCCTATAACTGTTGAATAAAAAATTAAAGTCAATATCTGTTATATGTTGTTTTTTTATTTATTTAAACACATCCAAAATATAAGTATGCCAGCGATCGAGCAGTAGCAGTGGTGTGAGGAGTGTTAAAAGGCACTGACGATGGTTCTAGGAACGCCCCGTTTGCCACTTCAGGCTTCCCTCCACCCAGACTCCCAGCAGGATATTCCTATTTATTGAATATTAAGGGTCGGAAGACCGGAAGGGCGTTCTAGGTGAGAGTATTAGACCTTGCAGATATTATAAGATAAGTCTAGGTTGGGAGTTCCCTAATTCGACGTGCATGTATGAAGCGAATTATTACTGTAGAGAAAGCGAAATAGGTGTTTTTGGATCGTACCAAGTGGCAATCTGTGGTCTCTGCCTACCCCATTGTGATAAAGGCGTGAGTTTATGTATGTACGTATGTATTTAGAAACTCCTAGCAAAAAGTTCATAGCCAAGGCTTTTTGTTTACGTGTGTACTTAAAATGACGGTAGGAGAGTGCTTTTACGAATTTATTTTTAGAATTGTACAACAATCAAAAGTTCCTGAAAGTTATTTCTTTGAAATTATTAATACTTAGCTATTTAGCATTATATATTAATAGGTACGATGTTTATACATTACTGGGGCAGTCGCCTATATTTCAATTTAGCCAACGTCTTTCTGCAACACAAATTTTTACTTATAGCTTTACCTGGGTGCGGACCCCACGTGCCGAACGACGCGAGCAACGGTGTCGCACGTGTTGTCAGTTTATTAGGGACCGCATCCGTTAACATCGGATCGTGATCTGGAGCACCATCTAAGCGGACCAGTACTGAGGACTGACGCAGCGACGCCGTTGGGGTATCCCTAGGGAAACGTTGCATCAGTCCGTCAGCCAGTCTATAACGGAACTGCCTGTGAGTGAACATACGGAAAAGCGGTTGTTGCTGATATAAAATGAAAGTGTTTTGAATGCTAATATTTAATAGCCTTCTAAAAACTTTCATGTACCATTTCAATCCCCGTTTCATCTCTAACACATACATGGACAGCTTTTGATCTTTAAGATCAACGCCACCAATGTATTTGTTGTAATCAGAAACGGAGATAACGCCTGCTGGGAACCATGCTGGCATCAAAATTAATTGTGGTGACTAACTTCATATCTTCCCATACCATGAGGCTCAAGTTACCACAATGACAACTTATTTGATGCCCGCGCGATTAAAGATGCCTGATTAAAGATGCCAACCTCTCGTTGGCATCTTTAATCAGGGCGGGGATGTCTTCGTCTGCTTAAAATGCCGATCACGTCGGTTGCACGCTCTTTAAGATACCTAGTGAGGGGTAACTGATTGTACGAGTTATCCATCACTAGGCAGTGGCCGATGTCAAGGAACCCTTCCATGAGTTTCGGTACTACTTTTCGGTAGCGGACTGAAACCTATGGATTGGTCCCTCGTGCACGCAGAATTTTGAGCATATAACCAGTCGCTGCTTCGCAGACTTCGAAACTTTTAATTCCGAAGCGAGCCGCCTTAGACCGGATACACTGTACCCAGCTAAGACGATCCTTCTATAGAAGCAGCCACTCGTCTAAACTCAGATGCTTGTTTCAAACAAGTAGTTTGGCGTGTAGAGGCTGCAAAATTTGGTGTTGCAATGGTCCAGTAGCGAAACGATTTTAGCTACCTTCCGCTCATAAGACCTCACGTCGTTTTGGACGTAGTCATTGTCCACAAAGTGGATGAAACGACTTAACATTGCGAATCTATTCCTTGACATGAGGCGACGGAACGGGTATACCTAGCACAGATGTGGTCCAATGCTCATATACAGCCCCTCGTGAGTTGGTACATGAGTATTTCAAATATCGGTATATTTCCGATACCGTCGTCTCATGCCAAAAATCCAGATTTGATGTCAAACCATCATGTTCAGACAAAGCGGCAATGGTCTGCCATGCGTATCGATTCGTTTCATCTACAATTTTTTGGACAATGTCTGCGTCCCAAACAAGCATGAATAGATCGAATGGATCTAGCGACCCTACGGCCTCCGATGGTCCTGGTGAGCGCGTGTATGTTTCTTCTGTTCCCTGAAACATGGTGAAGTCTTGATTCCACACATACTCTCTTGTTTGTTTTTCTTCGCCGCGAGGTCAACCCCGCCGACGTTTAATTCGTGCTCCTACGAGAGTTACGCTAATTCACGCCATCTAGCGAAGAGCGGCACGGCTCTTACTAGTTCCATATTCGAAGTTTAGATGGCGCTGCATTGAAACAAAAAAAAAAAAAACTTTTGAAAAACAGGTCGGTAAAAAAATGTAGATAGCGTGATTTAGGAAAACGTTTATTCGATTCACTGATTCTGTGATCATTGGTGAACATTATAATATTTAATTTTTGTATTTTATTGTCTTGAATACCTTAGGGTAGGCATAGGCACTGCTATATGGAATGCACGCCGCTGACTAACATCATTATTGTTGGGAGCTGTATCAGGGGATTCAGGGGTAGCTATAACAATTTAAAGTTATGAATGTTAGCCTCGTTTTCATCCTTTTCGCAATTACCAATTCCAAGGTTGGATTACTAAGCATTGCAGTTTTCAAACCTGCAACAAACTGCCCCGCTGTTGGCCTGGTGGTTGCGCCCCTGATCCATCCAAATAAATTTTCCAGTGGATCCTGTTGTAGGCAGGCGCCTGGTGCATAATATTCCTGGGAAGGGGGCGGCTTTGCAGCACCCACAAATTTCATAACGGAGATTTTTATTAATTTTTCCAAACAATTACAAGTTTGGCGATTTTTCAGTTAAGTTGGCTCCCCTTTGCGTAAATCAGGAAAATCTGCATTGTTCTAGTTTTAGTTCTTTTTTTAAAACAAAGCAAAAAGTTTATTTTTTCTTTTAATTTTAAATTTTTAGTATTTTTACTTACGTGATTGTTACATCAGTAACACAGTATCAATTCTTTCCTATTTTCGCGAAACTTTTGTGGAAGATAAGTTGAAGATGTGCCACTTATTTTATATTTGGTCACTTGATAGGGATAACATCTCTTGGTGCAAATATTTTTAAGGGGTAACACTTTATCGTAAAAGGTATTTATTGAGTTATTAAAGTACTCAACGCTACCACGTTGCATATTCCTCTAATTAGTATTTTTCAGGCGTTCATTCTCTGCTGTTACAATGCGTTCCTCTGCCGTTTGTGTTAACTGACTTGCTTGCCTGAGCATTTTGTTCATTCGATCCTGGTCAAGTGTTCTTCTTGTAATTCATTTTTTCTTCTCTCTTATGTACATTCTAAAGTTATCATTTTTCCTTCTCTGAACGCACTAATAGGCAAGATTCTATAGATATCTTGCCTATTAGTGCGTTCTTCTAACGATTCCTTTTCTCTATGTTTAGCTACTGCAAAACTATTTTTTTCCAGGCGTTGTCGCTTGTGAACATTGCTTTCATTAGCAATCTTCTCCTGTCGCTTCAATTTCGCCTTCTTTAAACAACTCTTTCTTTGTGTAGTAGTTTATTATTTGTTTATGTTGTTCCCACGAGTATAGGAAAAAAATGGTCCATTCCACTAGAAGTCCATTGTAGGGGATAAGGGCTTCAGTACAACAGGGTTCGCCCTGATACCCTGAGGCGCAACTTTAGTGATAAGACATGTTTATACACCCTAATACCATTCAGCCCTCGGCACGTGTTCACCTTGGCATTGGGTCATCCATCTAATCCGTCTAATCAAAGACAGAATCCACATTTATAACAAACGGAAGAATGAATGAACTTATGTCCCAAAGATAGGGTCGCATATTCTCGTCCACAAAACCACTACCACTCACCATCCATCAAAAACGGTCCACCCATCAAAACAAATCAAACTCGACGCAGTTAATGTGTCGCTTAATTACTGAGTTCCTATGGTCTATGGACACCTTCCAGCTCCATAATCAGACTCTGGTTACCATCTAGCACCAATGTACTCGTCAAGACGAATCTAACGAGCCCAACCTCGTTTAATTACCGAGTTCCTTAATAATATTCAAAACATCGAAATGTTGTCGGAATGTGGACGTTTCTACGAATAGTAGATTGAGATCCCAGGGCCGCCAGACCTTACTTATTTTCTCATGAACCAAATGTGTGGGAAATAGTAGTGCTATTACGTACTAGTAACGCATGAATACCAGCTAACCTGGGCCGACGGCCAATTTTCAGCTACCAGGTTCTGAAGGTACTTCCAAAACATTTTCACTTGTTTTGAAGTCTGGGTGCTACAAAAAACATTGTTACAGTTCCCTGAACAGCATATTAAAAAATCACGGCGCAGATTGTAGGTATAATCGCATAATTTACTTGCGAACTGTAAAGCGTCTGTTAGAAATTACAGCCGACGGAGAGTGTCTGGCGGTGTTGATCATAAATTTTTATATTTAATTAATTATAATCTATAAGACATCAGCACCCAGACTTCAGGACAAGTAAAATTTTTTTGGAAGTATGCTATTCATTATGTAAGTATTAAAATTTGTTTTACTAATATCTATTAGCAAGATATGCCAGGCAAGTTAAAATACTTGTCCAGAAGTGGAAGGTTAGGTGTGTGGACTGAGGGACCACACTTTGTACGTTACAGATTTTTAAATAAATTATTTACAAATTCCAGTATTACACATGTGTAACTACTTTTACTAAAGCCTGCCAGTAAGCACCAGTGCTAAAACCCGTTGGGCGTTCACACACACGTAATAAATCGTGTCTCCATTATAAATGTAAGAGAGTTGTTCAATTTCAGGAGCATATTTATTTCTATTAAGTTTTGCTTGGTAAATACCAGCTATAATAGTTACAGAGGAGTGACTGCCGTACAATTCACCTCGTATAATTAACAGTCATTTGGTGTATTCATATATTTATTCAGTATTAATCATACATAGAATAAAGTTTAATTTAATTAATTGACGATTAAATAATCAGATTCAGGAGAGTCCCAAAAATCATTGGTTTGATGGTCTGGATGTCTTTTTACGAGGATCTGGGAGAGTGACGGAGGACGGAAAAAACTGACAAAAGAAAAAGGGGAGGCCGTTGATGCAGTTGTTAAATTTCAGAACAGTCTATTTAAAAAGTTATTCATATTTCAGCATCCATAATTTATTTAGTGAAGGGTTTCGGTCTTCGCCGGCGCGCCATGCACAACGCCCGCAGAGTACAGAAGTACAGTAACTCAACGGCACTCATCACGCTGAACCCCATGCATAGACCTAGCAGACCTCCCGTGTTCGCTGAAACAATTAATTGTTTTAAAGAGATGTGTGTTCGCTGAAACAATTAATTGTTTTAAAGAGATTGGCTCTTCCTGGCGCACTGTCCCGTTTCAGAGTAGTGATACATTTTTCAGATCAGGTAGTCTTCTTCTTATCGTGTAAGTATAGTCAAGTGTGTGGCGAACTTGGCTAACCCTGGAGTCAAAGTTTTCAAACAGCACAATGGCCTCAGGTTTTTACTACTGCAATCAATTGACAACAGCCGGGACTGACAACTTAACGTGCCCTTCGAAGCACGGAAACGCTCGTGACAAGTTGCCACGTCACCTATCAGGTTTCCTGCCTCTGTGTACGTTGCTTAACCTCACTGATAGGTTGAGATCAGCGAGCGCCTCTGGGCTACGAGGTAGTTACAGAGGAGTGACTGCCGTCTGACCTACGTCACCCTGCTAAAAGAAACATTGTGTTCCCAGAGATGTTTGATTTGTGAACGAGAAAGCCGTAATGTGTAACATATATTTTTAATACTGTCTTGTTGCCGCTATAAAAGATGACTAGTTCGTAGCTTCGAATGAATAAGATTTTTTTACAGTTAACATAGTATCGCAAGACACTAGGGCTGTTAGTCCGCAGCAAGTTAAATCTCTTCTTATAATTAGAATCTTTTATTTTATCCTTCAGACGACAACTATGAGCAAGTAAGCTTAAACTTTGTTTTCATTTTGTGTAAGAGCGTCATATGCTAGTATGCCTGCGGCTTGCTGGTGGCGTGTGGCGAATTTGTCAGCGTCATCAGATCTACGGCCCTGCTGGCAAAGGCCCCTCGATCTGCGATGATTGTGTACAAAACATTTGAATGTAAGTATATTTTCGCCTAGTTTGATGGCATTGTTTTCTTTGTATAATTTTACTGGTGTTATACTTACACAAAAACTCAGTGAGGCCAAATATTTCACCTTTCGTATATCGTTGGAACCTTCCATCTTCGAAGTAGAGGTGCACCACTAGCATATTCTCTCTGGAAAAGTATATTAATGATTATTCTTACTTCCTTCCTTGCATCATTTCCCGACTGTTATCCTCTATATAAGTAGGGAAAATCGTAAAACAGCTTTAATAAATTAAAATGTCTAATGTCCGAGACATTTGTCAAATAGCGCCAGTTGCACGTGCACAGATGTTCCGAACTATTAATAAAGTTATTCATGAATATTAGGATATGTTAAAACAATATCATCTATCTGGTTTTCCAGCTATGGTTTGAACCAAAAACAAAGTCGGGCCCAATACACCACCCTGTGGTAGATACTCTTTATTTTCTCGTTTACGTTCTAATTTTGATTATGCTATTATAGATTCTTTAGGTTGAAGTGGAGTACCTATTACACCTACGCAGTGTATTTCCGGATAGTAATAATAGGGACAGAAAAAGTCGTTTTTAACCTGAAAAACGCTATGTATGTGCTTCTGTAAGATTTTAAACTAAGTACTACGATGCTATATCGGTTTGGCCTTCTAATAAATATCGATGTTGTGGAGGAAATTACCAATTCCGGTGATATTATTTGGTCGAGTGGTAGTGGTGCTGCCTCTTGATCGACGTGTACTGGGTTCGATTCCCAGTCTCTGCCCTCTGTAAATCGAACTTATCGAAACCATTTGTGTAAAAAGCAGATGTTTGTTCTCGGGTCATGGGTGTTTGTGTCTGTCTTTATGTATGTTCCGAGGGACCCACGACACAAGGAAAAACCTTAGTGTGGGTCTTTGAGTGTGTAGCATTTATTTAGTTTTCAAACTTACACAAAGTACTCGGCCGTTCGATTGTCGAGTGCGTTGGCGAAATGCTCGACAAGATATTTGTCGAGTGACGCAGTGCTCATGCGTTCGTTGTACGATATCTCCGTGCAAGCGGGCAAGCATTCGTCGCAAATGCGCTCTTGAACTATATAAAACAGAACTGATTTTTAGTGAAGTCGTTCTAAGGAAATCTGAGTGGTTTTGCGTAAAGCTGGGGGACAGGCACCATATTGTGTCAATGACGGTTCCTATTTCGTATTTTTACGTTTCTCTGCCATGTATAAAACATGAAAAAACGAGGACCACAATTACCTACCTAGAGATGAATTCTTCCAAACACTCGTGTAACACTTCGCATCAGACTTGCCGCAAACACGTGTTGTTCTATTTTCTGCAAATATTTATTTTCGTCAGCATTATGATGGAATTCGTCAAAGTGAAAAACTTATCGAAATCGGCTGCCTGGTTTAGGAATAAGCGGAGAAACAGAAATCGAAACAGAAACAGGCCCCGTAGTTTATATCATTCGATTCGATACTTGGACTGGGAAAAGCTCAGTATAGGCTCTAACGATGTACAGTGATAGAAGAGTTGTCCAAACATTTAAGGCGATTCAAATGATCAAAAATACGGGAGCAGAAATATTATCTTTATAATACATAAAGATGATTACTTACTGGGCATATAATACATGACACAGCTGCAAGCATCTAGCATCTGTTGTGCTTCACATTCCATTTCACAATTTTTCAAAGTGTAAGTTCTGCAATCAGATTAATTTAAGAAATTTTTTACACATCTATCTATGCCTCTAGCTAGATAGTGTTTTATCCTTTATATATTTAAACTTGGCAAGCTAAGTACTCCTGTGCCCATTTATGTGAACGTCTAGCGAAAAGGAAAAAGCTTCGAAATAGTATGATCAACTTACCTGAAGAACACTAAAGTTTTTTCACTGGAAAAGACACACAATCGCTTGTTTATCTCGATAGATCTGAGCGCTGGCTGTGCGTCTAAAATGCGAGGTTGAATGGCAACTCGAGCTTCGACCCCAGGCCCGTAGATCTCGCCGAGATTAGCTATCTTTGGGGTCTCAACTGGATTGTGCAGAAGAATCTGTAATGATTAATTATATCCTTGTTCTGTGTACCATACATTCTTAATTAAACAGATTTGGGGTTCGGGGCTATACATTCTTAATGTGATGTGACAGATCCCAGCATAAACATGAAAAAGAAGGCCAACGTACTGTACGTAACAAAAAACTTGCGGTTTAACGACAACTCGTACACCCTTCGTACACACTCGAAATTAGTATGCGTTCTTCATTTTAATTTCGTACGGATTCTGCAACCGTTCTCCGACGACCGATTAGAACTTTTCATCTACGTCCCTTTCGATGACAGACTTTTACAGCTGAATTCTTCATCGACACGACGATACACCTACAAATCTTAACTACAGAGCTTTCCATCTACGGAGAATTCGCCGCCAATCTTTACTATTATAAGAGCTAAAGGCTGGATGTTTGCCCAAGAAAATGTCGCATGTGATGAGCAAACACCGGATCATTGTTATAGTGAGATGCGAGACCAGCTGGTTGTATGTGCCGATATATACTAAAAAAACGAAGTTTTTTTAAACAGCGCGGGAAAACATTTTTGATGGCATTCATTAGCGCAAGTTCAAAATCAGTTTCGATAGCATCAGGCTTCAGTTGCACTTTCAACTTATTTGACGCTTGACATTTTTACATTTTAATTTCTAAAAAAATCTTAATAACATCTATCTGATTTATGCGAGAGCAAGCAATATGCTAGGGGAACTTTTGTGTGTCCCTTCCGGTGTTCCGACTACGGCTTGAATCTTATAAAAACAAAATCGTTGAGGGCAGCTGTCAAATGTTCCATCCATTAGCCAAAAACTTGCCTCGCTCAGATGTTTAAAATTTTCTCTCGTGCAGCAAACAATAATGCATTCACCATTTTCGATAAAATGACCCATTAGAAATGAATGGTTCACCATTAATCATACTATATTTTTCGGGAATCTCAACCTGCCGGATATCTTTTGGAATATTTGGTAAAATATTCCGTTCTCTTTGTATAATTTTCCTCATTGCATCCTTATTAGGCATATGAGGAGAAGTACTGGGTACAACCGCTGAATGATTTGTGCAGGTGTATCTATAGAACTGTTGGCCTTTTCCTTTGAACTTTCCTGCAGTTTTAATTCCAACCGTTATTTAGGATTGGGCAAATGCACACGTTTATATTTTGCAACAGAACAACATGAATATTATCTGATGTGAGCAGAGTTGTTACAAACACGTCGCAACGAGTCGAATAATTTCGCATATATCGCCAGTAAATCGTTTGTATTTAAGTGATAGGAGTAACTTTAATAAATTAAAATGTCTGCCACGTTTAGGTTTCACGACTTCGTAGTCACTCATTTCAAAAACATTAATTTAGACGAGCACTAACCTTCTGGATATAGAAAAAAATTATAAATGAATCGTTCTGTCGACGAACAGTCCAATGATAGTGAATCGGACGTCGGAGTACGGTTGCGGAATCTTTCGTACTAGTTCTTTTTTTTTCTTTCTATTATTTTTTTAAAATCAGCTATCAACAATTTTACTGTACCTTGAATCCTGCACTTTTAGTAGAAGCACAATAATATTCAGCAACGTTAGCATCGAGTATCAAACTCAAACCGCGGTGGGTGCCAACACCTGCCAAAATAAAATAGCAATTATTTTAACTGATAAGAAAAGCTACATCTTTAAGCCTGGCAATTCGGTATTGGAAATACATAGTGAAACTCTCGTTAAGTATTAAGGAAAAATGTCTGAATACAAGAATCACCTTTAGGTCTCAATGGAAATCCATCGACAGGAGAGTCTGGAGGATATCCTCCCTCAGGAGTCCAGTCCACAGAAGGTGACGGGAATGTTATATTCATATCATTTAGACTTTTTCTGAAAAAGAGTCCATTCGTTTATATTTGAAACTTGAAGCGAAATTAAACGAACCCGTGGTTTAGGGTTTTTTTTTATCAGCCCAAATGCGTCCCCACCGAAGGGCACGGGCCTCAGGGCTTTTATCTGTACACTAGCATCTGTAGGGCCGTCTGGTTTGCGACCACCCTCCTACCGAAGTCCGACGCCAAACAGCTTGCTGTGTTCCGTCGATGCGTGGGAGTACTAGTGCCTTTATAGGCATTTTCTGGGTTAACTCGCTCCATCGTCGACCTCATCTTTGACCTTTATGGTCAAGATTGAGGTCAAGAGTTAACCCATCTTATAATAAATAAAAAAAGCATTTCGCCCGGGACTTCGTTCCCGTGGGAATTCGGGAAAATTGTGTAGCCTATGTCCATTGGGGATAATGAAGCTTTCTAATGGTGAAAGAATTTTTCAAATCGGTCCAGTAGTTTCGGAGCCTATTCAATGCAAACAAACAAATAATCATATCTTTCCTCTTTATAATATTAGTATAGATAATTAATTAAATATAGGTAAATCTAAGAAAGGGACTGATTAACCGATGCAGTCCTGACAGTCAGTTTTTTTAGTCATACAAACTTGAATTTAAAAAGCTATGAAAAAAAACTTAATAGTTAAAGAAATAATTTTTGAATTCAATTACATAGATTCAAATACATAGATGTGGAATAATAAGAGTACATATACAAGGTAAGAAGTAATGTATGTGATTTCTTACGGATTCCAAAACATGAAGTTTTTATGTACAACATTGAAGGTGCAGCAGAGACCTTCGTCTGTCGGCTGTGCGTTGAATAAGTCGCTACAGCTCATGAGCTTGGAGTTCCACTTGCACTCCAATATCATCTCGGTGCACGGCTGCGTCACCTGATCTTGTGGGAAATATAATAAGATCTGTTTGTGAATATATTTATTTAAATTCATATAAAATATTATAATTCTACACTATGTTTTCCGGTTTTGTTGCGGGGTTGGATTCCTTAATGAAGACTTGAAAATATGTACTAACATTGATAAGGAACTGTCGCAAGTGGTCCCAGTCAGCACTCTCTGTTTCCTCGAAGATGTCAGCATCAGCTTCGTCCTCTGTCGAGCACAGACTTTGCAGCATTTTCTTGTCTATCGTTCTTCTGGAAAACACATTAATAGAAAAATTATAAACAACATTCGTATGCAGATTGTGCAGTCAGTCTGGTTTATTCAAGTTATGTGCTGTGAAAACAATCTTAATATATAAAACAAAGTCGGGTTTTTTTGAACACATATAACTAGAGAACGGCTGGATTGAGTTTGAGAAAATTTGGTATAGGGTTAGCTGACATCCTGGATTAACACATAGGCTACACAATTTTCCTAAATTCCCACGGGAATGAAGTCCCGGGCGGAAAGCTAGTACGGAATAAAGTCGCTTCTACCGTAGTTTCTTTGTCGTTATTTCTTAGCCGTTATCATACACAGCCTTCGATTTAATAGGACAGACACAAACACCTGACAGATCCAAGAAAAAAACAACAACTGTAGATACGTATCTACCTATACTTGCCTGGACCGTGGGATAAGAGGCAGGGTCGAATACACTGTGGTTTGGAGTGAAGACAGACCTAGGTTGTTAGAGACCTTAGATACCAGAACTAACTACACCAGACATCTACATCTACAGAATACAATCCAATACAATATACTTTATTGCACTCCAACACAAATAGGGTACAGTTACATTTTAATACAGAAAGTTATGTCCGGGTACAAAAGGCGACCCCATTGCTAAGAAGCGATATGAAGAAGAATGAAGAATAGAAGAATGAAGAAAAATAGATGTACTTTCTTACCCTTCTTTATTGTATCGTTCAGCTACGGACCTCTTCGCTTGATTGACGTTGCATATTGTGAGTGCTGGGAATGGTAAGTTCAGAAGCGGCATGTTCTCCGGATTCACACTGACGATCATTGGCGTCAGTCGCCATTTGGCGTACACGTTCAGGATAAAGAACGCTGCACACACCAACGAACTGCCGAATGCTGCTAGCCAGAAAAACCTGCGTGGAGTTGGTGCATCATAAAATACAAACGAAAAAAAAGAGTCTTAAGAACCTTTGCATATTTGTTTAACATAGGGTATTGGAACCAATAAGTGAAAAATTAAGGTTATTTTGGCAACGCTATTAAAAGTAAAAAAAAAAATACTATTATACTGCAAGAAGATTGCTATAATTTATAATAAAACATTTTTTAAACAATTAGTTACAAGGAGATTGATGTCCTGTCATAATTATTCTTAATCTTTGATTTTTAATAATCTGTAAACTTAATAAGTAAAAAAAAAACAAGTTGTAACTCAAACACTTCCACAATATAAATAATATTTTTACTGTTTAATTAAAACAGTAGATGGCTCAACGAAACAGGTCAATTTGACCTATTTGTCCAAGCTAGCTTTTCTAACGAAATATTTAACTTTGACATATTGATAAATAATTGTGGTCATAAATTATTTATAATTTAACCAAAAAAAACCCGTTTTTAATAGACTTCAAAAAAAAGGAGGAGGTGAATTTTTATTTTTATTTTTTATGTTTGTTACCTCAAAACTCCGTCATTTGTTGACCGATTTTAAAATTTTTTTTTAGTTCGGAAGCATCTACTTCCAGATTGGTCCCATAAAATTTTATCGAAATCGCTTCATTAATTTAGGTCGAAAAAAAAAACTGAAATTTACGGTCATATATGTGGATGATAATAGGTCATCAATGTAAACGAAGCAAAAACGAAGTTATTCCCTGAGTCTTTTAAGTTGTTTTTTGGGGCTCCTTTGTGTCCTGGGGCTCTACCGTTTAGTGACCGGTAGAGTATATTACCACCACACATCTTTCCTGCCGTCTGGTGATCGGTTGGTAATATCACCCACTACCCCATATCTTTCATGCCATCGGCCATATTGGAAACTACTGGTTCGAAACCAGTTTAGAAACCAGAATTATATTTCTTCTACCGAAACCCGGTTTCCAATAAAGAATAATAATTCTGGTTCCGAAACTTGTTACCAAAACAGAATAATTATTCTTGTTTTGAAACTCCAAAACACTCCTACCAAACAAAGTGCTTTAAAACTCCTTTCTAAGAAAATTTAAATAAAATAACTGCTTATTTTATGCTCTATGATAAGACCTAACCGCACTTTCAACAATGATAAAAGACAATGACTGTCACCTCAATCTACTGCTAGACTTAAACTTCATTTAAAAATCTGCAACATTTGGGAAAAAATCCATTGTGGTTATTATTTATCAGAAGTGATAATGTAATAATATAATAATTGTGAATTGTTCAAAAATAATCCGTATGTCCATGTAATAAGGCCGTCTTTACAATGCTGTCAACATAATGGCAAAGGGAGCTTAGTTGTGAAACGCATTTTACTTGACTGCAACTCAAGTTGAGTGTTCAACTTTGTCAGGTCGACGGTGAGAGAAAGTGACAATCGATACATAATCATTTTATTTTATTTTGTATAACTTATACTATGATAGCTTAAACTACGATGAAGCATCTAAACTTAGATTATGAAAAAAAAACATTCTTTAGTATGTTGTATGAAAAAATTCAACTGAAAATATGACCCTTCTGCACAGTAAAAGAAACACATAGTTATATTACAAGTTAAATGAAAAAGGTGAAATTATTTCTATACAATGACCTACTGTAATTTTTTTTTTCTTGAGCAATTCTACTGATGATCTGATTTCGTCATCAATTTCCATGTAGTTTTTGTTTCTCTTATTTTTTGGTTTACTAATCTGCACTTCATTTTTTAGAACATCCAATACCTGGGCCAATGTGGGGTTTCGACGGCCAATAAATCTATTTAGTTTTGCGTGCCACCCCTCGAGATGATTACTGGTCCTGATTTGTTCATCGCTGCAGCAACAAACTTTTTGAAAATCATTTTGGTCAAACCATTGTTTTTTGAAGTAACTATTAAATTTTTCAATTTCAATTCCTTTGGGACTTTTTTTCATAACATATTTAAAACCCTTGTTTATAAAAGCTGAAGGTAAGCGTGCTAACCCCGCACACCGTGCCACGTGTCTTTTCTTGACAGGGGAATTGAGTTGTTTTGCCTTTCGTATCAGCGATCGGTTGTAGTGATAGTAACACAGCTTAATCTCAATGTTCGGGAACACGTTTTGAATTCCCCTCATCGCTGCCCTCTCAAAGTCTAATGTTACCTTCTCAGGTGTCCATGATGGAAACTGAGATTTTATTATTCTGAATAATAATTCATATGTTTCCTTCTTTTTATTTTCAAGCACGGCAAAAATTAAAGGTACAACCGATTGTGACTCTTCATCGAAGCCGTGTATGCAATACAGTTGCTTGAAGGATTGCGGGCAAGACTTGAAAGTGCCGTCGCATAAAATATGAACAAATTTATAGATCTTTTTTCGTGTATTTTTAGAGCAAAATATAATAATTCTGTTTCCTTCTTCAATGTAATCTGCCAAAACCATGAATTGAAACTTTTCTGGCACAACTACATCACTGGGCTGTTGAAATCTTAATTTCGGAGCACCCAATATCTTATTACGTTCACTGTATAGTCTGCTTTTTACATTTTCAAATCCTGGTAGCTCCTCATTTATACTAATTCCTGCCTCATCCATGCTAAATACCATATCATCATATTGTTTCTTTACAGACTCGAAGTTGGTACTTACTTTGTCTTTGAGTTCATCCAAACTTTTAAGGAATGTTGTTTTAGTAATATTCGCCGCACACGTAGGAACGTGGGGATTTTCTTTAATAATTTCATTTTTATTATTTAATGTGAAATTTCCCTTGCAGCTGTTTCCATTTTGATCACAGTACCAAAAAGAATTTCCCGTAGCATAAATTTTTTTCCTGTGGTATTTTCTACCACCATACAAAGCAGCCACACCACCTCTTTTTGTAGAAATAAACTGGATTTTAGAAGTCATTTTAATTCATATTACCAACATATTACTATCACGGCAAAAGAGCAATAACAATTATACGATAACAATTTGGCGTCTATCATTAATCATTATTGAAGTGCGGAAACGTCTTATCATAGAGCATAAATAAAACACTAGAAATTTCTTTAGCAAGGAGTTTTGAAGCACTTTATTTGGTAGGAGCGTTTTGGAGTTTCGAAACAAGAATAATTATTCTGTTTTGGTAACCAGTTTCGAAACCAGAATTATTCTTCTTCATTGGAAACTGGGTTTCGGTATAAGAAAAATAATTCTGTTTTCTAAACTGGTTTCGAACCAGCGGTTTCCAATATGGCCGAAAGGCATCTGGCGATCGGTTTGAGAATTGTACCACCCCGTATGTTTCTTGCCATCTTGCGACTGGTTATGAATATCACCACCTCATATCTTTTCGTGGGGTGAAAGTAATTGATCACTATATCGCTCTTTAATCTCGAGTGATTTAGTGCTTTATCAGGAGATGCAATCCTCGCTCCCGAAGTCCGATTGAAAGCGCCGTGCCGCAAATCCGCAAAGAGCTAGGTAGAACACCGGTTGCAGGATAGCGTCGGTTCGACGTCGGTGGGTCACCACTTGTGTGGATTTAAGTAAAGGGAACACTTTACAAGTTCACACCGATTCTATATTTATAATGCGTGTTTTAAAACATAACTTTACAACAGTTTCCGTTAGTAACTACGTAACTAGCCGAAATATTACACATAAAACATCGCGTCTGAAATGTCGACTTGAATTCCCTGTCCTACAGAATAATGGTATCGCCCACATAACGGGCTAAGATTCTCAAGCTTTGAGCATTGCAAACCTAATTAACATAGACAAAGGGTGCTAGTCTTACCAACATAACGGATCAACTACAAACATTTCAAATCTAATGCAATACACGTGTGCCAGAGTTGCCACGTGTTGGCTGCACGGCGCGGCGGCGGCCCCCGCGCTAATTGAAAAAAAAAAACGAAAACGCGCGAATTAAGTCTTTAATAGTAGATTACCCAACAAGTGAAAAAAAAGGTGAATTCTTTTCGAGGCATTGAGTTGTATCCCGAGAGGAGCGAAGGATTCTAGATTAGAATCCTGCGCGGATCGAGGGATACAAGAGGCGAGATGAATTTTTTTTTCACGTGTTAGGTACTCTACTTTTTACCATTGACTACGAGAAAAAGAAAATAATTACTGTGACAGTAAATTATCAACAATACCTGCTGCTTTAACGCGATATTTCTTTCATATCATATCAGCCTATTGCAGTCCACTGCTGAACATAGGCCTCCCCCAAGGTGCGCCACTTTGCACGATCCTCCGATGTTTTCATCCAGCCACTACCCGCTATCTTCTTTAGGTCATCTGACCATCTGGCTGGGGGGCGTCCTACACTACGTTTGCCAAGCCGTGGTCTCCATTCGAGAACCTGTCTACTCCAACGCTCGTCGGTTCTGCGACAGACATGGCCAGCCCACTGCCACTTCAGCTTGCTACACTTTTGGATAATATCCATCACTCCGGTTTTCTGTCGGATGACCTCGTTTCGGATTCTATCCCTTAGCGAGATTCCGAGCATGGAGCGCTCCATTGCTCGCTGAGCGACGTGCAATCGGTGGGCCAACCTCACTGTCATGTTCCACGTTTCGGCTCCGTAGGTCATGACTGGTAGGACGCATTGATTAAAGACCTTGGTCTTTAGACACTGCGGGAGTGGCGACGAAAAGATATGACGCAGCTTCCCAAATGCTGCCCAGCCAAGCTGCACTCTTCTGGTGATTTCCCGCTCGAAGTTGCCTCTACCTAACTGCAACGCTTGCCCGAGGTATATGTATTCCTGAACAACATCGAGCGTAACACCGTCAACAGAGATCGGCCTGGAAACGACATTATCATTGAACATGACCTTGGTCTTGTCCAAGTTCATCCCAAGGCCGACACGTCTCGAGGCAGCGTTAAGGCTGTGCAGCAGATATTTCTTTATTATTGTCAAAATTATCGTATTATGGTTTTGTTATGTCTGCCGTCCAATGGTTTAACAGCTACCTAAGTAACCGAAATCAGAGAGTTGTCATTCGGAGTACCGAGAAAAAGTCCCTTATTTCGGAACCGTTGCCTGTAACTAGAGGAGTTCCGCAGGGTTCTATACTTGGACCTCTGATATTTATTATTTACAGCGCTGATATAATTGACACTCTGAAACACTCAAAATATCATCTTTATGCAGATGATTTACAAGTGTATATCCCTGTGCGTCCCGATGCCGTGGCGGATGCTGTGAGTCTTTTGAATGAGGATTTGGATAGGGTATTTACTTGGTCTTTAAAAAATTCGCTTCTTCTTAATCCTGTAAAGTCAAAGTTTCTTTACTTGGAACTAAATCGCAGGTCAACCGTATTGAGGCACTTAAACCTGTAGTAACTATAAGGGGTGAACCTGTTAATTTAGTAACTGAGGCTCGTAATCTTGGTCTCATTTTTGATAATCGGCTTAGGTTCGAATCTCATATTAATAATGTTGCACGAAACTGTTTTTATAGACTCAAGGTTCTGTATCGTATTAGGCCTTTTATTGGAGTCGAATTACGAATTAAACTCTGCGAAGCGTTAGTTTTATCTAAGCTCAACTATTGCATCACTGTTTACGGTCCCTGCTTATTGAATTTTTCTAAAGTCCTGGTTCAAAGAATACAGAATGCCTGTGCTCGTTATTGCTTTCCAATTCCTCCAAGGTCTCATGTTACTCCATTTCTTAATAAATCAGGTTTACTTAAGATGCACAGTCGGCTTACACTCTTCTATGCTTCGCAATTGCATGGCATTATGCACACTCATCAGCCTTTATATTTATATAGGAAACTATCATGGCGATATTCTGGATGTAGATACACTGCTAGATCAGTTTCATTTGTCCTTTGCATACCTAGACACCGTACTACTACATTTCGGGGAGGTTTCAGTTATCGCGCTTCCAAGTGTTGGAATGATATTCCTCCACCGATTAGACACATCCAATCTAGATGGAGCTTTAAGAAACATCTCCGAGATTATCTACTCGGCCAACAGAAATTGTTACCATAACTTTGGGACCGCGATCGCTGAAACATTTTTTAAACATTTTCCAAACTTTTTTAATTTAATTAACTTGCTTAACAATTTTTCTTTAATTTTAATTCAATTGAAAAAATATGTTTATTACTGTTTACTTTTATGTCTTGTTTAATTATTTGCAATTAGCTTTTTTTTTTTTCACTGCACAATTGGCTTTTTATTATTGTAATAGCGCGTAACTTATTCCTAATTTGGTACCGGCAGAATATCAGTGTCGTAAATACATACTTGTTATGTGCTTATGACAAAATGCTGAGTCGGGGCCATTTCTTTGTGCAATATATTGTAGTATAGATGAAGGAATTTACAATTTATGTATTTGATCGAACTTTGCTATAATCATAACCTAAAATTGTACTATAATGTATTGTTGGCAATGAATAAATTATTTTCTTTCTTCTTCTTTCTTCAAATGACTCTGGAACGAGAGTTTCACTTTCATCACTGGATGTCGAACTCATTTTATGATTTTGAGACAAAAACTTTTAACAGAAACTTTTAATTGCATGAAAATTTTACAGAAAATTGTCTGAATTCCTTATTCTAAATTTAAAATTTTTAACCGAGCCATATTCCATACAGCCAGTTATTACATACAGCCATGTTTTAGTACGTTTTTATAGCCAGAGTATGCAACCTCCTTGCACATTTTCTTTTGTTTTCTTACTAAAATCCGTATATTCGCGCATGTTCCAAATTCAAAATGTTTTATTCACTCAGTGAAATAAACAGCGTTTTATTCACTGTTTTTGAAGAATAACGGACCCTTTTTCGAGGGGCAATGGTAAAAAATATATTAATTAATTACTTACATGAATTTATTTTCTCATAGAAAGGGGATGAAAAGTAGAGTATATGACTCGAGAGCAAAATTGTTACCTCGGGCGAATTTTACCTCGGGCGATGTACTTTGAATCCCTCGCTGCGCTCAGGATTACAGTCTCCGTGTTCCTTTATACCTTCTTTTGTTGTAATTAAAGCGGATACATGTTTGTTTTGGAACCTGTTCCTTTTTTGTTTTATTCAAGTTTACTTGGTAAAATATTCTCTCGCATAAGGCATTTGACATTGGTAAACTCAAGAGAGCTTTTGCAAAGTTTGCAGTGTTAGGATATTTTGGAGCTCCATTTGCATTACGCATTTTCTCAATCGCTCCCCAAAATTTCTTTAAAATTGTACTAATGCCACACCTACCGGATTTGTCGAATTTAATTTGTTCGTCGTCAGGTATTTGAAAGTTATTTTCGTCTACTAGGTATATGCTGATTTAAAAAAAAAGATATATTAGGAATATGCAAAGTTTAATGTTGATACAAAATCTTTGTAAACAAAATTCCGTGGGTCTTAAAATTGTAAATCTTTAAAAACATTACTAAGTGGCAAACGTAAGTGCAACTGATTACAGAGTTCAATAAATAACGTTTGCTTTCTTTGGAGGAAAGCTTGTATGCCAGGTTTTAGACTTAAATCTGGATTTATGTTAAATAAAAAGAACTAAGGTGAGTGGGGCAAAGTGCGCCATACTTTTTTCAACTTTGACTTTGATGAAGTGTAACTTTTGTTTAGATTCACCGATGACAATTATCGACTTTATTTTAGAATCTGTGATATTTGGGAACAACAACGGATGTAGTGTCAAAGAAATCTGTAAGTAAAACACCGGCTTTTTTCGCAAAATGCGGAAACATGTACAGTGGGCGCACTTTGCCTCCAAAGCGGCTAAGTGCGCCAGGTAGTCATAAAACGCAACAATGAAGCATTACAATAAAAGCAACCTCATTTTATGCAAGAAAACACGCTACCGAACACATTACTTGTAGTTTTTTTTTGCTATCCAAATTCTCGAAGATTCTGCGGTGTCAAAACCAAATTTCGGATAAGTGCGCCATATGTCTGTAAATCAGGGGTTGACAACTGTTTTTGTTTTGAATAATGGATACCTACTGGTTATAACCATATAATGTATATTAGTGTTTTAAAGGATTCCTCAAAACTAAAATGATAGTTAAAGAGGTAGTTAAGTACCTAATGGATATTTATTTATAAAAAAATCTTCCATGTAGCAATTCATGGATACCTGTAGTGTCGAGATATACATATGAAAGAAAAGGGTCCTATTGTGACGCCTATTGGCCTGTGAGTAGTAAAATTAAAGACCAAGAATATTGCAATCTGTATTTTTTTATTCAGTACTGCTTATTTAAAAATTGTTAAAAAACCTTGAAGGTTATAAAACTTTCTGTATAAACATTTTTCTTGGTATGTTAAACCTTGACGCGGCTGCGTATCCTGATAGCCTGCCTGACTGCTTCAATAGCTATATTTAGAGCTGTTTTTGTATATGAAGGCCCGTCTTTTTTCCGCACATAGCGCCCCATCTTAAACAAAAATCATAAATAGCAAAACGTTTTAGAGAATTTAAACATACTAACTGACTGACTTATTGATATATCAACGCAAATTGATATATCACTGATTAATATATCATTCAGGGTAGAATTTTTGAACCTCACTCGGAGGTGAAGTACTCAAAATACCGGAGACAGGAAACACTCCTTTATCGTCAAAAATATTTTCAACTAACGTTCCGCGAGGACTTCGTTCCTGTGGGAATTTGGGAAAATTATGTAGCCTATGGTACTCCCAAGTTCTAATCTATCTCTGTACCAAATTTCACCAAAATCGGTTCAGTAGTTTTTACGTTTATTCGTAAAATACAAAAATACAAATCTTTCCTCTTTATAAAATTATTATATAGTGTTTAGTGTAAAAAGTGTAGAAAACTGCATTGAAAGATTTAAAAAGAAATTGTTGCTACACAGGAAAATCTAACCAGTCTTTTGTCATTTGAAATGGGGTTTCCTTAGTTAGATAATTATAATTTTACTTTTGTTTTTAATAAAGATTAATCAATTAAAAAAACGCGCCATTAAAAGCCTACCTATCTATATGCATATATTAGTCAAACGCACAAATGTTAAGACAACCGCGTATTAAATAATATCAGGTTTTAAAATGTTTGCTACCTCTGGATTGCGGCGAAGTGCGCCATATATGGCGCACTTAGCCAACTTGAAAAATTTGAGGTAAGAATATTTGATTTCCAAAAAATTTATCAAATAAACACGATAGAAGTGAAATAAAGTCAAAATCCTAAAATAAAACAATTAAATTGGGTACTTACCTCAATTACTTCTTGTTCCAAACTTTTTTTTTTGGTATTCACGAGGATTACTATTTCGACGTCATGTCTGCTAACAACTTTGAATCACAGTGAAAGAAAAATGGCGGATATCTATTACCTGTGCTACTAGAGACATCTATGACAATTACAAAGAAGTATATTTTAGTACATTCTATCATGGAAAGATGTCGTTCCTAGTATCCTATTAGCAATTTTTGAAATATTACTAGCAGGTGCACTTACCCGCTAGGCGCACTTTGCCCCACTCACCTTATTTATCTATAGTAGTTTGAACAACAGATTATGTACCTTTCCAGCCATGTAAGTTTCTTCTCCCCAATGTATCGCAATCCGTGCAGAGTGGACGTCATCAGGTATTCGCGCATGTCCTTGCGGATCTCCACGGCGTCACATATTGTCACAGAAGGAGCGGTCTTCATTGCAGGAAGGTTTGCCTGCAATAAATCTTGAGTGAAAAGTGTGATCGTCTCTTCTTCTTTGCATTCTCTCCACTAATGAAGGTTGTCAGTCAGTTTTTATTTGTTATTTATTATTATTATCTATCTGTCGCCAAACGGAACAGATCTTCCATCAGGTCCACCAGTTCATGATATTTTCGATCTAAGTTATAGACCATCAACGCATCTTTTTCCTTAAATTTTTGCCGACATTTTTATTTGAAGCAATTGATAACGTTCGTGTCTAAGTATACGGCCTAGATACGCCAATGTTCTCTTTTTGCACAAGGTCTCAGGACTTTTTAGCATGTCGTAGCATTTCTACGTAAGTGACTCACCAAACCCGATTTTCCTACGTTTAGGATAATTACTCTACATTTGGACTTTGGACCCATTACAGGGGTGCAAATAACATGCTATGATATGTTAACTATATTTATTAGCAAATAGGTACCTGATCCGTCCTTGGTTCGTCATACTTACTTCAAAGTGCATAACATAGTGCTAGAGTCGTCAGCAATTCAAGGCTTATTTATTTCTCAATATATTTCAAGTAAGTGGCCGCCTTCATTATATCTGATTTAAATCTACTCAGTTTAATAAAAAAAATTACCTCACTCCGACTCCTGCTGATGGGTAACTTATTGTCCCATACATACCACGGCGGGGGCTCTGGCTTCGTTTGGGTTGTCCAGTAGTTTTGCTTTACAAACAATAAATAATAATAATAATGTTTATTTTCTCCAAAAAAATTGAGCACAGAAAATTGAGAACACGCATTCGCAGGTCTGTGGTGGAAAAGTTTAGTTGGTCATGTAATGCGTGAACTAGGTTTGATTCAGATGAAAATTATTGTCAAAATTTATACTACATTTAGGTTTTAGACGACTTTAAAATTCGTTTTATTGCTCATAATACAATAACAAAATACCCTTTGATAATAGTGAAATATTACACAGATAACATATACAACGTGTCCTAAAATTCAACGATAAGCGGGCACCAGAAGGTGGACCTGCTCATGATTACTCGAGAAAAAAAATCTATTTTTTCCTTTTTTTAAATAAAAAGAAATTAAAATGTTTTTTATCACCGTGTCTATTGTTTAATTTTAAATATTGCACCCGCTCTTGGTATAACTAAGGGACTTTTTCGTACCCAAAGGTTACCTGGAAGAAATTGCTTGAAGCGATAAGGTCGCCTAAATTGTACCTTTTTGTAAATATTATTTGAAAGCCTTTTATCATTGCTTTTCTTTTTCAAATCATGCAATAAAGTATATTAAATTGTATTTAATACAGCAAATGAAGGAAGAGTAATCTACGAGTAAATATATAAAACAAAGTCATGTTAGTTACACCACTTATAACTCAAGATCGGCTGGACTGATTTTGATCAAATTTGGTATGGAGATAGCTGATACCCTGGATTAACACATAGGGTACATAATTTTCCGAAATTCTCACGGGAACGAAGTCCAGGGCGTAAAGCTAGTATTTTATAAAAAAAGTCCCCACCACGTCTGTCTAAATGCGATCAACTCAAAACAACTAAACGGATTTACATACGGTTTTCGCCAATGGACAGTGTGATTGAAAAGAAAGGCTTACGTGAATAATTCATTCCCAAAATTTATATGGGAACGAATTCACGGCGGGAAGCTAGTAAATATTGTAAAAAAAAATCTCTCGCCGCCTTCGATCAACTATAAAGAACTAGATACACAATCCACAACAAAAAAGTTCCCTCACTAAATGATCACCCACTTGACGTTTTGGGTTGTCTTTTCGTTTAGTAGCATTCGTTCGTTCCGAAAGTAAGCATGCCTCAGTGCGCAGTGAAAAATTGTAAAAATCACACCTCCAGAACATTAAAAGAATATGGAATGACATTTTTTAAATAAGTAGTTTTGTAATTATTATATGTGAATTGAAATTATCTTGGTATTTGGCCAAGAAAAGGTTATAAAACATTTTTTTAGTTTAATTTAATAACATTCGGCGAGAGTATAACCCTTTAAATTGAATAGACACTAGCGGAACTTACAAATCCATACCGTTGTATTTCAACATCATTTGTTCGGGTTATGCAGTGACTCTGTTCTAAAACAAATAGAGACGCTTTTTTTTATATTGTATTTTTTTTTCATTTTCATCTGTGTTATAAAATTTAAGTGTAAAGAGTATATATATTAATTCTGTTTTCTATACTTACATTAAAGGTATTATGGCAAAACCATTAATCATATAAAATTGAATTAATAAAAAATTTAACGTGCGTGACGTTTACAAACAAAGTTTTATTAGATTTTTAGTTTTCCTAGAGATCCTGTGCGATGTGGACAGTGGACATACGTGGTCGCACGTCAAAGATGTGAAGATTTTTTCTAGCCGTCGCAAAGTAGTGTCTTTTATATACTAAGTTTTAAATAAGCAAAACATAATATATGTATAATCGGGAAAGACACAGTTCTTTTCTTTTTTTATAAGTTATTTCATATTTCATAAAAAAATAAGCATAGAATATTAGGTTTATAAGCAATAATTAAGAAGAATGGCGGCGGCTGTGATTATCAATTGTAATGTATAATTATCGTCGGTTAATTTGAAATGAATGTGATTATTTTAATAATAAAAGACCATAAAAACTAACATAAAAGTAAACGGCTGAACCAATTTTGATAAATCATATCTGAAATCCAGCGCAAGAAGAAGCTTTCGAATAAAATAAACTGCACCATTAACATCATCAGTTTAAGAGCTATGATGCTCCTATACATACACAACACAATCAGGGGTTAAAAAGAAAACCACACCATTTCGTAGCATTTTGAATTTGTTAAAAAGTTTGTACGAAGATTTTATATGTGAAATCGACCCAACTAATATATTTTTAAAATTAACAAAGGCAACTCCACTCCTCCCATGTTCTACGTGACAGCCAGTGTCATCAAATTGTCTTACGTTATCCTTTGTTCAAAACCCAAAGTGGTATTTTACAAATTAAACAGATTTTATTTTCGACCTTAAAATATTACGTTAAGGTTTCAATTAGATTAAAATGTTTGACACTTTAGAACTTTTTCATAATACATGAAATGGTATACAACTATCTAAGTACGTATTGTAGTTAGGACACTTTTAAATTTCATTTTGTATGGGACTGTGTATCTAGTTTTCTATAGTTGATCGAAGCTCGCCGCGTCTGGCTGTTTGTTTGAAACCGATAAATTCAATAACTACTGACTGGATTTTCATACGGTTTTCACACATAATCGAAGCGATTCGACAGGAAGGTTTACGTGCTTAATTAATTTCCAAAAGCTAGTAAAGTTAATTTATCATAATCCGACAATGATGATAATTAATAACTTTACATGACTTTAAATTACATGACGGCAGATGAAAACAAAAATCAAGTCTCTATACAACTCGTGCAATAAGCTGATTTGCCTTGTATGGGAAAACAAATATTTTTTTAGAATAACATATAGGTTCCTAGGGGAAAGTTTTTAGTGTTGTGGAAGGTTTCATATTCTTAATCTTTGGTCATTTAAAGTCATCCCATTTAAAAAATCGAACAAATCATAAACGTTATTATGTGATTTAACAGTCAAAGTTTTACCTCAACGTTGTTATTTTTTGTACAGCTCTCTAAAATACTTACCGCTTACGCTTAAAGTTACAAAATTATGTGTTTTTATTTTTTTGTGAGTCAATATGATTACACTAGCTGATGCCCGCAACTTCGTTTGCGTGTAATTTTTTTTTGTACAGAGTACACAGATTGAAAACATCTATCTTACGTGATTTAGATTTTTACATACAAAAGTTTTTTCCCGCTAACTCCCGTTCCCGTGGGAATTTTGCAATATCCTGTTGCAACTAAGCTTTAAGTCTACTAAGGTACCTGCATGCCAAATTTCAAGCGTCTAACTTAAGTGGTTTAGATTTTTCATACAAAAGGATTTTCCCGCTAATTCCCGTTCCCGTGGGAATTTCGGGAATTCCTTTCTTAGTGCACCTTCCAAATTTCAAGTGCCTACGTTTAGCCGTTTAGGCTGTGCGTTGATAGTCAGTCAGTCAGTCAGTCAGTCAGTTTCTCCTTTTATATATTTAGATTAGATTACTTATACTTACGATTTATGAAGTGAATAAATGTGATCGGACTGCAAAAATTGCCAAGCTGATACCGACCAAGAAATAGGTAAGAGACCAGCATTATTTTAGCAATTGAAATCCGTTTTTTAATTTTTCAGTCGATGAGGTAAAATGTGGCTGTTACGTCTAAGCACAAATTCGATCTGACAGCGGAATCAGCTGATAGGTACAAGATTTGACCAACCATTGTTTTTAACTGTCCTCGAAGGCCTATTGTTAAAACCACACAAGTTTCATTCTGTTATTTTTGATGATTTTCCGCACCATTTTTTGTCGTTTGGGTAAAACACCTATGCCAAGTTAAGCCATGGCCGATTAAAAGCAGTTGAAAGTTATATTTTTTATGACGCAGAGTTTTGCAATCAGCCCTCGGACTAAAAAAATAAATATTTTTGAAAATAGAATGTTTTTTTGAAATTCGAATGTAATTTTATGCGGTGCGTTAATTAAGTATGTTCACTGTTCGTCTGTCCTCAGTTCAGTTCAGAGTGGTTGTGTTCGTGTTTGTGTTCTACTTCGGAAATCCTTTTCAGGTCTGTTATTAATTTTGTTTGTTTTATTTGTTTCATTTGTTTCTATTGTTTTTTTTTCATTTGTTGTTATTATTGTCGTTGTTGTGGGTGTTGTTATGGATGTAGTTGTATTTGGTGTTTTTTTTAAATTGCATAATCAAGTCGACATAGACTCCTATGCCGTTGTAGGAACTTCTTTTAAAAATAGAAATTCGAAAGCCGCCTAGTTGAATTTCTTAATACGATAAAAAGTCCATGCTCGCAGCAGTAAAAAAATACTGCTGCGAGCATGGACTGAAATCCCCTCCTCCACTGCAGCGGGTAGCGTCAGTATGTATTTGTACACAACATTTACTGTTTGTACAAATCCATACTGGCGTCACCCTAGACCCCATTAATGACAATTCCATGCACTCTTATTGGACCTTGACAAGCTACGTAAATTGCTGTCAGGTCCAATAAGAGTATAAAAATATTTTTTAAAACACAGGGGAACTTTCAGTGGGGTGAAAAAACGGGGCCGATTCCCCACCGTTCACTACATGCAGGGGTATGAGACGACAGCCCATTTAATAGACAATCACGACCTGCCGTTCTTATTTGCCCATTTCTTGTCGG
Source organism: Aproaerema taeniolella (assembly GCA_949987775.1). Classification (NCBI taxonomy): domain Eukaryota; kingdom Metazoa; phylum Arthropoda; class Insecta; order Lepidoptera; family Gelechiidae; genus Aproaerema; species Aproaerema taeniolella. The sequence goes on along the minus strand of OX465263.1, from coordinate 6,740,242 downwards.
GAAAATTCTAAGGCATCGACGCAGCACTCGCAGCGCCCAACTAAGATTGGTTGTGCCAACTGCGGCGCTACGTCGATGCCCAGAAAGTAGCTGGCGCTCAAGTCGCCTCGACGATATTGTGAATGATTTTCCCTCCCTGGAGAGTATTCCAAGTTTTTTGACATCAGCGGTAGCGCAGGGGTCCCAGACTCTATTGGGGCAGTGCTGACTACCCTAATAGAGCATAAAACAATTACACAAATTTAAAACTAGGTACGGCCTCCAGAAAAGCTTTTGCCTTTTCTGGAGGCCGTACCTAGACTACGTTTACGGAAACCTTTTGTATTGTTGGATGGAGGATAATCCAACTAGGTACGACCCGAATCCAACTAGGTAGGCGCGCCAGTCACTTGTGACTACTGAGGGGGATTTATATAAAAAAATAAACCGAACACACATATGGAACCAGAATTTGATAAAATAAAAATGAACCCCCAGTATCGCAAGTGACTGGAATTCGTGTACAATAAATTACCGACCAACATTTTTAAAGAAAAAACCGAAAATGATGGATGCGCACTCATTTTCACGTTAATAGCTGCGGCAAAAGAATTTATGGTGCAGGGGCGCATCATCAAAGCCTCCACGTGCAATTCCTACGAGTATTATATGACTCATATTCGTAGGGATTGCACGTCATTACAAAACAGATGCGGCGTCGGAGGTTCTGGACGCCGTTTTGGAACTGAAAATTCTTCCTTTAGAATCTTTTTAAAATTAATAAAAAATATAGTGCTCTGGAGGTAACACGCACGCAGTTTTACGAATTTATCGCCAACCACGTGGACTGTTTCCCCACAAAGATTTCTGGATGCAAAATCATCAAACCCGGCCGAGTTTGCTAAGGTAGTAAAAAACCTTAACAAACTCGACCGGACAAAACACACGTCCGCGCGGTTGGCGGCATCGTAAAATTTGAAACAGAATCTTAAAATAACATTTTCCAGAGGCACACAAACGGCATCCACAGTGACAGAAAAAAAAACCTCCGCCGCCACCTCTACCAATATCTTGACAGAAGAGTCTGGCAACATATTGGTAGAGTCGTACAGATAATTAGCAGCCATTTTAAAGAAAAAACTAAAATGATGGATGCGCCCTCATTTTCACGTTAATAGCTGCGGCAAAAGAATTTATGGTGCAGGGGCGCATCATCAAAGCCTCCACGTGCAATCCCTATGAGTATTATATGACTCATATTCGTAGGGATTGCACGTCATTACAAAACAGATGCGGCGTTGGAGGTTCTGGATGCCGTTTTGGAACTGAAAATTCTTCCTTTAGAATCTTTTTAAAATTCATAAAAATTATAGTGCCTCTAGAGGTAACACGCACGCACTTTTACGAATTTATCGCCAACTACGTGGACTGTTTCCCCACAAAGATTTCTGGATGCAAAATCATCAAACCTGGCCGAGTTTGCTAAGGTGGTAAAAAACCTTAACAAACTCGACCGGACAAAACACACGTCCGCGCGGTTGGCTGATGGGTAACTTATTGTCCCATACATACCACGGCGGGGGCTCTGGCTTCGTTTGGGTTGTCCAGTAGTTTTGCTTTACAAACACTAAATAATAATAATAATGTTTATTTTCTCCAAAAAAATAGTATACTAAAAATTGAGCACAGAAAATTGAGAACACGCATTCGCAGGTCTGTGGTGGAACAGTTTAGCTGGTCATATCATGCGTGAACTAGGTTTGATTCAGATGAAATTATTGTCAAAATTTATACTACATTTAGGTTTTAGACGACTTTAAAATTCGTTTTATTGCACATAATACAATAACAATAATACCCTTTGATAATAGTGAAATATTACACAGATAAGATATACAACGTGTCCTAAAATTCAACGTTAAGCGGGCACCAGAAGGTGGACCCATGATTACTCGAGAAAAAAAAATCTATCTTTTCCTTTTTTTAAATAAAAAGAAATTAAAATGTTTTTTTATCACCGTGTCTATTGTTTAATTTTAAATATTGCGCCCGCTCTTGGTATAACTAAGGGACTTTTTCGTTTTCAAAGGTTACCTGGAAGAAATTGCTTGAAGCGATAAGGTCGCCTAAATTGTACCTTTTTGTAAATATTATTTGAAAGCCTTTTATCATTGCTTTTCTTTTTCAAATCATGCAATAAAGTATATTAAATTGTATTTAATACAGCAAATGAAGGAAGAGTAATCTACTAGTAAATATATAAATCAAAGTCGTGTTAGTTACACCACTTATAACTCAAGATCGGCTGGGCTGATTTTGATCAAATTTGGTATGGAGGTAGCTGATACCCTGGATTAACACAAAGGCTACATAATTTTCCGAAATTCTCACGGGAACGAAGTCCCGGGCGTAAAGCTAGTATATTATTAAAAAAGTCCCCACCACGTCTGTCTAAATGCGATCAACTCAAAACTACTAAACGGATTTACATACGGTTTACACCAACGGACAGTGTGTGTTCCCAACGGGAACAAGAAATAAAATAGGAAGTTGGGCAAACTCGTATAATAAAAACAAAAGTAGACAAGTTTTAGTGCCGACGGAGGGCGATCGAATGCATGACCGGTATGTGGGCCCAAGCGCCCCACTGCTCGTCTGTACGAGATATATGGGATTACAGTGTTAATTACAATGCAAGCAGAGGTGAAATTGGACTACATACTATGACTGAACTTACATACAGTGGTCACACGGCGCAATTGGATTGGTTGAATAGAAACATGAACTTGTCAGGTGATTTTTATACAAATCTAAAGATATAAATTACTATAGTACAGCATAGTTTGAGTTTCTAACAATATAATAATATAAAAGATATGCGCGAACATACAAAAATAGTCATAAAAATAATAGTCTAAGCTGAAGCGCAAACAGTGTGATTGAAAAGAAAGGCTTACGTGAATAATTTATTCCCAAAATTTATATGGGAACGAATTCACGGCGGGAAGCTAGTAAATATTGTAAAAAAAAATCTCTCGCCGCGTCTGGCTGTTTGTCTGAAACCGATAAATTCAATAACTACTGACTGGATTTTCATACGGTTTTCACACATAACCGAAGCGATTCGACAGGAAGGTTTACGTGCTTAATTCATTTCCAAAAGCTAGTAAAGTTAATTTATCATAATCCGACAATGATGATAATTAATAACTTTACATGACTTTAAATTAAAGTAATGTGCCTAACTAGGTTAAATTAAAAATACGAATCAGCCTACAAAACTGAACAACTTTCCCAAAAAACATAGGACGGCAGATGAAAACAAAAATCAAGTCGCTATACAACTCGTGCAATAAGCTGATTTGCCTTGTATGGGAAAACAAATATTTTTTTAGAATAACATATAGGTTCCTAGGGGAAAGTTTTTTGTGTTGTGGGTGGTTTAATATTCTTAATCTTTGGTAATTTAAAGTCATCCCGTTTAAAAAATTGAACACATCATAAACGTTAGTATAAAAAAAAAATATATATATATAATAATTCATTTATTTGCTGTTAACAGATAAAACCTTATTATTAAATAAATATCATACTTAGACATATTCTTATCTGAAAGAGCCCGGAGCCTAAACTAAGCCAAAGTCTGTGCTATAGGACTCTATATAGCACAGGCTTTAGGATTATGCGATTTAACAGTCAAAGTTTTACCTCAAAGTTGTTTTTTGTACAGCTCTCTAAAATACTTACCGCTTACGCTTAAATTTACAAAATTATGTGTTTTGATTTTTTTGTGACTCAATATGATTATACTAGCTGATGCCCGCAACTTCGTTTGCGTGTTAATTTTTTTTTGTACAGAGTACACAGATTGAAAACATCTATCTTACGTGATTTAGATTTTTACATACAAAAGTTTTTTCCCGCTAACTCCCGTTCCCGTGGGAATTTCGCAATATCCTGTTGCAACTAAGCTTTCAGTTTACTAAGGTACCTGCATGCCAAATTTCAAGCGTCTAACTTAAGCGGTTTAGATTTTTCATACAAAAGGATCTTCCCGCTAATTCCCGTTCCCGTGGGAATTTCGGAAATTCATTTCTTAGTGCACCTCTACGGTACCTAAGCTACGTCTCTTCCAAATTTCAAGTGCCTACGTTTAGCCGTTTAGGCTGTGCGTTGATATGTCAGTCAGTCAGTCAGTTTCTCCTTTTATATATTTAGATTACTTATACTTACGATTTATGAAGTGAATAAATATGATCGGACTGCAAAAATTGCCAAGCTGATACCGACCAAGAAATAGGGAAGAGACCAGCATTATTTTAGCAAGAAATCCGTTTTTTCATTTTTCAGTCGATGAGGTAAAATGTGGCTGTTACGTCTAAGTACAAATTCGGTCTGACAGCAGGTCAGCTGATAGGTACAAGATTTGACCAACCATTGTTTTTAACTGTCCTCGAAGGCCTATTGTTAAAACCACACAAGTTTCATTCTATTATTTTTGATGATTTTCCGCACCATTTTTTGTCGTTTGGGTAAAACACCTATGCCAAGTTAAGCCATGGCCGATTAAAAGCAGTTGAAAGTTATATTTTTTATGACGTAGAGTTTTTTGCAATCAGCCCTCGGACTAAAAAAATAAATATTTTTGAAAATCGAATGTTTTTTGGAATTCGAATGTAATTTTATGCTGTCCTCAGTTCAGTTCAGAGTGGTTGTGTTCGTGTTTGTGTTCTGCTTCGGAAATCCTTTTCAGGTCTGTTAATAATTTTGTTTGTTTTATTTGTTTCATTTGTTTCTTTTTTTTTCATTTGTTGTTATTATTGTCGTTGTTGTGGGTGTTGTTATGGTTGTAGTTGTGTTTGGTGTTTTTTTAAATTGCATAATCAAGTCGACATAGACTCCTATGCCGTTGTAAGAACTTCTTTTAAACGCCTTACTGAATTTCTTAATATGATGAAAAGTCCATGCTCGCAGCAGTAAAAAAATACTGCTGCGAGCATGGACTGAAAGCCCCTCCTCCATTGGTACTGCAGCGGGTAGCGTCAGTATGTATTTGTACACAACATATACTGTTTGTACAAATCCATATTGGCGTCACCCTAGACCCAATTAATGATAATTCCATGCACTCTTATTGGACCTTGACAAGCTACGTAAATTGCTGTCAGGTCCAATAAGAGTATAAAAATATTTTTTTAAACACAGGGGAACTTTCAGTGGGGTGAAAAAACGGGGCCGATTCCCCACCGTTCACTACATGCAGGGGTATGAGACGACGGCCCATTTAATAGACAATCACGACCTGCCGTTCTTATTTGCACATTTTTTGTCGGGAAAATTCAAAGACATCGACGCAGCACTCGCAGCGCCCAACTAAGATTGGTTGTGCCAACTGCGGCGCTACGTCGATGCCCAGAAAGTAGCTGGCGCTCAAGTCGCCTCGACGATATTGTGAATGATTTTCCCTCCCTGGAGAGTATTCCAAGTTTTTTGACATCAGCGGTAGCGCAGGGGTCCCAGACTCTATTGGGGCAGTGCTGACTACCCTAATAGAGCATAAAACAATTACACAAATTTAAATTTGTACTCCAGAAAACTAGGTACGGCCTCCAGAAAAGCCTTTGCCTTTTCTGGAGGCCGTACCTAGACTACGTTTACGGAAACCTTTTGTATTGTTGGATGGAGGATAATCCATCTAGGTACGACCCGAATCCACCTAGGTAGGCGCGCCAGTCACTTGTGACTACTGAGGGGGATTTATATTAAAAAAAAACCGAACATACATATGGAACCAGAATTTGATAAAATAAAAATGAACCCCCAGTATCGCAAGTGACTGGAATTCGTGTACAATAAATTACCGACCAACATTTTTAAAGAAAAAACCGAAAATGATGGATGCGCCCTCATTTTCACGTTAATAGCTGCGGCAAAAGAATTTATAGTGCAGGGGCGCATCATCAAAGCCTCCACGTGCAATCCCTACGAGTATTATATGACTCATATTCGTAGGGATTGCACGTCATTACAAAACAGATGCGGCGTTGGAGGTTCTGGATGCCGTTTTGGAACTGAAAATTCTTCCTTTAGAATCTTTTTAAAATTCATAAAAATTATAGTGCCTCTAGAGGTAACACGCACGCACTTTTACGAATTTATCGCCAACTACGTGGACTGTTTCCCCACAAAGATTTCTGGATGCAAAATCATCAAACCCGGCCGAGTTTGCTTAGGTAGTAAAAAATCTTAACAAACTCGACCGGACAAAACACATGTCCGCGCGGTTGGCGGCATCGTAAAATTTGAAACAGAATCTTAAAATAACATTTTCCAGAGGCACACAAACGGCATCCACAGTGACAGAAAAAAAAACCTCCGCCGCCACCTCTACCAATATCTTGACAGAAGAGTCTGGCAACATATTGGTAGAGTCGTACAGATAATTAGCAGCCAAACAGTTGGCTGCCAAAGAATTGTCTGCCATAGAATCGGCTGGGGAACCTCAACCAGCCCTCGCAAGTGTGACAAAAATCTATTTCGATTGGAGCATCCGCTATCGGCTGCATTTGAGCAAATTGTTGAACTGTCTATATTAGACAGTCAACTATTGGCTAAAGCACAGCTTCCCTTGCCATCGGCTCTGATAAAAAGCATTAGGTGACGTTGGCAAGGTTTTTGCCCATCCCTGGCCCATCCTCCTCACCTTAGCCTGGCTTGGCAGAAAAGGCCAAGCCAAAGAGCCCTTCAGTAAAGAGGAGGACAAACACATTTTGTGATTTCTCTCCTCCTACAATACTATTAAAAGGGCAAAGGGCAAGAAGGTGTGGGAGGATGCCCAAATGTTTGACAAAGTTTTAGCGCGCCGCTCTATCGTGAGCTTGATCTCCAGGTGTCGCAAACTAGCGAAATTTTGTGTGGCCGTTGCTCAATGAGAGTTACGGCATAAGAGTGAGCGCGGCTAAAGATTTTTTTAAAATCTTTGGCCGCGCTGACTCCTTGCTTTTTCTATCATTGTCTAGTTGCAATTATTTTCCAACGAAAATTAATAGCTGCGGCAAAAAAATTTATGGTGCAGGGGCGCATAGTCATAGCCTCCACTTGCAATCCCTACGAGTATTATATGATTCATATTCGTAGGGATCGCACCATGACAAAACAGATGCGGCGTTTTATCATGGTGCGATCCCTACCAAAGAATTGCCAAAGCCAAAGAATTGTCTGCCAGAGAATCGGCTAAGGGAACCTCGACAAGCCCTCGCAATTGCGACAAAAATCTTTTTCGATTGGAGCGTCCGCTATTGGCTGAATTTGAGCCAGTTCTTGAACTGTCTATATCAGACAGTCAACCATTGGCTCAAACACAGCCTCCCTTGCCATCGGCATCTGATGAAAAGCATCAGGTTGCGTTGGCAAGGGTTTTGCCAGTCCCTGGCCCATCCTCCTCACCTTAGCCTGGCTTGGCAGAAAAGGCCAAGCCAAAAGAGCCCTTCAGTAAAGAGGAGGACAAGCACATTTTGTGATTTCTCTCCTCCTACAATACTATTAAAAGGGCAAAGGGCAAGAAAGTGTGGGAGGATGCCCAAATGTTAGACAAAGTTTTAGCGCGCCGCTCTATCGTGAGCTTGATCTCCAGGTGTCGCAAACTAGCGAAATTTTGTGTGGCCGTTGCTCAATGAGATTACGGCATAAGAGTGAACGCGGCTAAAGATTTTTAAAAAATCTTTGATATTCGTTATTCGTAGGGATGGCACGTTATTCGTTATTATATATACATATTATATATTATATATACGTTATTATATATACGTTATTCGTAGGATTCATATTCGTAGGGATGGCACGTCATTACAAAACAGATGCGGCGTCGGAGGTTCTGGACGCCGTTTTGGAACCGAAAATTCTTCCTTTAAAATCTTTTTAAAATTAATAAAAAATATAGTGCTCTGGAGGTAACACGCACCTAGTTTTACGAATTTATCGCCAACCACGTGGACTGTTTCCCCACAAAGATTTCTGGATGCAAAATCATCAAACCCGGCCGAGTTTGCTAAGGTAGTAAAAAACCTTAACAAACTCGACCGGACAAAACACACGTCCGCGCGGTTGGCGGCATCGTAAAATTTGAAACAGAACCTTAAAATAACATTTTCCAGAGGCACACAAACGGCATCCACAGTGACAGAAAAAAAAACCTCCGCCGCCACCTCTACCAATATCTTGACAGAAGAGTCTGGCAACATATTGGTAGAGTCGTACAGATAATTAGCAGCCATTTTAAAGAAAAAACTAAAATGATGGATGCGCCCTCATTTTCACGTTAATAGCTGCGGCAAAAGAATTTATGGTGCAGGGGCGCATCATCAAAGCCTCCACGTGCAATCCCTATGAGTATTATATGACTCATATTCGTAGGGATTGCACGTCATTACAAAACAGATGCGGCGTTGGAGGTTCTGGATGCCGTTTTGGAACTGAAAATTCTTCCTTTAGAATCTTTTTAAAATTCATAAAAATTATAGTGCCTCTAGAGGTAACACGCACGCACTTTTACGAATTTATCGCCAACTACGTGGACTGTTTCCCCACAAAGATTTCTGGATGCAAAATCATCAAACCCGGCCGAGTTTGCTTAGGTAGTAAAAAACCTTAACAAACTCGACCGGACAAAAAACACGTCCGCGCGGTTGGCGGCATCGTAAAATTTGAAACAGAATCTTAAAATAACATTTTCCAGAGGCACACAAACGGCATCCACAGTGACAGAAAAAAAAACCTCCGCCGCCACCTCTACCAATATCTTGACAGAAGAGTCTGGCAACATATTGGTAGAGTCGTACAGATAATTAGCAGCCAAACAGTTGGCTGCCAAAGAATTGTCTGCCAGAAAATCGGCTGGGGAACCTCGACCAGCCCTCGCAAGTGTGACAAAAATCTATTTCGATTGGAGCATCCGCTATCGGCTGCATTTGAGCTAATTGTTGAACTGTCTATATTAGACAGTCAACCATTGGCTAAAGCACAGCTTCCCTTGCCATCGGCTCTGATAAAAAGCATTAGGTGACGTTGGCAAGGTTTTTGCCCATCCCTGGCCCATCCTCCTCACCTTAGCCTGGCTTGGCAGAAAAGGCCAAGCCAAAGAGCCCTTCAGTAAAGAGGAGGACAAGCACATTTTGTGATTTCTCTCCTCCTACAATACTATTAAAAGGGCAAAGGGCAAGAAGGTGTGGGAGGATGCCCAAATGTTTGACAAAGTTTTAGCGCGCCGCTCTATCGTGAGCTTGATCTCCAGGTGTCGCAAACTAGCGAAATTTTGTGTGGCCGTTGCTCAATGAGAGTTACGGCATAAGAGTGAGCGCGGCTAAAGATTTTTTAAAAATCTTTGGCCGCGCTGACTCCTTGCTTTTTCTATCATTGTCTAGTTGCAATTATTTTCCAACGAAAATTAATAGCTGCGGCAAAAGAATTTATGGTGCAGGGGCGCATGGTCATAGCCTCCACTTGCAATCCCTACGAGTATTATATGATTCAAATTCGTAGGGATCGCACCATGACAAAGCAGATGCGGTGTTTTATCATGGTGCGATCCCTACCAAAGAATTGCCAAAGCCAAAGAATTGTCTGCCAGAGAATCGGCTGGGGGAACCTCGACAAGCCCTCGCAATTGCGACAAAAATCTTTTTCGATTGGAGCGTCCGCTACTGGCTGAATTTGAGCCAGTTCTTGAACTGTCTATATCAGACAGTCAACCATTGGCTCAAACACAGCCTCCCTTGCCATCGGCATCTGATGAAAAGCATCAGGTGGCGTTGGCAAGGGTTTTGCCAGTCCCTGGCCCATCCTCCTCACCTTAGCCTGGCTTGGCAGAAAAGGCCAAGCCAAAAGAGCCCTTCAGTAAAGAGGAGGACAAGCACATTTTGTGATTTCTCTCCTCCTACAATACTATTAAAAGGGCAAAGGGCAAGAAAGTGTGGGAGGATGCCCAAATGTTAGACAAAGTTTTAGCGCGCCGCTCTATCGTGAGCTTGATCTCCAGGTGTCGCAAACTAGCGAAATTTTGTGTGGCCGTTGCTCAATGAGATTACGGCATAAGAGTGAACGCGGCTAAAGATTTTAAAAAAATCTTTGGCCGCGCTGACTCCTTGCTTTTTCTATCATTGTCTAGTTGCAATTATTTTCCAACGAAAATTAATAGCTGCGGCAAAAGAATTTATGGTGCAGGGGCGCATGGTCATAGCCTCCACTTGCAATCCCTACGAGTATTATATGATTCAAATTCGTAGGGATCGCACCATGACAAAACAGATGCGGCGTTTTATCATGGTGCGATCCCTACCAAAGAATTGCCAAAGCCAAAGAATTGTCTGCCAGAGAATCGGCTGGGGGAACCTCGACAAGCCCTCGCAATTGCGACAAAAATCTTTTTCGATTGGAGCGTCCGCTATTGGCTGAATTTGAGCCAGTTCTTGAACTGTCTATATCAGACAGTCAACCATTGGCTCAAACACAGCCTCCCTTGCCATCGGCATCTGATGAAAAGCATCAGGTGGCGTTGGCAAGGGTTTGGCCAGTCCCTGGCCCATCCTCCTCACCTTAGCCTGGCTTGGCAGAAAAGGCCAAGCCAAAAGAGCCCTTCAGTAAAGAGGAGGACAAGCACATTTTGTGGTTTCTCTCCTCCTACAATACTATTAAAAGGGCAAAGGGCAAGAAAGTGTGGGAGGATGCCCAAATGTTAGACAAAGTTTTAGCGCGCCGCTCTATCGTGAGCTTGATCTCCAGGTGTCGCAAACTAGCGAAATTTTGTGTGGCCGTTGCTCAATGAGATTACGGCATAAGAGTGAACGCGGCTAAAGATTTAAAAAAAAATCTTTGGCCGCGCTGACTCCTTGCTTTTTCTATCATTGTCTAGTTGCAATTATTTTCCAACGAAAATTAATAGCTGCGGCAAAATAATTTATGGTGCAGGGTCGCATCGTCAAAGCCTCCACTTGCAATCCCTACGAGTATTATATGATTCATAATCGTAGGGATGGCACGTCATTACAAAACTGATGCGGCGTCGGAGGTTCTGGACGCCGTTTTGGAACCGAAAATTCTTCCTTTAAAATCTTTATAAAATTAATAAAAAATATAGTGCTCTGGAGGTAACACGCACGCAGTTTTACGAATTTATCGCCAACCACGTGGACTGTTTCCCCACAAAGATTTCTGGATGCAAAATCATCAAATCCGGCCGAGTTTGCTAAGGTAGTATAAAACCTTAACAAACTCGACCGGACAAAACACATGTCCGCGCGGTTGGCGGCATCGTAAAATTTGAAACAGAATCTTTAAATAACATTTTCCAGAGGCACACAAACGGCGTCCACAGTGACAGAGAAAAAACCTCCGCCGCCACCTCTACCAATATCTTGTCAGAAGAGTCTGGCCACATATTGGTAGAGTCGTACAGATGATTAGCAGCCAAATAGTTGGCTGCCAAAGAATTGTCTGCCAGAGAATCGGCTTGGGGAACCTCGACGAGCCCTAGCAAGTGCGACAAAAATCTATTTCGATTGGAGCGTCCGCTATCGGCTGTATTTGAGCCAATTCTTGAACTGTCTATATTAAACAGTCAACCATTGGAATAGCATAGAAAAAATCTTTATTTTATAGGATATTCAGGATTCCACTTAAAACAAGTCAAGATTACAATGAAATACATACAAACATACATTAAACCAGGGGTTCCCTAACTGTGAGTCGCGACGCCCTGGGGCGTCGCGACAGTATCCCAGGGGCGTCGCGTGTCGATACGTCGATGCGGCTAAGTTGAGTGAGCGCCGCGCGCATTCTGTCAATCGATAAAAATCCTTGACCCTGCTTTAAAATCAATCTTTACACAGCACTTGCTTTCATTAAACGAACACTTTCAAAAATATTTTCCCGATAATCTGCAGCAATACGACTGGGTCAGAAACCCTTTCCAGTCACCCACACCATCGACACTTTCAACAGAGGAAGAAGAACAATTGATAGAATTGTCCTGTGACTCCAACCTAAAGCTTGAATACGCCAAAGATAAACTGTTTGAATTCTGGAGCTCAGTATCTCAAGAATATCATGCCATCAGAACTGCAGCTTTAAAGGTTTTATTACCATTTGCGACTTCATACTTGTGTGAAACAGGTTTTTCTGCAGTTGCAGTAATAAAGAACAAGTACAGATATAAAATAGACGTAGAGAAAGAAATAAGACTGGCCATTTCCAAACTGGAGCCCCGTTTTCAAAAACTATGCTCAGAAAAACATGCACATCCATCTCATTAGGAGCCAGCCAGTTTATAAATATCTCTTTTTATTATTATTCATGTTTTTTCTATGTTCCCATTAAATAAAAAAATAATTTGCAAATTCGTGTTTTCCTGATTGCCTGTTACTAGAGTAGTACCTACCTACAAAAATTCGTTAGTATTTTTGTCGACTACGTTGAGGGGCGTCGTAAAACAATAGCCAAGACCCAAGGGAGTCACAGCACTAATAAGTTTGGGAACCCCTGCATTAAACGATTTAAATACATACATACGCATTCGTTCTTTTGACCCTTCAGACTCTACGCCTATTCGCAAAGGTGCAGTCTTTCTCAGAGAAGAACAGGCAAGAAACTCTGAGGGTGCTCTGAAGAACAGGCAAGAAACTCTGAGGGTGCTCTTTTAAATCGCATAAAAAATTTTCTTATTTACTAATTTTAATTAAATCTGAAATAACTCTAGAGCTGTACAGTTTATTCCCATGGCTGCTTGTCTGATAGATAATCAGAAATTTTATAATAGCCCTTTTTGCAAAGTTTATGTTTAATTACTGTCTTAAATTTAACACACATAGGAATCTTATCATAGAAAAGTATACATTGACCCATAAAAGAGTTCGTGACCTTGTTGAGACGACTGTCTAGTACATCCAGTTTATGCTTGGTCCTAGTATTTACATTGTGCCTATCGCTATTTTTCTTAAACAAATGTTCATTTTTCTTCACATATAAAAGATTGTCACATATATATTGGGATGCAAAAGTCAAAATATCTATTTCTTTGAATATTTGTCTAATAGACATTCTAGGTCTCATTTGATAAATCGCGCGAACAGCCCTTTTCTGCAGAACAAAGATCTTATTGATATCCGCAGCATTACCCCACAGTAAAATGCCATATGACATTAGGCTGTGGAAGTAACTGAAATATACGGTTCTCGCGGTTTCAACGTCCGATAATTGTCGGATTTTTTAACTGCGTAGGCTGCTGAACTGAGTCTGCTCGCTAACTTATCAATATGAGGACCCCATTGAAGCTTTGCATCAAGAGTTATTCCTAAGAATACAGTAAATTCTACAACTTCCAGTTTTTCATTCCTAACCTGTACATTGGTATTAACCTGTTTAAAATTGGGCAAGGTAATTTTTACACATTTGGTTTTTTTCTTGTTCAAAAGCAGGTTATTTACAGTAAACCATTCAACTATCTTTGAGATCGCGGTATTCACATCGTCATAATCAGAGTCGGTACCTCTTCACTTTAAATATGAGTGATGTGTCATCTGCAAATAGTACGATCTCATGGGCGTCTTTAACAAGAGAAGGCAAGTCATTAATGTAAACGAGAAACAGGAATGGTCCTAGGATTGAACCCTGTGGGACGCCCATACAGACTGTGGACCCAGGTGACCTAGTGCCGTTAACCTCAACCTTCTGGATCCTATTACTCAGGTAAGATTCCAGAAGCTTAAGTGCGTATCCTCTTATGCCATATTGATGTAATTTTCTGATCAGAGTTTCATAATGTACACAATCGAAAGCCTTGGACAAATCACAGAAGACTCCAAGAGCATCCTGCGAGTCCTCCCAGGCCGCAAAAATATGACGAATGAGCTCAACACCAGCATCGGTTGTAGAGCGACCCCGTGTGAATCCAAATTGATTTATATTCATAAGGTTGTTAGCGTAGAAATGAGTGGTTATTTGATTGAGGATAATTTTTTCAAATATCTTGCTAAGGGCTGGTGGGATTGAAATTGGTCTAAAGTTGGTGGGGTCCGATGTACTACCGGTCCGATGTTTCCGAGAAAAAAAACAACTTTGATGGATTTTTGTTTAGAACCTAGAGGTAGGATCGATTTTTTAAGGTTTGTGGTGGATAGCAATGCTACTTAAGTTTCCAAAACAACAAAAAAAAAACAGAAATATTTGAGGAATTGTGATCATGGTGGTGGAAAATGTCCGAAAGGGTGTCAATATTCAAAGGATTTTAATTTTATTTTATTTGAAAAAAGGAAAAGATATATATTTTTCTCTATCTTTTCCTATCTTTGTCATGGGCAGGCCTACCTGGTGCCCGCTTATCGTTGAATTTTGGGACACGTATATATCGACTTTCGCAGAAACTCGCCTTAATAAATGATTTTATAATTATTATTAACATATTCTCTGACGGCATAAATTCGACACTATAGTGTAGTTTTTTTCTTTCTTTTTTAGAGTCACAAGCGAGTGAATGAGTCGATGCTGAGTGTTGCTAATTTGTTTTGCACACTTTACCAAATACCCGCTCGCAGTCAGCATTTACATTCTTTAAATGATTGGTTCTTAGTAACATCGCTCCACATACAAGTTTCGCTCAAAACACATCTGTTTTTTCATCTTTGCATTTCCTTCAAACTCAACAAGTGACAGTGCACGCCACTAATCGTTAAGTTTTTGAACATTTCCTGTCATTCTAACAGAGTAGAATCTGTTAGAAATATAGGAAATAGTTACACAAGAAGGGAATAATTCTTCCGTTTGGCGATGGATTTGATGTTGTTCTAATTTCTGAATTTTTTGATATGGTGTAGCAAATAATAAAAATTAAGACCAGTCGATCGACCTGACTATAAAATTAGGATATTTCCACGTAGTATATTGACTTTGCGGTACTACATACTAAACTTCATGTAAAAATATACAAATAGTAAAATTATACATGCTTTAACATATCCTCTGGAGGCATAAATTCAACATTTCATTTCATTTATTTAAATAGCGTATATTTATTTTTACAGTATTCCCAAGTCAATAAATACACTTGTCAATTATACATAATATCCCCCCAAAAAAAAAAAAACATTCACACTAAAAACAGCACACTTCTAAAAATTGGATCGGAAATAAAATATTAAACTAAACATTACAAATATAAACCAGTGCAAATATAATCGTGTGACTAGCTTTCTTTTATAGAGTTTCAAGCAAGTATTAATGAGTTGATGACGTGTGTTGCTAATTTGTTCCGCTAACTTTAAAAAATACCCTCTCGCAGTCAGCATTTGCATGCGGTAAGACAAGGCAGTCCAGAGCAAATTTGGCTAATTCTGTAAATGGTTGGTTCTCAGACACATTGCACTACATGCTGAGTTTCGCCCAAAACACATCCGTTTTTTTCCATCTTTACATTTTCTTTCCAACTCAATAAGTGGTAGTGCACGCCACTGATCGTCAATTTTTCGTACATTTCCTGTCTTTCTAACAGTAGGATCTGTTAGAAAGACAGGAAATAGTTAAACATTACAGGAAGGGAATGCCCTTTTCTTGTTAAAGAGGCCCATGAGATCATATTATTCGCAGATGACACATCACTTATATTTTAAAAATATGATACTTATTATGACGACGTGAATACTGCGATCTCAAAGGTAGTTGAATGGTTCACTCCAAATAACCTACTCTTGAACGAGAAGAAAACCAAATGTGTTAAATTTAACTTGCCCAACGTTAAACAGGTTAATACCAATGTACAGGTTAAAAATGAAAAACTGGAAGTTGTAGAATCTACTGTATTCTTAGGTATCACTATTGACGCAAAGCTTCAATGGGGTCCTCATATTGATAAGTCAAGCGAACAGACTCAGTTCAGCAGCTTACGCGATTAAAAAAATCCGTCAATTATCGGACGTTGTAACCGCGAGAACCGTATATTTCAGTAACTTCCACAGCCTAATGTCATATGGCTTTTTACTGTGGGGTAATGCTGCCGACATCAATAAGATCGTTGTCCTGCAGAAAAGGGCTGTTCGCGCGATTTATCAAATGAGACCTAGAATGTCTCTTAGAAATAGATTTAAGGAAATAGATATTTTGACATGTTCGTCCCAGTATATATATTTAATAATCTTTATATGTAAAGAAAAATGAACATTTGTTCAAGAAAAATTGTGATAGGCACAATGTAAACACTAGAAGCAAACGTAACTTGGATTTACTAGACAGTCGTCTCCACAAAGTAACAATGTCTTTTATGGGTCAATGTATACGCTTCTACAATAAGATTCCCATGTGTATTCAAAACCTACCTTAAGAAATATTTAAGACACAAAAACATTGTAAAAAGGGCTATTATAGAATTTCTGATATCTGTTAGACAAGCAAGAATGGGAATAAATTGCTCAGTAAGAAAATTTATATGATTGACTTAGGCCAGTGTTCACCAAAAACTTAACCAACGATTAGCAGATAACCAGAGATTTGACAACGTCATTTACATACATTTTTTTTGACATTTTGTCTGATTAGCTTCTAACCGCGGTTTAACCGTTGGTTATATTATTGATGAACACGGGCCTTATCCTATCAACTTTACCCTCGGAGTTTCTTGCCTGTTCTTCTCCTGAGAAAGACTGCACCTTTGCGAATAGGCGCAAAGTCATAAATGCTGATGTAATTCACTATTTTGCTCAATTATTTATTTATATTGATTTTGCTAATGTATTTTTATGACGTTTTCAAGCAGCACTTTGTATGTTCTATGAAATAAATATTTTTGACTTAACTTTGACTTTCCGTTGGTCGATGGATTTGATGTTGTCCTAATTTCTGAATTTTTCGATATGGTGTGGCAAATAATAAAAATTAAGACCAGTCGATCGACCTGGTTATAAAATTAGGGTATTTCCACGTAATATACTGTGGTATGCAGACCTTCATGGAGGATCGGGCATAACGCAACTTCTTTCTCATTCGGTCATTTCGAAGAAGATAATTCGAATATCAATTTAAAAGGTTTGAAATGGTATTCGATGTCAACATTCGAAATGATTGAAGATCTGGTCTTACGCCATTCATGGTTGATTCATTGTAGAGAGCTCGCGGAATAAGTTATTGTATACGTTCGTAGGCGTGCAAATAGCACTTTACTAAGCGTTGTTGAATTATGTTAACCGTGTATGTGTTGTAATAAAATTAAGTGCAACAAAAGTGCAGTACCAGATTGATTATAATTATAGTTCCTGAAGAAGAGCTAAGCATTTTAATTATTTGCCCCCAGAACAGGTACCACAATACCTACTGACTTTGCGGTACTACATACTATTCTTCATGTAAAAATATACAAATAGTATAATTATACATTCTTTAACATATCCTCTCGAGGCATACATTCAACACAATCGTGTGACTAGCTTTCTTTTGTAGAGTATCAAGCAAGTATTAATGAGTCGATGCCGTGTTGCTAATTTGTTCCGCTAAATTCATAAAATACCCTCTCGCAGTCAGCATTTGCATGCGGTAAGACAAGGCAGTCCAGAGCAAATTTGGCTAATTCTGTAAATGGTTGGTTCTCAGACACATCGCACTACATGCTGAGATTCGCCCAAAACACATCTGTTCTTTTTCCATTTTTCCATTTTCTTCAAACTCAACAAGTGGTAGTGCACGCCACTGATCGTCAAGTTTTTTAGACAGGAAATACTTAAACGTTTGTCGATGGATTTGATGTTGTCCTAATTTCTGAAATTTTTGATATGGTGTGGCAAATAGTCAGAATTAAAATACCAGTCGATCGATCCGACTCTAAAATTAGGGGAAATAATCACCAACTGTATGTTTTCCAATTTGTTAAAATAAATAAATACTATGCGAAAATAATTTAACATTTTTAAAAATTATTTCCGCGTAGTTACTGGTATCTATTTCTTCCACAGGAGTAACGTTTTCTGAACCCGATACTTATCTGTCTCTGAAAATAAAAGAGGTTTTCGTCTATTACTATTACTCGGTTTCTTGTTATCCCGACGTCGTCGGATCCGCGTCAATAGGCATCTACTGTGTAAGTCTTTAATGGACGTACGACCGATATTTGTCACTATCTGTCACTGTCATATGCATAGCGTAAGATATATATTGACATGCGAAGCTCCGAAATATCGGTCGTAGGCTTACAAAGTAGACGCCCAGATTTTTGGTGCAGCTTTCCGGCGAAATGCCGAGTTTGATTGCTAAATGAGCCGGAAAACAAAATCTACTAATCAATCTATAACCCATTCTCATCAATCGTATAACCTTAACTTACTGTCCACATAACCTTTTTATTTATTATTTTGTTCAATTTGCTTGCTTGCTCAAAAGTGTGGCAAACTTGCAAGTAAAATAAATTTTACTTTATTTACTTGCAAGTTTGCCACACTTTGTAAGTTAGGTAATTTACCTTTCTAAAAGCATCTGTAGGTGTTCTTCTTGGTCGCACCCCGTCCATGTTAGAGATCATCATCTTGAATACCTTATTATACTAGTTCTGAAAATTCAGATCATGACTGAATGAAAATGAAATGTAAAGTAGAGAATGAAAACCAAATTCAGTTACACATAAAAAGAATCGTGAGTTCACAGGATGTTGTTTTTTTAGGTAAAGTTTTTTTGTTTAGAGATTTTGTATTTTAACAGTACATTATGCTACACGTGTGCTAAGTTTCTGAAAAGAGGCGCGATATATTTTTTTTCTTTTTTCATTCGCAAAATGAGATTAACATTGACAAGTATGCCAACAGCCAAATAATAAAAAAATACCTAACTATATATTTTCATGTTTTAGCATAAATTAATGATAATTTTCTGTTAAATTTAAATGATTTAGTGGAGTTATATTTTTATTTACAAATAGTTTAATATTTACACTTAATTTTAAATATGTTCACTTTCTACAAGTGAACGTCTGTAATTAGTTTTATGTATCTATACTTCAGTTCCAATACTGATGATGTTCCACGTTTTAAAATAATAATAATAATAATAAAAAAATAAAATAATAAGATCTGATCTCTATGCTGAAATTTAGAAAAAAAAGCATTGCGTTTTTTTTTTCACGGGCTGAGTAAAACATATCATTATGAACCTTAAAACAATGACATAAGACCCACTTTATGTGCAAATGTGTTGAAAAAGAACATGTTAGGTTCTTAGTTAGGTCCGTTTCACGGTTTTATACAGTCCTTACAGTTTTCAGTGCCGCAGATTAGTAGAACTATACCACATTGCTTCTTTTCGGTATTTTCAATAATGGCCAGATTCCTGGTCTTTGTAACAAGGTTTTTTACCAATCAACTATGTTCAGCCACTACTGCCGAGAGTGGTGAGACCTTTTTCTCATGCAGTGGGAAAGCTTTTAATACAAGAGGTGTATCCCGTGGTACTTATTTGGGTAGCTTATGTTATGAGTGTTATTAAACTAGATACTAAATAAAGCGTGCGTACTTTAACTGCACAATAATTAACAACTATACGACATTTACGCTGAGATTTACATTTTATCTCAAACGAGTTTTTCGCTTAGTTTATTTTTAGACTCGGAACAGTCAACTGACAACAATTTCTCAACTGTGCATGAAATGTGACTATTTATCTGCAGGTCTGCTTGCAATGCAACTGTTACCTTTATCAATGTTTCGGTGTCATTTGTTATCGAGTATAATATTGCCATTTTTTTATGGTCAGCACAATTTAATCTGATTTTTAAGAGGATTAAACACATCGTTACGTACATAGATTCTACGTCTATACGTCTACCAACTATTATAATATTACAATTAACATGATTTAGAAATATTTGTCATTTCTTTTGTAGAAGATGTATTTCCTCAGCCTGCACTATAGTCATCACATGACTCGAGGACTGGAATTCTATACCATAAGGTTAGAGTTTCTTTATTGATTGCAGATGTTTCCTTTTCATTGAGTAAGTGGATCTGCACGCGAACTGTATGATACTACGATAAGAACGAGAGTGGTCTTCGCTGATAACCACAACGGCTAGATCGAACCGCTCATACAGATACGTAAAACAGTCAATACTAAAAATTATTTATTTCTTGATTCTATACTGCAGAAAGTTGCTAAACTTAGAAATTTAGACCTGTTCGAACACCAAGACAAGTCGTGGATAACCTGAACTAAGACAACTTTATGACATAATAGAGCACCCTGTACTAAACTAATTTGATTCCAAATGTTTACAGTCTAATCGTTGTAGTGTAGGTATTGCGTCGATAGAGTGATAGATTGGCCTTGTACCGCCTCCCTTGCCGACTCGATGGCAAAATTATACATTTTCCACTCTTTCGCCCTCCGCGTAATTAGTGCTACGCTTTACGATCGTAAATTACACCGATAACCTTTAATTTGCTCTGGTAATTTGCCCAATTCCAGGCTATTCTTGAGGACACTTTATTTATGTCTCTCTGTCTGTATTTTTTGGTAAATTGCATGATTTGAGTTAAATGTAGTCTTTGACTTGCTGTGTATAGTCCAATGTTAGAGTCTCATACACATAGATGATCCTAACGCTCAGTAGCAGAAACATTCATTAAAGTTACAGCTTCTTTAAATGTATTGCCGACGTAAACAAACGTCAACTAGTCGGAAACCGGCAGTTTGATATTTAAAGCAGTATTCACTGTAATGGTCGTTTTTGCAACTGAGAGCTTGAATCTGTGTGGTTGTTATAGTCCTTAGAGAAAACCTAGTAATTATTTAGGTTCCCATTAGATACATGATTGGTCAAAGAGATTAATAAATTACGTTTGTGATATAACATGTAAATTGTAGATCTCTGTAGTTTTACTGTTCCATGACTGTACTGTTTTTCCAACAAACATTGCAACAGTGCAGTCAAGTTATCGACTCTGATCTATGCACTTTCATAATAGCATGTCATGTTATGGCTTACATTCGTTGCTAATCTTGTTCTCGGTTAATTAATTGTCTTTTACAACTGTTTGACACGCAATACAACTGTAAGATTTGAATTTATTTCATGTTTAATTTGTAGAAAAGCGAATGTTTTGTGAAATTGGGTCAAAAAGGTTATTCCATTAGACATTCGGTTTTTCATTGTGTCCACATTTGTTTGCTGTACATGGCAATTAGGCACTCAATAGACAAACAAAGTTGCTGTACTAATGTTTGCAATTTTTCATTATCGCCCGTAACCATCATTTATTCCGAGTAGAAGGTACTCGCTAGCCTTGTGCACCGTCCGCTGACCACCATACCTGTCTACTTACTAGTTAGAGAGATATGGTAAAACAAACAACTAGAGTAATTTTCCGTTCTATAAATTCGTTTATTACGCATACATATTAATTATTATGTACAAAAGTTCCTTCAATAGAAATTTGTTTATAAAAGTAACAAAAAGCCACAAGTATAGAATAGGCTGACGCACTTGCACTTTACAATAGTTCCTAAAGGAAGAAGAGATCGAAGGAAAGAGTGTCGTCTGGAGCGAGCACTAGCGCGGAGTGATCACCGGGACCGAGGGTGCGAGCTAGTGCTGCGTGCAGACGACGGGAAGAGGAGAGGGGGTAAGATTCACCAGCGCTGCTGAGGATGCGCGGGCGCTGCATGCGCAACCTGTTGGTGGGCGGCTAAGTGGGCGGCACGCGCGGCGGCCACTTCGGGGGTCTCGAGGATTCCGGAGCCGTCACGCGCCAGCTGGATGTTGGCGGCCTGGTGAGCAGGCTGCGACTGCCATGAGGGAGCACCGTTCCACTGGGGAGCGGGTGCGTTCCACTGCTGCTGGTGAGCGGGGGCATTCCACTGCTGCTGGGCAGGCGCGTTCCATTGTTGCGTGGCGGGAGCGTTCCACTGTTGCTGAGCGGGAGCGGCCGCTTTGGCGGCATTAAGGGCGGCCAGGTGGGCGGCGCGAGCCTGAGCTACCTCAGGTGTCTCAGCAACGGGCGCGGGAGCGGCGCCAGCGGCGTTCCACGCTGGAGCAGGGGCGGCGTTCCACTGGGGAGCGGGCGCATTCCATTGTTGAGCGGGAGCGGCGTTCCATTGCTGAGGCTGGGCGTTCCATTGCTGAGGCTGCGCGTTCCATTTGTTCTGGTCAGCACGCTGCCAGTACTCTTCGTTGTCCCAGGCGGGGTTGTAGGAGCCATCGTCGTTGGGGTTGGGGTTGTTTTGTGAAGCCTGTTGGAGGGCTGAGATGTGGGCGGCGCGGGCCTGTGCTACCTCGGGGGTGTCAAGGATGTTGCGGCCATCTTGTGACAGCGCGATGTTGGCGGGTGGGCCGGCCCAGCCACCGTTCGCCTGAGCTCCGCAGGCCAGCGCCAAACAAGTTGCTACAACCTGCAAACAAAAGAAACAATCTTTCATATTTACTGTCCAAGGGGTTTCAATTTTATGTCTACAACTAGGCAGGTGTCTCTTTATCCAACGATTTAGTTTAGGATCACTATCTCACGTTGGCTACTATATCACTGATCAAGTATTCAGCTGGTTTCCTTTACAAACGAGATAATAGTGCGAGTTATTACAGTGCTCTAATTGCCGACCACCAGTCCCTCTCATTATACCGCCGTCGGTACAATGTTTATAATTCAAGCTAGTTGTCGATGATAAGTCGCCCTCGTTTTAGAAAAGTCGCTTTGGATTCCGTTTTAAAGAGTAATTCGGACATTCTTGTCATATCAGCATTTTAATGCAGTAGATATTCAATTGAGATAAATATTGAGCATCTTAATATGTGAGGAATTTGGTTTTGTAGATTATGAAAGTATTTAAATAAACATTATTGGTTTCTTAAAAAAATTAAAACTACAATAATTGTACAAAAAGAAACACCATAGTAACTCGCTTTTATATACAATTTTGTATTCATTGCCCTAACTCATGACTTAATTTATCAATGCTTTGCCAAGGCTAGCAAAATGTCAGTTAAAATAATAATAAAAACATCCAATACGCGTTACTAGGCTCAACACTGTTTACTTAAAAGAAGCCTCAACACTGTTTTTTGTAAAATTGTTCTCTAGGAAATAAACAAATTTTTAATTTTTTTTTTTTTTTTTTTAATTAGCCTTATTCCTTCATTATCATCATCATCATCATCATCAGCTTGTGTCAGTCCACTGCTGGACATAGGCCTCTCCTATAGCACGCCACTGAGCTCGGTCTTCAGCTCTCCTCCTCCAACCACTGCCCGCTACTTTACGAATATCGTCACCCCACCTAGTAACAGGGCGCCCTACGCTACGTTTGCCGATTCGTGGTCTCCATTCTAGAACTTGTCTGCCCCAACGGCCATCGGTTCTACGACAGATATGACCAGCCCACTGCCACTTAAGCTTGCTAATTCCTTCGCCCTACCTGAGTATTACCCTACTTAGTTATATACCTCAACTTCCCAACGGGTTACTAAATCACGACCACAAAATACATAAACGTTATCTATAGACGACAACGTCGTAACAGTTTTAAATTTGACTTTATTGGCCTAAGAGTCTTGCAGATAACTTTGGAAACTGATCTGTCTATATCCAGTATTGCAGATAAAGCTGAGACGTGAACGATGACAGATATCCTAAGATATATATCTGACGTCCTGGACGATTGATATCGAAGACAGTTTTGTCAACTAATAGTAATATTGATAAAATCTATTTTGAATACTCATATTTTATGTTATATAAATCAACCTGATTAACAGGGACAAAGGCGTAATTATCTGATCTGCCGAATCCTAACTATGGTAAAGTGGATATCTAATTGGGACAAAGAGCGAAGCAAAAAAAAGAAACAATAAGAAAAAGGTAACGTTGGTTACAAGTTGTTAGTCTCAAAAATTTGCAGAGGTCTGCACATCAAGAGTTATTTAAGTTAATCTCGCAACAAAAATAGCTTCCGTAAATTTTCAGGATATTGCACTTCAAACAGTTATTTTAAGAAGAGCAAATTTTCAATATTACTGTTTTGGGTAAAATAATTATGCAGCTAAAGTGGCTATTATTAGTTGCAACCAAATATTTGTGTCAAACACAAATATTTCCCGCTAAACGGATTCTAAATTGCAGTAAATCATACTTATGTCAAGTGTGATATTAGTTAGGTTGTAAGTAATACCTCATTAAGGCTGTAAGTGTCCAGAAAAGTAAATAAATCCATCATAGCTATCGTTTGTTAACTGGTGTTGGATCAGAAATGGAATTTCCTCTATTCAGTTAGTAACTGGCGCACTTATCATATTGGGAAACACTGTATTTTATTAAAACAACTTTGGATGCGTCTGCATTCAAATAAAAAATGACAGTTTGCTATGTCATCACTTTTGCTTTGTTCCTTAGTACGAAGCATTACTTAAATTCAATCTAGGTATTTATTTAAGTCTATTTTTTAACATATGTATAACTTTAAGATATCCTTCAGGAAGGAAGTGATTTTTTTTAGGTCTGTATTATTAAGGAACTTTATTGCAAGTGACATCTTCAGGAATATTGAATAGAACTCTATTTAGGTTACAAAGATAACTAAGTTAATATACTATGCAGAAAATCGTGCGAACGGCTGTAACCCAGTGGGCGGGCCTTTGCTATAGAACAGGCTATAGCCATTGTCGCTAGGCACTGATAATATTATGTTAATCAAGTGATTGGTAGGCGGGCTATAGCTTTATGTATACTTTGAACGATAAGCTTTATACTTCATATAGATAAGCAACAATAACATAGGTAATTTATAGAGGTTGGCATGTAGCCGAAACCTTTGATAAAACCTCCGATAAATAATATCTCTGCCCTATTCGATAACTTCAAGAGCTTTTGCATAGAAACCTATAAAATACCTTTTGTACCTCAGTTCTGCCTTTAAAAACTGATAGAATGTAAGTTAGTATTTAGCCTTAAAATTATTGAAATTCAATTTCAAAAACTAACTAGATCGTTTGACCCCAGACATTGAGTTCACTTTGTTTATTGTAGCTCTAGAGCTATGGTTTGAATCTATAAACGAGTATTATAAACTTTGCCAAATTGTTATTATGACAGCCTTAAAGTTTACAACCATTTGCAAGTGCCATATTTATTCTCTAAAAGGGCAAAGACACCTCGCTGGCCAAAGCTTGGATAAAGTGTATGAAGCATGACAGTATTACTCGAGAATGTCAATGCGGTTCACTTTTCTTTGTCGCCAGACCTTATTTATTAAATGGCCATTTTAAAAGGCAAATTGAGAAGCTGAATTACCGGTCGAAGTGATTCATTCTGAGGAGAGAGATAATGGGCAATTTATGGATGTAAAGATGCTCGTGTTTATGTAAGAGAGGTCGCAAGCATGGCGGGATGACCGCCACTTCAGAAATAACTGATTTTAAGTATAATTACATATGTTTTACTCGTGTAGGCATTTATTTTTGCGTATAAAATATTTATTTTAGTGGAAATTTCATGTTAATAAAAAGCCGAATCCGAGAGATACGTTTTGTAAATTAAAAAAAGTTTCAATATCATCCAAACGGCTTTTATTGTTTGACATTTTGTCATATCAGTTTATTTCACAGTTATTGGTGAATTCATTTTATTATTCAAATAATATTAATTTATTGCACAAATGGCAATAATCAAATACTACTATATTTGAAAGGTAATTGTAAATAACGCAAATGAACATTTTAGTATTGGCAGTTTAATTTGTGGCCGCTATATTGTAATAAGATTAAATGTATTGCTTGAATACAGGTCGTCTAAATCAACACTAATATTATAAAAAGGAAAAATTTGTATTTTTGTATGTAACGAATAAACTTAAAAACTACTGGACCGATTTCAAAAATTCTTTCACCATTAGGATGCTACATTATCCCTGAGTAACATCGGCTACATAATTTTCCCAAATTGCTACGGGAATGAAGTCCTTAGCGGAATGATAGTTATAAATAAAATTATTGTTAGACTCAAAAAAACTGTAACAATTTCCAAATTAAACATTAACATCCTTGTTGTACACTATGTTTAATGTTGTGTTAATTATTGTGCTGTATGTCTTTGTGTGCAAATAAAGTATATTGTACTGTATTAATGCCACTAATACCCAACTCAGACTGAACACTTTAAACTGTCTTTAGTGTCATGATCATTTGAAGCTACCTTAATATCTGGAAAATTGCTGTAAGCCAAAACAATAAAACAATGTTTTGAGGGTTATCAGATGGAACATAGTTATAATGGTGATAGGTTGTCAGCCTATTGCCCACGATACAGCAAAAACCCTCGCATCCCACTTATTGGCTTCTACAGTATGCTTGGGAAGAATTGGCAGCTGGCACATTCTAAGTTTTTCTTTCACTCCTTGTCCAGCTTGGAAGTAATATGGCTAGGAGGAATATGAAATTGTCAAGATTTATATATTAGCACAGGGGTTAAGATGTGGTTGAGGATGCAGCAAGCTCACCCGTAAGATAATTCATTTGAACTTTTAAAAGATTCGGGTTATATGAGCCCGGAAATATAGACGCAGCAGAAAATTACATTCTTTAACGGTGAAAATTCCATTCCATATAAAAGATAAGAGAAGCGCTCAGTACGGATCCGAGAAATCTCAACAAGGCAAGTTTTCCTTTGTAAGCTCTTCGTAAAGCAACTTTGCGCAGACGCCATACGCCAAGATCAATTAGTTGGTTTAAGAGGGTGTCTAATGCGACACGGTGTCAACGTCGTGTTTAATAAAATCATAAACGATGGGAATCCAAGCAGTCTAGTGGAATATGAATAGCTGGTTAAGGAATTCATGGCGACGTGCGGCGAGCCTCAATGTTCAGAATCACGTAATGATGTCAGGGCTTGTGGTCAGTCAGCTTTCGACAGGACCGCATTCGACAGGAGTCTGCTCATATTCAGTTAATTTTGCAAATATATCTTTGCAAGAACGTATGAGATTTTGAGCAAAGATAACAAAGAAGAATTGATTTAGAATAAAGGTTGTAAGATGGACAAAGAGCACGCATTGAGCCATGGGAGTTTTGTGGGCCTTATAATCTTTTAAAACTATTTCAATACATTCAATGATTTTTTTACACATTAGTACGAGTACTTAATTAAAATACCGCTCGTAACGGAAACAAGTAAAACGTTGGGGCAAAATTTAAGTGTTTCCGTATTATTAAACTTAAGTAATTTTACTAGAAATTATTTATTGGTTTTAGTTTTATGTTAATTTTATTACTATTAATTCATTCTTGACTGTTTAATTCATTAGCTTTTTTGTAAACATGTAACATGTCTAGTCTATGTATTGTCTAATTTGTTCGTCAGGTTTGTGCTTATTGCTAAGCAGAGAACACAACAGGCAGGTTACTATTAATGACCCCTAAAAATTAACTCCTGCCCTGATTATCTTGAAATCTAATTCTTTACAGTTCACAGGCGACATAATTACAATGTAGATTTAGATATCCAACTTAAGTATAATGTGCAATAATGCAATTGCACATTAAGCCGTTTCCGAAAGCAATAAAACTGTAAGGTCGATATATTGTAAATATTTAACTAATGCACAAGTTTTATTAAATTTAAATTTGTACTTTAATATATTATGTGAATTTTATCTTTAGTATTCCAAGAAGTATAGGTAATTATTCCATTTGATAAATTATTTTGCACTCGTATGCAATCAGCTTATATTTTTTTAGATATGAAATGTATGATTTAAACGAATTAATTGTATAGCGTTCCATAAAGTTGCTCTTAAAAATATGAATACGCGGAAATGAAAAAGTTAAAAATACTTGAAGAAAAATTTAAAGTAAAGAAAGACTGATATAACTATAACGGACTGAAAATATTATTTTTATTTTACTTGTCTCTAAAAGCTGACGACCCCGCTATGTGGAAATATGATTCAGTTTAATTTCAACCATTGTCGGAAATTAGTTTGTTAGCGTGTAGTAAGAATTAAAAATAGGCCGATTTTTTGTGCTCTTTTTTGACGTGACAGAATGTTGAACTTATGGCATTGGAACAAATGACTAAAATTCGCTAATATAATGGCGCCATGCAGTATTAGGCTATGCAGTAAGTAGCACTTAAAATCATTTGTGAAATTGCATAAAAATAAAATTATTGTTTGTTATTGCTTTGAACCTCTGAAGAACGGCGTCTTTTTTAAATTTTATTTTACAAATAGGCTTTTTAAGATAGATACAGAATTGATGAATATTAATAAAATCCCATTACGAAAATGAGTTTTCCGGTTTTGTTAGGTCTTAAAAGTTGAAGTTAATTAATGTAAACGACTGGAGAATGTACGGTCAAAATAATATTGCCATAGAAATTCTGTACGAACACTTCTAAAAATGCAGAGATTCGAGGAAGTTCCTGAAAATAATCTTTAGCAGAAACTTGAAGGAAGGAAATGAATAGGCTCTAAATCAATATGCGTAAGAGTGTCGTGGCCGCCTACACACGCTACCGCTGCCGCTTTCGCTCACATCTTACTCCGATGCGGCTGGAGTGAATGGCGCCAAGGTCCCAAGGCCAGCCGAAGGTCACAGAGCAGGAAGCCTGCCTTCCGGACCTACCCACTGTCGCTAACTGGTTACCCTCGCTTGTCATATTGACATTTGCTTTCCTATTTTTTTTTCACTTTATTTTGCGCGATCGGACGATTTTTGACGCCTTTTTGCGTTTGCTTGATTTTTTTATTAGTGCAGACTTTTTCCTGTAGGTACAGTTTAGTAAATAAAATTATAAGAACGAATGATTGAGATAATATGGAAACAATGAATTATCCCTAAATGAGACCTAACTAGAAGGAAATTTCGCTCCAGTTAAATCCCTGATAAACATCGAAACAAACGTTCATTAATTTTTTTTTTTTTTAATTTGTACTTCATTAATTTTTTTAATGATTTTTTACACTGTAAATACCCCGTAAATTTATTGATAATCGCATTGTTATTCTGTAACTTTTTCTTGAATAATTCTTCGAAAATGAAGCAATTGATATCTATAGGTACCTAATCCGTTTCCTTAAATTTAGATTTCAACGCGTTTTTGTTTTGCTAACCCCTATTTCTGGGATCGTCTTGCCCCAGAAATAGGAACAAGGCAAGATTGTTTGGGGGAAAATTAAATGTCAATCTGGAATAGGTAGCAAAGGCTGTTGTTTGTCTACTTTTAAGTAAAGCGGTCGACTATTATAGTGAGAAACAGGTTGATTTTGTCACAAAAAGATAAGCATCTTAGATTAGATTATAGATAAGTAGAGCTAGATAAGTAGGAAATCAATACATAGGTACTTGTAAACAAATTTTATGCTAGGTTTCATCATATTTTATCCGTCATTAGCATATAACACAAACACACAAATAAAACAAATCATTGTATATGGTCGAGTGCATGTGCCATTCTTTTATTTTTTCTCCCCTTAATAGTTCGAAGTGTGAATTGCGCATTTAATCATGTATGCCTGACAGATATCTCCACCTTTATTGATTTTTAAAATACAACAATATTAAGGAACAATAAATAATTTAAGCTTTTAAAGGGCTGATGTATAAAGTGCCTTCCGACCTTCTCAAAAGCTGTTCGCATTTAAAATTACGGCTGACGCAAGCTTCTCTTTTAATACACAAGCCTACGGCACTATTTTATGATAATAAAGAAATATCTGTCCACCCTTATGCGCAAACCATTCATGTTTAACGCTCTGTAAATGTATGACTATTCTCGTCAATAATTTAAACTGCGAGTAAAAAGATGATTGAGTTCAATGTGGAGTTAAGAGTAACAATTATTTCTCCGTGTTCATTGCAGTTTGAACACCGTTTTATTATAAACTTTTTTGCTGGTTTTACAATTTAAAAGGCATTCCTGTAAGAATCTTTGTTATAATACAATTCAGCAAAATATAAGGTTCATGATATAGTTCCTGAAATTTTTGAGGGGTTCTTTGTTTGCGACCCGTATGACAATGGTCGACCTATTGCGTCAGTGACTGCTAGAGGTGGGCGTTATATAATTATAATTAGAGTATCGATTGAAGTGCTCGCGGCTGCGCGTGGGCATGCCCTTCTAAATGCCAGTGGAATGCAGACAAAAAGCCAGTGAGTGGCGAGGCGAGCGACACCCGTGGACACAGTAGGTGTGCCTTCAAACAGTGACTAACCACTCATAGAGATGTACTACCCTAACTAAACACCAACACGAAAATTATACATTAACACGATTACTCGAGTAGGACTGAACATAAATCGACAGCGATTACCGCCGCGCCGATCGATCTAAAGGAAACTAAGATTGATGTCGTTCGTTAGTTAAGCTATTTCAAGCAAATTATGTTTGATTACTTCCTTTGCTCGTGTAAACATTGACAAACCTGTCATGACATCACCAGGAATCTAGGAACTGACTCGATAACTCCTGTTTTATGAGGGCTGAAGGATTTTGCTTGTTGGTATAAGAACTGCAGTGGCAACACAAGGTGAGTGTAGTTCGATGTGTTCAAAGTGGTTGACATTGCAAGTGTAAATGGAGCATAAATATACAGGACGACCTATAGCATTATTTATTCTGTGCTATACCTGAGTAAAGCCATGAATGACAGAAGCCGTGTTTGGGCGTAAGAGTCTTTGTTAGCTTGCAACACTGTAAAGTATAGATAGACTAAGTGACAATGAACTATGGTTTTGGGTGGCAAGGGACAATAATTTACGTTGGATATCGAGAATTAACTGTTTGATGGATATTTTGATAAGGGACAGTTACCTAACCGTTGAATATAATGGCCTCGAAAGATACTGACTTTCACCCCCATTGCTGCCATGACTTTTTCTGAGTTATAAGTTGCACATTAGAGCAGTGGCTCTTGCAGGAAATATTGTGAGATAATTTGCAAGTGCACATCCAGGCACCTTCATTTGTATCAATGATCTTATTCAGTCAAGTTACCCTATAAATAAGAAGGGTCACGGAGGTCAGATAGCACTCGGGACCTTGACTTTTCAAAGAAGTTAAAGGAATGAAATGGAAGTTACTCTGACATAAATTACTTGATTATCATTATCATGTTCCATAATCTATAGCCGGCTTAAATAACTAAAATTTAAATAAAAAATCGTGATAAAAGCTGATGGTACGAGTAGGTGTCCTTAATCATTATGTTATGTTTTATTAGTTATGACAACTTTATGACGAATATTATAACTAAACTGACATCGACTCGTAGTACTATGTATTAAAATTAAATTAGACTTAATAATTGCAGACACGGTCCGTGGAATGTTCTCACGTCTGGACGAATTAATGGCAGTTTACATAGCATCGACTGCTAAAGATAATTAAGGTTTAGGTCGGTAGGTGTTTGAGGCTAAACTCTGATTATCACAAGTAATCGGGTGTCTTGCAAAATACTGGTCCAGTGATTGTCGTATTACCGCCCAGAAATAACCTAAGAATTAGAAAAATGTCATTTACCTTATTGTGGAACAACATAGGTGAATAAAATTATAAGTAATATAACCTAATTTAACAAAATATCGAAGTTAGTAGTTATACCTACCTATAACAATAGATTTTCATACTCCATTGACTTATTATATTAAGTTAAATAACGGAAATAGATAAATAAAAACAATTCTGTAAACAAAAATATTTGATGATAAACGTTTTGACCAACAATGCGGCTATAAAATATATACCTATTCAATTTACCATGAAGTATAATTTAGTAAACTGTCAATTTATCCCCATTTAGTAAAATCGCCGTTTTTACGATCCTCTTTGACAATATTGTATTATTTTTATTCTTTGCAGCTAATGAAATTGTAATTAATATGGCGAATAAAAAGGCCGGTTTGGTCGAGTGGCAGCGACGCTGCGTAATGATCGACACCCTTGGTTCGATTCCCTGTGTAAGAAGTAGATGTTTGTTCTCTGGTCATGGGTTTTTGTATCTGACATAGGGGTAAACCTTAACGTGAGCCTTTGAGTGTGTAGCATTTTTTATTTTTATAACTTTACATTTAAATTGTATGGGAATTACGTCAAATTAAGCAAACAGGGATTAAATACCTGAAATTTTATGTAGTGCGTATTTATTTTGGAGGACATGAAATTTAAGGATAGTAATTTAAAGAAATGTGGTAGATACATTTAAAATACATAAGATAAAGTTTCCTTTCAATCCGATATGGCGAAATGACTGTACTCCGCCGATTCATTTGCATTTGTAAATCGTTATTCTGATAAAGTTTATTATTAGTACCAAATCACAGCGTTGAAAACTGAACAACGTATCATTTAATAGGCATTTACAAGGGCACATTTAGTTAATAGGAATTATGTTATTTTTATAATCACACCATGTTTTATATGCGGTATATACTTATTTAATCAAAACGCAATTATTGCTTTAATTACAGTTGGACGAATGTAAATTAGATTTTGAAGGCAAAAAACTGAATTTAATCTATACTAATATTATAAAGAGGAGAGATTTGATTGTTTGTTTGTATTGAACAGGCTCCGAAACTACTGGACCGATTTGAAAAATTCTTTCGTCATTAGTATACTACATTATCCCTGAATAACACAGGCTACATAATTTTTCCAAAATCCCACGGAAACGAAGTCCAGGGAGGAAAGCTAGTAAGTAATATGGTGAAATATTTTTTTAAATCGGTCCAGTAGTTTTTGAGTTTATTCGTTACAAACATACAAATCTTTCCTATTTATAATAATTTTGTGAATATGGGGTGAACGAATGCGCAGGCCTTTGTTCAGTGGGCCGCAAGTCAGGTTACCACAATCGTGCATCTTGTGCCATTAACATAAAAACGGTTTTGCTATGAAAATAGGGTAACCTAATGCGCTGGCCTCTGTACTATCTACGAAAAGAGTCTATTCTAAACCTCAGTAAAGGAAGTTGTTAAGGCGGAATAAACATTGGGAATTAAAATTGATACATGTACACATGTGTCATTCATAGTAGGGGAGACTGAGGACACTTGATCTTTCCGAAACACTTGGTACAATCGTGCATCTTGTGCCGTTAATATAAGAACGGTTTTGCTATGAAAATAGGGTAACCTATTGCGCTAGCCTCTGTACTATCTACGAAAAGAGTATATTCTTGACCTCAGTAAAGGAAGCTGTTAAGGCGGAATAAACATTGGGAATTAAAATTGATACATGTACACATGTGTCATTCATAGTAAGCAATACAAAGATCACAATCAGTTAAACTTTCAGTGACATTGACCGAACAGTGCGTTTGTGCTCTATTTCCCTTTACTACCGCCTCAGCCTTAACCGCATTGGTTTATTGTTATTATAAAGAAATGCTTCGGACTATATTTTGCAACTGACCTTTAAGGTTACTCAACCTGTTTATAAATTCTTCAGAGGGGTTTTCTGACGTGACAGCTCAGGATCATAGTTCACGAAAGTGTCAATAGATGGCGTAAAGTGAATGTCGACAATTTAAAAAAATATATAATTCGGTAATGGATAATATAAGTCCGAATTTTGTTTATCAAACAGATCGTGACCTAATTCTTTTACCTTTTGCTCGATATAGTTCTGGAGGTTTACCATGATGGCTTAGCGCGATCCAATTTAGGACCTAAAGAAGTCTGCAACGCTTATTCGTACCATGATGGCTTATAAGCGATTCAATTTTGGCGCTGTTGCGATTCAAAGGCAGACCAGTGAGAATTTATGTAGAAATTTAAAATGGACCATAGACAACCGAGCAGTTCAAAAGCAGCGCCATCATGGTACCATTCAAAAAAACATTCCAATTGCGAAGCAGTTCAAAATTGGATCCGAAACAGAAATGCTTTTAAACGATCGTGGCAGGTACCCAGAAGTTAATTCGAGTTTGACTCGCTATTTATTTTTGCCAGTTTCTTGATTTTTTCTGATTTTTCTTTGCGTAAATGTACCTCTAATGTTAAAGTAAACTAATTATTGCTTTGTGAAATTCAGTAACGGTAATGTCTTCATAAAAGAAAACTACATCGTTCAGGTCATTATCGTTAATCAACATAATTAATATGAGGCAACCCTTTCATCACGTTTTCAGTCGAAAATTATATGAAACTGAAGGAATGCGGTAAATAGAGCGAACAGTACGCGGCGACTGACAGTGACCTGCGTACGCGCAACTCACGTGCCGCCTCGGTGCATCACACGGGCGATGTCCAATTTTGAATAATTTAAACAAATTCAAATTTCGGCGTTACTATCACGACGTAAAATTTGTTCGTATTAGTTTAATAATATGTATCATTGACATTTTATTGTTTTTTTTTGCTGTGCCTTATCTGGGTATAGATAGTTGGGACATGAATGTGAAAACTGAATTTTAAAAAATAAGACAAAAATATTTGAAATGCTCAGTGGTAGAAAGATATTAAGTCGATATAAATATGAAGTAAGGAATTACGAAATGAGAAAAAAAAACTTAAATAATACTATTAAAAAAAATTTGCGCAATAAATCGTGAATGTAAATGTCGTTAATAAAAAATGTGTCAGCGAGGGATGATTTGCAGTCAGTAAAAAAAATTAGGTGTCTATTAATACTCGTACATAAAATATTAACTCAGAAATCACTACTTTTGAATAAAATGGTTAATTTGAAATTGTTATTTAGAGCAACCACCGTTTTAATAGTAAGTGAGTAAAGGATCTTAAGAAACTGTTAGGTGTTACTGATGATATCCTGTGTGTTGAAGCTATTCTGCATAAAGGATACAGATATGTCAAGTTGTGGAGTAACGGTTACCGGCTGAATAGTGAATCGGTTAAGGATTTTCCGCTTGTGGCAAGGAATTTATGTAATAGAATTTCAACAGTCTTAATTTGGATTGCAAATACATTTACATGTATCCTCAGGGCATTGGTGTAAATTGAAATTAATACTGAAGAAAAGGAATATCGCACATTTGGGACCAGATCAAATTGAACACAGAAAAATTGTAAAAACCATAATGTTATAATTACACTCGTAAAATCATAATCACCAGCGACATTATTATTTGCCCAGTAATACCACGAAACTAAGGGCCGCCTGCATGAAATTAGGATCAGGTAGTTTATGTTACGTTAGGTTTTATTTAATATTATAAAAAAGTCCATCAACGTGAAAAAAATTTAAGTAGTTCAAGAAGTACCGAGAGATTGTAATCTTACTAAGTAAAATTACAATATTACGGGTTTAACAATGTTACGATGACATATAAATTGTTTTTTGAAATTTAAACTCGTAAATTGAGCATCGTCCATTTTTGAAACTACTTCCGATTTAATGAAACGCTCACTACTTAGTAGCTTATAATTAACAAAAAAGTTGAGAAAAAAATATGTAGCTGCTTTTAAGGTTCGTTTAACATTTTAATTACTAATTTGGCGGAAAATGATTGCTCGCCTGCATTGTTCGGCTTAGTTTATTTGCTTAAATAAAATAAAAAGTTTAGAAGCTAACAGAAATGAAAAAGTGAAAATAAGAAAACACTAGGAAGTAGGAACTGTTAAATTTTTTAAGGATATGAATCAGCCCACGAAACTGAACAACTTCTCCCGAAAAACATGAGTCGGAATATGAAAAATTTCCATAAAACTTATGCGATCAGCTGATTTGCCTTTGTATAAGAAGTTGAAATGTTTTTTGAGAAGTTCCTTGTAGAAAATTGTGAAGTTTCATGGGAAGTATCACCCCCTAAAGTTTCGCCAACTAATTAAAATCACCCAAAACAGGAAACATGCCAAATCAAATTCACTTGCTTTTGTCGTTACATTAACATTTAAAAGGAATTTAAGTTAACTTCGAACAATATTCATTTCAAGTGTTGTAATTCAATTTGCAGGCAGTAATGTTAGGCTTATTGATATCCAGCAGCTTGTGAAAGATACATCTTGTTGCTTAGAAAATTAGGTTGTAGATTAGTTCCATAAGGTCAGGTATCCTGCGGTGGAACTGTTGAGCAAGCACTGCGCCAACGCAACTAGTTCTCTATCAGATTTAACTACAATAAATTGAGTTATAGAAGCCAAAACCGACAACCGACCGCCGTTAATCACTACAACGGAACAGTATTTGCATAAGTGATCTACGACACATCATTAGATCGATATAGATTACTCCCCATTGAGTCGATGATTAAATCCAACGCCCTCGGCGATCGTGATACAGTTGTACTCATTCACACACATGTCACTTCTGATTTCGGGTAACTTTATTAAAATTTAGCGTTGAAAGAAAAAAGTACTCACCATGAATTTCATTTTTGATAAGAAGTTTAGCACAGATGTGAAAGAGAGAAAGATAGAGATTAGTTTGTTTTGATTTGATTTATAGCGCTGCTGGAAGACTAGATTCTTCCAGGACTCGCTATGTTAAGGTGCAACTTGCGTCTGGCCGAAATGAGGGCGGGAGCGGGCTTTTATACGTCGGCGCTAGCGCAGAGGGGGTGCAACTCTCCGCCGGCGCGGCCCGCGCTCGCGGCGCGTGCGGCCCGTGAAAGTATTGGCACATGCCATTGATAATAGCTGAATATCACACACATTTCAATAGCAGCCTATGTGTGGAGTGCCCGACGTGTGTTTATTATGATTTTTGAATACTTGAAATGGATTATTTCTGTGTTTTACTTAAACCAAATAAATGTTTAGTGCTGATTCTTCTGGCTAATCTTTGTATTAAAGTTTTATCGATTATTTCAATTCTGATTTTCGATGGATTTTTGTTGTGAATCAAGTTTTATTAAGTGATCCAAGTTTTAATTTTTAGGTGTATTAAATATAGGGATCACAGTTGGTTTTACAAAATTATTTTTTTCTTAATCTGAATGTTTTTCTATGCAGAACAGGTTTCTCAACAACATTGTTCTTTTTTATCTATACAATGGTGGATTTCGTCTGGATTATTTATAAATCATAGAATAAAATCATAAGGTATTATTACTAGGTGGTACACGTAAAAATAGGTAAAATTAAGGATTAGAATCAGCTTACTACACTGAACTAACTTTTCTAAGTAACTTAGGTTGAAATATATGAAAACTTCTATGCGCAGTCAGCTTAGTAGGTATGAAAAGTTATTTTTTTTTGCTTTTTTAATGTAAATTGTTTAGTTTCATGAGAAGACTTGTGTCCTGAGGTTTCCTTAAGTTATTCAAAGTCACCTCATATACTATTTCATTCATAAAATACAAAATCTCTTTCTTGATCGCTCTCATACCCATCTTACGCATAGAACAGCTTATCAATAAGGTAATAAACATTATACTTGTATTAAATAAAGTGCTACTAGAAACATAAAATCTTAATAATCATGTAAATGTAGGTATGAAGGTAATCATTACGTGTGAAGTGTCTATAAAATTGCATTTTATTGTAGATCTAACATTCAGAGTTTTATACTGACTTGTGTATTTGATAAATGTATCTGATTTACATTGATTTGCATATGCCCCTTTTTAACACCTTGTCAAGGAGTTTATACCACAACTACCACAATGGCTTCAATTTAGATTTGAGGTCGAGATGGTTTAATGTAACCTTTGTGTGAGATTAGACTTTAAACCTAAATGCACTAGTTATGAACATAACTTTTATCTAGGCTCTATTAGGCTCTATTTTTTATTTTTTTTACTAGCCCTTAAATGTCTACCGAGAGGCACGGGCCTCGCTTCGTAACACGAAGAGGATTTAGGCTACAGTCCACCACGCTGGCCCCAGTAATTAATAAGATACTTCAAGTAATTAGATACATTACTCGGGCCAGCGTGGTGGCTGGCCCGAGTAATTAATTAGATACTTCGAGTTATTAGATGCATTCATAGATACGTTTTGGATACTAGGTACTAAGTTCAGGGTCCTTTATAATGTATGTGTTATAATGTATGTTGTATTAAGTAAGAGTTAACTTAATAAAGTTTTTAGTTTAAGATGTGCCTCACCAAATATTGTGGTGTCCTAACGAAGTTTATTTAAATAATCTGTATGAGTACCTGTCACCGTTGTTACCTACGTAACAATCAAGATTTTGGTTTGTATAGAGTGATTATATTTTCTGTATAAGCAAGATTCTTCAGCAGTTTATTATAATGTCAACATTCATTCAGCATTCCTAAGTACGCCTGGCATTTGTTTATTTTTTTAGTTTCATTCAAGTCGTTATAATAATAATAATAAATAATTTATTCCCAGGCCACTAAGACCCATACATAAATACTTTAAAGGCTAACATACATAAAAAATGTAATTAAAACGTAATAAAATTTCAACTTAAAACTACGAGCTGCGTAGGGACTTGCAGATGTTCGTGTTCGCCTCCCTGTAGCGTCGGAACACTATCCTCTCGGGCCAGAAGTCCGGGCTGAGGAACGTTGAGGAATATAATAACGCATTGACGATTAACTTTGACTGTTTAGAATATAAATATTCAAGATTCATTCAGTTTAATAGAAAATGATAATATTTTGCAGATATAGAGCACTGTCTTTGTAATAACAATTTCTATCACTTAACAACAACATAATATGCAAATATAAATGGGGTGACTTTAAATTAGTTAGTGAAACTTTACAAGGTAAATGTTCCCATTACACTGAACAACTTTTCCCAAGCAACCTATAGAAAATTCTCAAAAAAATGGACGAATTTTTCATACAGGCAAATCAGCTGATCGCACAAGTTGTATGGAGAGGCGTTTTTTTTTTTCATTTTTCGACCCATGTTCCTTTAGAAAGTTGTTCAGTTGATTGGGCTAATTCACATCCTCAATTTTGGCTAGCTAAGTGAAGGAAATGGTTTAATTTGTTGCAAATTGTAATTTTTTTTTCAATTATAGGACACTGCATGGGACCATGCTCCCTTTCACACTTAAAAGCTATAAAATTGAGAATTAAAATTAAACCGGCTTCAAAAAGCGAAAAATAAAAACGTAGCGTTTAATATGCCACGTACCTAAATAAATAAATAAATAATAAGTTTATTTGACACTACAAAGATAGCCAGTACATTAAAATATTTTACAAGGTTTGTCCACTGAGCTATATTATTAGGGACAGCAGCCACTTAAAATAGGTTTAATAAAAACCTTTGCTATAAGTGTCTGCTTTACAACTTGAGTCACAATTTCGACACAGTACAGACATTTCATGGCTTATGGCTACAGGCATTGAATTTAAGTTGGGCTATAAAATCGCAGTTGCACATGTTGGTGTTGGAGTACATGTGTGTGTGTGTGTATGTGTGTGTGTGTGAGTATGTGTGTGTGTGTGTGTGTGTGTGTGTGTGTATGTGTGTGTGTGTGTGTGTGGGTGTGTGTGAGTGTGTGTGTGTATATGTGTGTGCGCGTGTGTATGTGTAAGTGAGTGTGATGATGATTAGTTTGAAGTTGGATGTGTGTATAGCCTTTCAAACTTATTTGGCTTGGCACCGACTTCATCACGCTCGCAACCGTATTGAATCGCGATGGAAAGTCTTAAGACCAGGAAAGACCCGGCGCGTGGATCACTCCCTCTGTCTATTAATCTTCTGCCGATATACCTGACAAAGGCCTTAGCTGCACTGCCCTAGGGCCCCGCGGTCTGAAACGCGAAAGGTATAAAGGTCCATGTCGCTTGTTTCAGATTAATTTTAGTTTTGTGCAGGAACGCATGTCCGAAAAGAGATGCAGCCGATGCATTCTATTCGTTTTCAGTCCAACCTGTAGACAATGTGCGATTGTACACACAACAGCACAGACTGTATTTCAGACATGTGACACATCAGTTATGAATTCATAATCATCACAGAGATTTGTCTGTGACTTTGCATGTAGTAGCGTTCTATGTCTGTTTTTTTTTCAGTCCTATACATCCCCACCGAGGGGCACGGGCCTCCCTTCGAAACACGAAGGGGACTAGGCCATAGTCTACCACGCTGGCCTAATGCGGGTTGGCGGAACGCTCGTCTTTCGAAAACGAATTTTCTCGGACGGGCGGGTTTCATCACGATGCTTTCCTTTACCGTTAAGCAAGTGATAATTAGAAATCCGTACATAAATCCGCACCAAGATTTGAACCCGTAACCTTCGAATCACAAGTCCGGCTCATTACCAACGGGTTATCACTGCTATGTCTGCTGTACCTTTGGATTTTTGCACGTCTAATGTCAATGCTAAAGTCTTACACAGTGGAGCTTAAATTCATTACGTATTTATGAACTAGAGTATATAGATTTTATCAATGACTTTTTTCACCTCTTTACACTATCGCCGTTTCCCTCCGATGCATAACAAAATAGCAGTTGAGTAACAAAGTTATTCCGGCCAAACTTGCCGCTAACTACAAGATCTTTAATTTGATAAGTCGATACATTTTTTTTCAACAACGTTGTAATTTTTAATCGAACATGAAATATTACGAGCCAATGTTGCGAGGCTCCCTGCTCTATTGATACATAGGGGGTATTCTTTTCCATAAATGTATTTAAGAATAGAATAGAAAATATTTATTCGGCAAGTTATACAATATGTAGGTGATTCTTATTAAAGCTGAACTACAAATTGCCGAAACGGCAGTAGCTCAGCATAATGCCACAGCCTGAGCTATGACGCTGGTTTTCAGCTGCAACCGGTTCAATCTCGATTTCTTTGACGATATCACGACGATATAAAATACGATATCAATCTCGATTTCTTCCATGCTGGACTGGGAGTAAAAGAAAAACTTAGAACGTGCCAGCTACCTACTTTTCCCAGGATACAGTAAAAGTCTGTAAGTGTGATGGATAGGCTGATCACCTCTCACCAATATACAACTGATAGCTCTAACAATTTGTGTCAAGTAGTTCGCTATAACCACTGATGCTCTGCCTACCCCGTTAAGGATTATAGGCGTGAGCGTATGCATACATGTAACCTCGATTATACGACGTCGTGGGCTATTCTTACAATGCTTCTAGACAAAGTGGAAACCAACTATTCTACGGATATCGAGCTTTTTTGCAACTACAGAACTTGTTTTGCATACACAAGTAAAGCAAATAAGCTGCAAAAATAAGTGGGTTTTACAAACTTAGTACCAATTTTGTGGGCCTAGTGATACCTACTCAAAAGGATTCTGCTGTTAATTTTATTTTATTTTTAATATAAGGAAAAGGAAATATTGAATTAGAAGAGAATCACACGGCAGGATTTCGTTTTAAAAGAAATTCATTATTTATTTATAAAAAGTGCGAACATTATTCTCTTACATTTTCAAGTTATTTATTACAAAAATAATTGAAATTTATTTTGTATATCTTTCAACGCGGAAACCGTTCCATCTTAATATTTTAAGTGCTGGGTATTATTCACCAAATCAGGAGATCGATCAATAAAGAAATAAATTCAATAAATACTTATGGCTCTCGGCAAGCAAGCGATGAATCATCCTTTCATACAACAATGAATGATCTGCTCAAAAGATCATACATGCTGAAGGCATGAATATATTTATCACACCAATTTCACACAAGATTCACAGGTTACATTCATGCATGTTTTTAAAATTACAATCCGGTATCTGTACATTAAAAGAAATGTAATAAAAAGAAAGGGTTGATATAGAACAGTAATAGAAAACCGATTTTTTGAATTTTTTTTGTCTGTTGTTTTCTAGTGCAGATCATAAAAACTACAGAACAGATTTTCACGTAGATAGTTTTAATTGGGAGTACCATGTAGGATTGTTTCATTATAATATATCTAAAACTTTAGTTTTTCCTAACAAACAACTAAATTGACAGAAACATTACAAAAATGAAGTGAGTTTGTGAACCTTTGTAAGGGACCTAGGTCCATACTAGGAAATAACCTGTGTAACAAATCTCCAGGCCACCACCCACCTGGTTTCTTGATAAGTTGATACGCGTGAACTTCTTCTTATCGTGTAGGTATAGTCAAGTATGTGGCGAAATTTGCTAATTTGCTAATTGTTTTTACGACTGTAGTCAATCGACAACAACGGGACCGACAGCTTAACGTGCCCTCCGAAGCACGGAAACGCTCGTGA
This sequence comes from Aproaerema taeniolella, assembly GCA_949987775.1. Lineage (NCBI taxonomy): Eukaryota > Metazoa > Arthropoda > Insecta > Lepidoptera > Gelechiidae > Aproaerema > Aproaerema taeniolella. The sequence goes on along the minus strand of OX465263.1, from coordinate 6,698,173 downwards.
TAAATTGCTACTTAGGTCACCCATCAGGTTCCCTGCCCCTGTGTACGTTGCTTAACCTCACTGATCGGTTAATATCAGCGAGCGCTACTGTCTTACGAGCGCTTATTACGCGTGATTATAAATATAGTTTGGAAAAATATTTCGAGTAATATTTTTATACAGGTTTTAATTTAATTTACGGTGCCGACATGGTTTAATAAAATTAAAATAAAGGACAATACTTTTCCACTTAAACGAAGTCGCAGACGAAAAGCTAGCGAATAATAATCACAATAATTATTAAAGCGCGTAATTCATCTTGATTACATTACAGAGCGTTAAAAACAAACAGAAGTGGTATTCTTCCTCCCATTATCATTAAATCTGCTTATGACATGATGACACAAAATTAAAGGCTATGATGTGTCATGAAGGCACTACGGGTTACAATTAATGGTACTAGTATTTACTGCCTATAAGGTTATGGACACCTTTTTGTGCATAAATACAGGGTGTAAGGGATACGCTTCCGAATACAGAAAGTACATGCTCAGTCAATGGTTTTGAGTAACTTTCATAATGGTTTTGAGTAACTTTCTCAAAGAAACTTCCAGGAAACAAAAAAAGTTTTGGACTTCTCCATACAAGCTGTCCGATTAAAATGAGTTTTTTGTATGGGGCCGTCGTTTTTTTTTCGTTTCCTGGAAAAGTTTCTTTGAGAAAGTTACTCAAAACCATTGACTGAGCATGTACTTTCAGTATTCGGAAGCGTTTTCCTTACACCCTGTATTTTGCAGTTTTTTTTACTCGGGGATAATGTAGTTTTTTTTTAGGTTTTAGGTATCAAAGAAGATAAATTAGCTCTACAGAAAGAAGAAAAAAGGTGACGATAATCGGTTCTACCTTCTCCAGTGGGAGAAAGGCATAAAGGCGAGAATTATGTTGTAGAACAAAACAGAAAAAAAAGAAAAATAAAGTGTTAAATGAAACCGACTTCATGAATACGTAATGATAAGCGAAGGCGACCTATCAAACTATAAATGACTTGGCACCAACTTCAAACAGATCAGTAGATACCACGTAGCACATTAAATGATGTTTTCTTTATTTTCGCTTTTGTAATTTTTTCTTAAAATGTTTATTAATTTTTCCATTTTTAGAGAAACATAGTGGGATTCTCAACAGATCCCGACTTGGTGACAATGGGACCACCTCTGGAGACTTTTTCACATTTCCTATCCTTGGGTTTGCTGGAAGAAATTTCTTAATAGAAATAAATAAAAGACATCTTTTGTGTTGTCCATCTTTTCTTGTACTTGTCTTTTTAATTTTCATGTGTGCAATAATTTGTTAAATAAAAATAAAATCAAAAATGATTTTGAAAATCGGTCCACAAATGTCGGAGAAATCAGTGAACATACATTAAAAAATATATATACATACAGTCGAACATCGAACCTCATCCTTTTTCGAAGTCGGTTAAAAATGTTTAATCTTCAAAATAAATTAAGATAAATGGCGTGTCGTAGTAAACACGGGTATTTTGACCATTACCACAGTAGGAGAGGTTACAATACTACTTGTACACCTTTGGGATTCCGCCTTGAGCTGACAGTTGAAAAATCGATGGCTTTACGCGCTCGAATGTTTGTTTAAACATTAATTTTAATGTGGGTAAGGAAGAAGCAGGAAACGATTTTGGTTATTGAAACTCATTTCAATTTCATTTCACATTATTTCTATATGAAAATTGTTTGTGCCTGGAACTTCGTTACCGTAGGAATTCAGGAAAATTATGTAGTCTATGTTACTCAGGGATAATATAGCTTCTACTGGTGAAAGGTTTTTTGAAATCGGTCCAGTAGTTTTTGAGTTTATTTGTCACAAAAATACAAATCTTTCCTGTTAACCGAGTTTGTTATAGTGTTTTCTTATGTATATTTTGTTATATAATACATACGTAGCAAGCAGTTTTCTCAAGACGTGTAGCTGTTGGTTCTTGGCTAATCTGTCTGTACCACGAAAACGTAGTGAACTGCTAGGGAGATAAACTTTAGTGAGGATTATTTGTTACGGATTTTTTTTCAATCAAAAAGTCAAGTACGACTAAACAGCGAAAAAGCTGTTTAGTCGTACTTGACTTTTTGATAACTACTGGACTCTAATAACTTTAAACACAAATGCCAACTAGGTAACACAAAAAAAATACTGCTTTGGTTACTAACTTCGACTTAGCGCAGCAGTAGAGCACTCTTGAGACTTCAGGGAGGGTTTCAGATTAAAAAAACACTGTTAGGAAAAGCACTGTTAGTCGTATATTGGTGTGTTGCTTCCTGACCGGGCAAACTCGATTCAGGTAACATACAAAGAAAAAATAAAATATCATACAGTCGAATTGAGAACCTCCTCCTTTTTAAAGTCGGTTGAAAATGGAAAATTTGGGTTCCATAATTTATGTTTGTGACTTCTTTTGTCATCGTGGAAACAGGGATATTAACATTCCATTTCAAGAAGTAAATGTAAAAGCAGTATTTTTGCTATCGATTTTTAATTGTTTTTTAATTGTAAAAGTAGTTCGCCTCCGAAACCCGTGCACTAGTATTACCACCTACGCTTCTTTTTCTGATGCAATTAAAAATGCTCTTATATCATGGTCATGGTCTCGGTCAAGGAAAGTTATTTATATTTAAGCACTAGTGGACGCCCTGGACTTCATTTCCGAAGGAATTTCGAAAAATCTGACCCTATTCTTCCATTTTGGACTGGGAGTGAAAGAAAAACTTTAAATGTGCCAACTACCTTTTCTTCCCAGGTATACAGTAAAAGTCTGTAAGAGGGATGCGAGGGTTTTGCTGTATAATGGGCAAAAGGCTGACCACCTCTAACCATTATACAGCTTGTCCCATCTGTTCCATCACAATTTGTGTCAAACGTGGCATCAAGTAATGTGACCTTATTCTTTTTTAACACCTGACAAAAAAAGGGGTGTTATAAGTCAAACGTGTGTATCTGTCTATCTGTGTGTCTATCTGTGGCATTGTAGATACACAAGTCAAACTTATAACCTCTTTTTGTCGAGGGTTAAAAATGGGTCCACTCAAGGGTTATTCTTAGGTTAGTTGGAGAAGAACACATTCTAAATAAGGTTAGCCATTTTTCATCTTTGTTCTTTGTAGATGACTATCTATGTAACCTTTGTGTACAATAAAATAAAATATGTAAATAAATACATAAAAATGTTGACTTTCACCTTTTTTTTCGATAGTTTTTGTATCTCTCGTGAAAGTTCTCATTCGCTTTTAGACATAGTTTTTCATGTTTCCTGTCGAGATTAACCTTATCAATTGGGAGATAAATAACACATAACGCTTTGTTTAAAGGTCAAGGGTGTCGGTAGACGTTTCTCATATCAATATCATAGACGCCTTCATATGTTACTGTTAAATAATATTATGTATGACACGCGGGTCGCGATCTTTACATTGTTTACTGATGGTTAAGCATATAAGGCGCCTTATACATTAGAACATGATTAGAATATTATGTAAGTATTTTTCATCTTTGTTAAAAATGACCCCGCTGAAATCGATCCTTTTTAACGCCCGACAAAAATGAAGGGTGTTGTAAGTTTGACGTGCGTATCTATATGTCTGTGTGTCTATCTGTGGCAACGTAGCTTCTAAAATAATGAACCGATTTCGATGCAGTTTCTTTTTGAAAGCTGACGTAATCGAGATTGTTCAAGGTCAAGGGAATATTTGATATTTGGGTCGTATATTTGATCAAAATTGGTTCATAGACTAGGGCTGAAGCCTTTAAAAGTTTTAAAAAGAAAAAATATATATAGTAGGATGAAACCCTTTGGAAAAGTAAAAGAACAACAAAAATTAAAGGAAAAATGAATTACGGGCGATCTGAGGTCGGGAAGTGGAAGGGATCAAACCCTTAAGGGAAAAAAACGGTTTATCTCGATTTCCGGCAAAACTACAAGTCTTATGAAAAAAAGTTAAATTGCAAAGTTGTTGGCAATAAAAATATCTCCAACTTTCGTATTTACACTTTTTCGCATAACCTCAAAATGTATGTGAAAAATTCAAATAACCAAGTTTTTTTTTATCTTTTACAGAAATTTGGTGAAAACTTACCTTTTAATGTCTCAAACACACTGTAATTTTTTTATTTAAAATATTTATTTTTTCACCTTATTTTGACTAAGTACCAAAAATAAAAAAATCTGCTTTTTTTTTCAAAAGTCGGTGGGCTTGTTGTTCTTTGGAATCTCTACTTTCTGATGGTGTAAAAAAAAAATACATTACTATGGTAAATGTTCTCAGAAAATGCAAAGAAACAAAAAAGCTCGAATCCAATTTTTTTAAAATCATGTACAATCTTAAGCTATTTATTAAAATTTACACTTTAATTACTCGAAAAACGTAAACGTAAAAAACGTAAAAAAACTAATTCGGCCCTGCTGAGCTCGATTTTGCCCGGTGTCAGACCAATTTCCCCCTTTTCATTGAAAATATGTCCCTCTCCACGGTTTTCTCCGTTTTGTGCAAAAACTGTTGGATCTAGAAGAAAACTGTCAATTAATCTACATTAAATTACCTACCACATGATATGGATTTTATTTTTATAGGTCTTATAGTTTTTGAGTAACATCTACCGAAATTTCAAAGTTTTTAATTTTAACTATATTTTCGCCATTTTATAAGGAAACCGCTGAATGAATCAATCTTGATGTATTAATCTATAAAACAAGACCCCATTAACAGTCGTATGAGTTTCGTTCACTTTTGACAACTTACAGCGCCGAACTTGCGAATATGAACAACAATTCCCCCTCATAAACTACCTATTTATATTTCCTACTTAAAACTTAAAGATTGCAATCAACATTCGAAAATAGTTGTTCTCAATATTCAAAATAGAATTTAAAGGGGATTACATCAAAAAAATGTGACTGCTGCAATTTTTCAGTAAAAAAGTTGATTTATTAAATTTTTATTACATTTACGTGGGCCGTTCCGATGTTTTTAGTTAAACGAAAACTAGCAAGGCTATGATAAAAAATATATTTATATTCTTTCAAAATATTCCCGTCCCACCCCTATACACTTGTGCATTCGGCTAAACCAGCTTTCAAAACACTTGCGGAAGGTCGAAAAATAGCTGTCGGAATTCGACGGCTTCGTCTGCTGTTTTGAATCTTCGCCCACAAAGCATTTTTTAGAGAGGATGTGGTAACACTTGTACCCCCGAAGTTGTCAAATAGTCCACGGTTCGAGTACCTGTCTCGGTTCATTATCTCGGTGAAAAAGAATGCCACGGACGTCGGTACTTGAGCGCTCATTATTCAACTCCGCGAACCAATTTTGTAGGCAACTCGTCGTCTTCCAACACCCATTGCGTGGATTGCTACTTTGTGAGAGGATCGTAGCTGTAGATCCAAGATTCGTCAGATGTAAGAATATAGGAAAATTTTTGCGAAATTCCTCCTTCGAACTTTTCCAGTATAAACTTGCACCAATCTACACGGTGTGACTTTTGTATATCGGTGAGAGAATGAGGTATCCATCGCGAAACAACCTTCCTGACTTTAAGGTGCTCATGCAAGATGGTGGAAACGCCTAGGATCCGATCTTCAGTTCAGCCTGAATCTCTCTATGTATAATATTTATAATTTCCTGGATTAGCCACTCTACTCGGATAATTTTTTCATGAGTTGGTGGTCGGCCGGGTTTGGGGTCATAGTTTAAGCTCTCTCGACCTCGTTTAAATTCACGTTACCAGTAACTGATTGTTGCTAACGCAGGAGCAGACTCCCCAAAAGCAGCTTGTTAATTTTTTTTTTTTTAACTTGACCATTAGTTTTTGTCTCTTTGATGGCATTTCTTCATCGTTAGATTCGAAAAGTAGATCGGCAAAATCATTAAGACCATCATCGTTTTCGTCTCCAATATTATTTTCAGTCTATATTGGTTCTTCATCCACAATTTCATCTGAATCATTAACTTCCTCGTAGGTTTTTTCTTCTACATTGGAGCATTTTTCAGAACCATGACAATTTGAGCATAAATTTGTGCATTTTAACCATGTTTTCGGCAGCCACTTTTTAAACTTTTACATCCAGTTTCACAGCTGCAGTAAATAGTTTTGAGCAATGTCTCCGGAATTAATTCCTTTTCTGTAAATTTGGGCATAAAGCCACGTTGGTGTTGCCTCCAGACAATTTTTTATCGTCTAATAATGAATTTGCGATACTTTTCTTTCATTTTCCGGCAAATCAGATTGTATCGCAACCAGAAAAACAATGCAGAAATGCAACGATATTTTTAAAGGATTCATATTTGAAACTATTAGATGTAAAAAATAGATCCTTTACATTTCCAGAACCTGGATTGAGAAAATAAATGTCATGATTATTTGAATTTAATTGATTCAAAAGGACCAAAAGATCAGTATCTTGACCCACAACAATGACAGTTTTATTAGTATCCTTGGCAATTTCTATCGAGGTCTTAATTATGTCAGCATCAGCATCTTCTTCTGCTTGTTTACAGAAAAATCCTTGTGACTGTTATCTTTTCATTAACGTCTTTATTTTTCTCGTTAGATAAAAATGTTTCTTGCAAAAATTTTATTTTTGTATGGTTTAGATACTTAAACTCTGGACTATTGTCTGAGGTTTTTCTACGATTACGTTCTCCACTTTTAGTTGAATTAGCTGCGGGTACTGTTGTAACAGTAACTGATTTTTCAATTTCGGGGTACCAATCAAAAACGATACAGCTGCTTGCTGCGTAATGCTTTTCTACATAGCGCAAATATTTATTCATGATCTCTTCCACCCTTTCTTTTTTCTGCCACATTACTTAGTGCAGTAAAAATCCACCGTCGACAACATGCACAATGCCGTTTGAATGCGTTGGTCCATTCGCACTCTCAAATAATTCGTAAAGTTGAAATTTAAATTTTTTTCTGAGGCCATTTTCTGTTAAAAGTGACAATGGAAAAGGTGCAAGCTTGTGTTGTAATGTTGTAAATAAGTTTCCATATCTTTTTTACTGTCGATTGTTAACGATATTCTTTGAAATAGCAATAATGGATCTATAGCTGCAATATCTCCGTTTACTTTAACGGAAGATTGAACCGTTTTTAGAGACAATACTTTGTTTTTTCTTTTAAATTTGACACTGCCAAAATTCATTCCAACAATAGCTTGCAAAGATTGTTTTCCTTCGTCATACGCTTCGTAGCAATTTACAGAATTACTGCCAATAATTCCAGAAAATATTGAAATTACGTTATCAGTCTCCGACAAAGGATCATACCTGTCAATTTTTTTTTGTAATATTTGTAAATCAGCTACATCTCTTTTGATGTTGCTCTGTAGTTGCTAAAGAAACATTACAAAAATCTTCCATTTCATTGCAAACTTCAACAAGTATGGTCATTGTTGATAAAAATTTTGTTAAAAACACTTTCAGACAAACCAAGACCATGTGTAAGTCCACCCTGAGTTTTCCGTCCAAACTCCCGACCAAAACTTGTGAGTCCGTCTAATCGTGAAGAATCCTTCGATGAATCGCGTAAATTCATAATCATCACTTATTGTGTCTTTAAGCTTACGCATATCTTGGAGATAAAGATGAGCAGATTTTGCGTTTAAAATGTGACCATTTGCATGAAAATAGGGTAGCATTCTTTCTACGCATTTTAAATGTAATTCCCAATTAACTGCACGTTCAGCCTGTATGAAATCTTTAACCAAGGCGATCATTTGCCAGTACTCCATCCAAAGTTTTGCAGTAGGACCTCTTTTTTGTACTAATTTTAGATGCTCGATAAATCTTTCTTTTATGATCTTAAAATCTTCCTGATGCAAATGTTCTTCAAAATTTTCTGTTCCCTAATCCAGCAAAAATGTAGCCATTAGCCCCTTTTCTGTGTCCGACTACTCCATCGATGAAAATATTAATCCAGACAAGGCGAGCTGTACTAGAAAATGTCGTCTAATAGCACGTGCATATGCGTTCGACCGTATCTGGGTCGTGCATTTCTCGTGGACGCCCAGATCTTGTGCCTGGTACGCGCCCTTCCATGTAAGAATTATGGACTCTTAAAATTATTCGATGATCAGGCCAAGTTTCAGGCTGAGGTCCACCTCCATTTTGTATTTCCTTTTTGTAATTTAGTTTTGGAGTGATAAAGAGCATCGAACCTCTGTGGCTTGCCTAAAGTTGCAAGTACATACAAGTACATCAAAAGTCGCGTTTTTAATGTACACGTATGAAACATATGCCAATCGACAGAGAAAATAATTACAAACAACAAATACTGATTGACAAAATGTGATAAGTGATATACTTTCTGAGTAATTTCAGTTTGAAAATGTAAAATATAATTAAAAGAAAATAATCATTTAAACTGATTTAAAAGTCCATTGTCATGATTTCAAAGCATCCCGCGCCACGACTAGCATTAAATTGGATTCCTGTTATACTAAAATAATAGGAAATGCAAAAAAAATGTAAAATATGTTTTTGGTGAAATCCACATCAATCAAAATCCAAAATCTACTCATTGATTACAAGCCTGGGTCATCCATCAAGAAAAATACCACGTTAATGCGGCGCGAAGGGTACAGGGTGAAAGGAAGGGACCAACCACAGGGTTGTTCTTTATCAGTCATTTTGTCACTCACTGTCACCGGGATCTTTATCAATAAAAAAAGCAACTCATACTCATTGGTGTTCTCTTGACTATAATCTTGCCCTAGACCTTCTACGATTGGACGAGCTTACAGTCCAGTGTTAAAAATAAGGTTGAAAGTCACTACGTTAACGTAAATACAGAGACATTGCTCGACTGGAACCGCCCCTCGTAGACCGCTTCCCGCGCCGCTGGTACGCCGCTTCTCGCACCGCTGGTACGCCGCTTTTCGCGCCGCTCGTACGCCATTTCCCACGCCGCCGCGCGCGGCCATCGAGAAGGTTCCGTGATCCGAACAAACATCACTTTATGATTTTGAGACTTTCCTCAGTTTGGTTAGGACACTGACTTTTGATTTTGACTTCGTATCAATGACAGCATAAGAACTAAGAAGTGACTAGTACTTCAACATAATGAGTGGAAAAATAAGTACTGATAAGTCCTCTTGTCCCCCCTGATCGACTAAATGATATCAAGACTAAATAATCCTTGTGGCCCCGCTGGTGGAAGTGTAACTCAGTAAGGTCTGAAAAGTTCATATCTAATGGATCTTCGGGTGAGCACAGATCATGCAGCTTTTCGTGTAAATCTGGTGGTAACGCAGAGAGAAGTGTGTATACTTTCATTTTAGCATCTGTTATTTTGTTTAGTAAAAAGAATACTGTCAGTCTTTTAGTGAAGTTCTTGAATGTTTCCTTTTCTTGTAGAGGTTGAAAATTAATTTTTGGGGTTCGTTCTTGTTGAATATGAGTACATTGTGATGATGACGTTCGAGGAGATAGAATAGGTTGGCGAAGTCTGTTTTGTAAAATCAAAAGTTTGGTTTTGAGGATTGTGGATTTTTCCTCGAAATCGTACCTGTTTTCCATCTCGCTCTCTAACTGATCATCTGCAGTCTCTAATTCGATATTGTGTTGAATATTTCTTAAGCTTGTCAGGGTGTTTTGTAGTGATTCAATTCTCGGCTCTGTTTCTTCATATTGAATGTTTTCTTCTGTGTTCAGGTAATTTTCTAGTTTCGTAAGTAATCCCCGTAAAGAAGCGCGGGTTTTCTTTAACTTTTTTAATTCCGTGGACGACATCGTCGCCAAAATATTATATACGTAAAATAATAACTAATTGTTAATTCATGTGTTTATTTATAAAGCTCAAAAGTCAAGTCGTTGACACATGTTAAAGCTGTCGGACATAAGGTGGCCAGTATACATCAATCATATTTGTGATCGCGGACGGCGTACGATAGGGCGAGCAGTACTAATTCCGCAGAAGAAACACTGCGACCCTGGCGGGCCTAAGTTTCTTGTCATCGCGTAAATGTCAATAATAATAGACAAAACAGCTAATGTTGACAGTCAAGAAATAACAAAAATATCAACAACAAAAACTTCACAAAAGATAACAACTTAAACTTCTTCTACATCAACGAGAACGCTTGTGCACGATGCAAGTCACGGTGACAAACTGACTGACTTGACCTGCCCTTCTAACATAAGCGCGGTGACAAAGCTTCTCTACGCATGCTATCTTATTAATTCTTTATTAAATGGAACGTGTCAGCATGCGTACAGAAGCTTATAAAACGTGAAAACATCCAAAGCTTCTCTTATGCTACCCTCCTGGCGCGGTAAACAGCCCTGTGGTTCATAGACAGTGGTGAAGAGGGGGACGGGAAGAGATGCGGCTCGTAACACTTATCACGAGCCGCATCTCTTTGCACCGCATTAATTCTATGGTATTTTTTAAGTACTGATGGATGACTCAGACTTGTAAGGATTTTGTTTCATATTGATTTCACTTAAAACATATTTTACATATTTTTTTGCATTTTATCCTATTATACGAGAACCTTTTTTGCATTTAGTATTACGAGAATCCAATTTAATGCTATTTGTGGCGCGGGATGCTTTAAAACAGTCTTTCCCAACGTGGGCGATAACGCCCCCTTGTGGGCGCTGCAGGCCTAAAGGGGGGCGGTAAGAGACCCAGAAAAAAAAGGGGGCGTTGTGTAGGGCTTTGGGGTCGATTTATAATTTCATCTACCTAGCTAGGAAGACTCTTAGACACCGACTGAGCTCTCGACTCACGACTACATCTTGTGAACATCAACTAATATTAATTAAGATATAGCTCAAACTCGGTTCGATATAATAGACCGCGGGCAATCATGTTTTAACAAGTTTTTGTTAAATAATCCGATTTGTACATTCCTGTATCAATCGGCTGGTTCTATAATACTTGTTCTTGCTTGTCGAGTACGATTGGGCGTCGAATGAGATAAACGAGTTTATGCACGTTTGTCTTATTCCTGTTGGTGCGTGCTGCTTATGCAATCCTATATAAACGACGTAAATTTATTTTATTTTCATTTGCGGTTTCGCGCATAATAGATAAGCAGTACTTCATTATAACACTTACGTATTTCTCAAAACAAAACAATGTCGGAAGTAAAAAAGAAGAGACGGCAATACTCTGCGGAATATATTAAATTCGGATTTATTGAAAATCCCACAAACCCGTCGTCGCCTTTGTGTCTTCTATGTCTAAAAACATTTTCGAACGAAGCAATGAAGCCTTCAAGACTGCAAGATCATTTGAATAAAATGCATCCAGATAAGAAAGACAAGAATGTAGCATATTTTCAAGACCTAGAGAAGAAGCATAATACTCAGCCAAGTGTATCAAAACTATTTTCGGCGGCTGCTAAGCAAGATGACGACGGACTTCGAGCTTCGTACAATATCTCTTTGTTAATTGCTCAAAAAGGCAAACCACACAACATCGGAGAAGAGTTAATTTTGCCAGCAATAAAGGAAGTAATAACTACTGTGCTTCATAAACCGGCCGCAGATATTATCCGAAAAATTCCTTTGAGTCATAATTCTGTGCAAAGACGAATTGATGAAATGGCTGAAAACATTGAAGAATCATTGTGCAATCATCTGAGGACTAGTCAATTCTCAATTCAGCTCGATGAGTCCACTTTACCAACTAATGAAGCGTTGTTGCTATCTTACGTGAGGTTTATTAAAGACTAGCTTTCCGCCCGCGGCTCCGCCCGCGTGGACTACAGGTTATATCGTGCCCAACTGTGGGATAAAATGTAGCCTATGTCCTTTCCCAGGCTCTAATCTATCTCTGTACCAAAATTCATCAAAATCGGTTCAGCGGTTTAGGCGTGAAAAGGTAACAGACAGACAGACAGACAGAGTTACTTTCGCATTTATAATATTAGTAGGGATAGGGATGAGAAAATACGTGAAGAACTATTGTTTGCCAGAAATTTGGAGACAGATACAAAAGGCGAAACCATATTCAATACATTGGAAAAGTTTTGTGAAGAGAAAGAGATTCCTTTGAAAAATATTATATCAGTTGCTACGGATGGCGCTCCGGCTATGACAGGGCGCCATAAAGGCTTCATAGCGTACTTAAAAAATAAAATTCCAAATGTCCTTGCTATACATTGCGTTATTCATAGACAACATTTGGTTGCTAGAAACTTAAGTGAACGACTATTTCAATCACTGCAATATGTCATCAAAGCAGTCAATAAAATCCGTAGCAGCTCTTTGAATGATAGATTATTTCATCAGCTTTGTGTTACTAATGACGAAGATTTCAACCGTTTATTGCTTCATACTGAAGTTCGTTGGCTGTCAAGAGGCAATTGTCTGATTCGATTTTACAACCTGTTTGACTCTGTGATAGAGTTCTTGGAAACTAAAGATACAGAACTGCGCAACAAGCTCATAACATCAAAGAATGATATAGCTTACATGACAGACCTGTATAAATTGTTCAACGACATGAACCTCCAACTGCAAGGCGATGAACTAAATTTAATTAAAACAAAAAATGTCGTTGCTGCTTTCGCAGCCAAACTGCTTCTGCACAAAAAGAATATGGGCAGACGTGAGTTTCACAATTTTCCGAATTTATCAGTATCCTGCAGTAACGACGACTTGTTTGCCTACTGCCAACATTTGGAAAACCTCCACATTGACTTCACCGAACGATACCAGGACATTTTAAACTTGGAAATACCAGACTGGGTGTTAGATCTGTTTTCAAATGTCAACATAGCAATGTCACCTCAGCTGGAAGAAGAACTTATAGAATTGACAACAAACGAAGAAATAAAAATCAAGTTCAAAAATGGATATCAAGAATTTTGGCTTCAAAAACCGATCCTGCAATTGTACCCTGGATTGTGGTCAATTGTTCAACGATTCTTGATAGCATTCCCATCGTCATATTTGTGTGAACGTGGTTTTAGTGCTGTGGCAACGCTGCTTACTAAAAAGAGAAATCGTTTGCGTGTTACCGAACGTGGCGACTTGCGGCTGTTTTTGAGTAAATTGGAACCTGATATCAACAAACTTATTGAACAGCATCAGATTCAACCTTCACATTAGTTTTTATATAAGAATTGATTATGTTTGTTTTATTTTCAATAAAAGATACTCTGTCCGAATACTATAAAGTTGCGTTTCAATAATCAGTTATAAGTACTTAGCGGTTTTTAAGTATGTTTAAAAAGGGGGGCGTTAAAAAATAATTTATTCTTAAAGTGGGCAGTAGACAAAAAAAGGTTGGGAACCCCTGCTTTAAAATGATGGTAATGGACTTTTAAATCATTTTAAATGATGATTTTCTTTTAATTATATTTTACATTTTCAAACTGAAATTACTCAGAAAGTATATCACTTACGACATTTTGTCAATCAGTATTTATTGTTTGTAATTATTTTTTCTGTCAATTGGCATATGTTTCATACGTGTACATCAAAAACGCGACTTTTTATGTACTTGTATGTACTTGCAACTTTAGGCAAGCCAGGCTTCATACAAAAATGTTCGAACCCCTTTATATTTCGTTTAAAAATGTCATTTCTTTTGTCATGATATTGGTTTAATTTCTGTTCATGATTGTACGTCTAAGACAAAGCTAAATTTAATGTTGATCGAGATGATTTTGAATTTGAATAGTTGAAAAGAGATAGAAAAGGGGAGAAAAAAAGGGAATTAACTGTTCAGCACATAGGAAGGAATTTATCAAGTCATACCATAAGAATAACCTACCTACATTGACATAAATGAGAAATTAAATAGTAATACGACCCTGCCACAAGACCCTTTTAAATTCTAACAAATCATATTGGGATCGACATGGCAATTATAAGCCGTGTGAGTCCCCGGCAGAGTAGAATAGGACCACCTTCTTTCTTACCGAGGTGTCGTACAAGGCGACTAAGGTAAATATGCAAGCTAGTTCATCTGCACACAGAGAAGGAAAACTCTGCAATTATATCAAAACCCTCGCCAACCCGTCTGCCAAGCGTGGTGAGTATGGCATTTACCCCTCATGTTATTGAGGGAGGCCCGTGCCCCAGCAGTGGGGACATATATGGGCTGATGAAGATGATGAAGATGAAGATGGCGATTATAATCGGTCCTATAAGTTGTTCGTTGTCGTGAATATGTTCTTAGGTGTAAGCCTGGAAAAAGTGTTGTTATCCAAACAAAAAAACAACCGAACAAGCATATAAATTTAAAATTTACAGGTAGGATAAGTATTAGGTAACTCATAAAAAAAGACCAATGACCATATAAAAAGTAGTTTGAATCGTTGAATGAGGACTTTTTTCTTCTAGAATGTTCCTATCATTTGTATGGGACAATTGAAGTGTTCATATATCGTAACTTTACAGAGCTATAGTCAAGCATTCTGACTTTTACACAGCCTCGCATAGATGTCACTCAATGTTGGTATAATCAGTTTGTCGACAGGTACCCTAGTTAAGTCTGTACTGGGTCCATATGTTTTCTGAGGTTAGTATACTTCTCGATGCTATTAAACCATTTCTACACGACGAATTTTCATAATTCTATTTTTACACTTCTCTAAATCAAAAGTACTCAACCTGCGAGTACTCGGATTCCAGGACAAATTCAATTTAGCCGTGGCGCTGCTGGGGCGACGTCGTTCTGGCAGCGCCACAAAGAATGACAAAACATTGGTGGAATCAAATTTCTAATATGTTATGTAACTAACGAGATACAGTTGTGGTGCTGCCAGGACGACGTCGTTCCAGCAGCGCCACAAACTTCCCCATATCTCGGAAGCCAGTGAAGTGAAAATTCAAGTCCACTTTTACACGATTTTTAAAAGTATTGACTAGAGGTGTGTAAATTATGAAGCAAATCGGAGGTCGTGGCGCTGCTGGAACGATACACACTCTTTACCTCTGTATCCCAAATTAAGACGTCGCCTGTGACTTTGGGATTCAGCGATAATGAGTCTGGTTCACATTTTGTTAGGACTTTTTAGTTACCAGAGAAGGTATGTGTTTCGAAGCTGATTAAAAGCGGTTAAGGACTACCAAGGTTGATGATGATAAAATGTTATTTAACCCTTTGTCTCCGGCGGTTAGCAAGGAAAGAGGCAAATACCAGTATGATGCGACGCGGGTCTGCGCTTAAGCAGACTACAGGTTAAATTAATTTTAAATCTGTACTGAAGATAAATAAATTAAAGAAGACGTAAGAGATGGCGAGACGAGTTAGAGGCCTTCTGAAGAGATTGGTCTGACTGTAGCTACTGTAGCGTAGCTCAGAGGAAGCAACCGGGGTTCTAGCTCATGGAGATCAGGAAAAGGCAAAGAATCACTTTTATTGAGGAACCTAACTCACGCGGCCGAAGCTACAGGAGAGAATATTCTCAGATACTTATTCGCGCGCCAAAACACCCGAGTCATTTTGATTACCTATAGAACTTTTTGATAAAGGCGTTCAAAGTAGATAATTATCACGGAGGTAAGAACCTCCACCGTACACACGATATAAAGGTTAGGAAGGATATTTTTTCCAGATGTGAGACAATATAGGTTTACGAAACAGTTGACAAGCTAAAGCCCAGCGTGAGCTTTAAAATGAACTCGTTGAAATCTTTTGTATATCCGACCAAAGAGGCGTCTAAAAACTTGTATGACGCTAGTGTAGTGTTTGTTTTTCGGCAATGTGATTGCTACCTATCAATAAGGGCGCCTTTTGTACACTTTTGTTTGTATTTGTATGTATGTATTTATTCTTTACTAGCTTTCCGCTCGCGGCTCCGCCCGCGCGGACTACGGGTTATATCGAGCCCAACTGTGGGATAAAATGTAGCCTATATCCTTTCCCAGGCTCTAATCTATCTCTGTAGGTACCAAATTTCATCAAAATCGGTTCAGTAGTTTAGGCGTGAAAGACGGATAGACAGAGTAACTTTCGCATTTATAATATTATAATGACGTATAAGGATTGTATGTACAATAGGAAACAAGAAAAACAAGTTTAGAGCAATAGAAAGTTTACAAAGGAGGATTTCTCCCACGAGGGGATTTCTTCCAGTCAACCTAGGTAATGAGTATCTCATATTGTTGTTTGGTTTTTTGTGTATAAATAAAAAGTGTTGTATTATCCAATGAGTTGACCTGTTAATTCATTTATGAATTAAGCTTATTACAAGCTGTTTTAGTGCACAGGGCCAGTGACATTGACTTCTAAATAACTCCGCAGCGTGAAAGGCATTTAACTCGACAATTCATACGTCAATATCAGTTGCGCTGGCTACTCGCACTGCTAGCAGAAGTAGGGCTGGATAAAATTTAAAAAAAACTTTATTCGTTATGGAACTAGACGTAAACGCTAGCTAGAAAAAACCCATATATCTCTCTAGAGAATAGATACCGCTGCTAGAGACATAGAAGTGAATATGAGATAGTCCCATTATGCTGTTACTTTATTTCCACTAGTTCTGTTCTAGATGGGAATACTTTTTCCTGGTATCCAGTTCTGGTAAAAAAACGCCCCTTTAACCATCTTTTCACACATTTGATATTCTTTTTTATCGATCATTATCACTCTACGATCGTTGAGCGTTCAACTAGTCAAATGCAACAACAAATACAGTTTTTAGCTCGTAAAAATAACATATTATTTAATTTCTGGTGGGGCGTGAAGCGAGTTTTTAAAATCTGCAATTTTTTAATCAACTTCAAAAAAGTTATATATTTATCTTTTTTACAAATAATCGAGTATGACAACCCTATCACGAGTGCAGTAAGGCCAACTGAACTTGGTCTGTGAAATTGATGTTTAGTGCTTTCCGCCTTGCAGAGCACATAACTCTAGTTACTATGCTAAAGGTGCAGTTATTTAGTAGACCAGACACTGATCATTGAATACATAGTAACACTATGCAATGTAATGAAATATTTTTATTTTTTATTGCTAAAGTTAAATCCATAATACAATGCCTAAGTTAACAGTAAAAAATAAGAACTAGATTAACCAAAGCCAAAGGAGCCAAGCTCAGCGTTGTGCTGTCATGTACAATGAGTAATAACACATACTTAAAAGCACATAAAAGAACAAGATTTATTTTGTATATTTGGATCAAATACACACGGATACACTTAGACCAACAAAATAAAAAATTTTGAAATAAAAATAAAAAGACACAAGAACAAAGATCTAATTTTTACGTTGAAAATGGAAATTAAAATCGTCTCGATCGGAAGTCAAACCCGAAACAATTGATTAAAAGACAGGATCGCAGACACTTATCCCTAAGTTTTCCTTTAAATTCATAAAATTTAAAAAAGAACCAATCAATTTATCAATATGTGTATTTTAATTGCCGTCCTTTTGAAAATTTTATTAAACATTTCATAGAAAAAGGAAAAAAAACACCAGCACGTCAGGTTACCCATTTTGCATTGCGTAAGCCAGTGCTGTTACGAGTGAGATAAGGGCGACCCCAGGGTACTTACGACTTACATCTTTTGATAGTTATTTCCCTCGCAAGACATTGGAAACCTATTTTAAATTTTAACTATCTCACTAAACTGACAATTATAAGTTACATACTCGTAGCTAATTGATAATTAGTTACATCCTGTAATTAATTATTTACGATTTTAATGAATTAGTAAACAAGAAAATCTGATTTTATAACTGAGCACTAATTGATACCATTCAATTTATGATTAATATTGCTTTTAAATAGGTAAATGCAGTAATCGTATTTCCTTGGGATTCCACTAAAATCTGCGTTACTTTGTGTAATGTACAGATAACCGCTCCTATCACGACAGCACAGAGTGCACGCGCATGGTAACATGATGCGCGGCCCTCTGTACATATATCATTTGCTCCGTTTTAGTGTTCTCGTCAGCAGTCATAGCGTTGAGGCCGTTAAAGTTAATATAAAAAGTTAATAGGTGTTTGCCGCGTATGGCTCGCTCAAGCGGTTTAAAAACTTTCTGTCTATCGTAACCAAAATATCATTGGCTCATGTACTACTTTTGCCAATATTTGACTATGCCGAGGTTTGTTACCCTGATATAACGGTTGAGCTTATATCAGGGTAACAAAATATTTGTACGTTTTATTTTTGGTCTGCGGAAATTTGATCATGTGTCCGACTACCGTTCCCGTCTTCAATGGCTGCCCATTCGCCTTCGGAGGGACTGTCACATCCTTTCGCACTTGTATACTATCCTGTCCCATCCTAATGCTCCCGCCTATCTCAAAAACTTCTTCACCTTCCGTTCATCTACTCTAAACAAAAATCTCCGCTCTTGCTATAATCTTTCATTAAATATTCCTCCTCACACTACCAACTTCCTCTCTCAATCCTTCTCGGTCCAGTCTATCCGTCTTTGGAGTAATCTTCCTGAATCCATAAGACGATCTCCTTCCCTAGAATCCTTTAAGTTACGAGTCAAAGCCCATTTCCTCAACTCCGTTTCCTCTACCCAATGAACCCTTTCTGTTATCATATGTTCCTTTCTTACATAGCAATATTATGTATTTATGTATTTGGTTTAATTTAACTTTTATGTACTTAAATATTAGAGCTGTAGTTTATCTAAATATATAAAAGGAGAAACTGACTGACTGACTGACATATCAACGCACAGCCTAAACGGCTAAACGTAGGCACTTGAAATTTGGAAGGGACGTAGCTTAGGTACCGTAGAGGTGCACTAAGAAAGGAGTTCCCAAAATTCCCACGGGAACGGGAATTAGCAGGAAAATACTTTTGTATGAAAAATCTAAACCGCTTAAGTTAGACGCTTGAAATTTGGCATGCAGGTACCTTAGTAAACTTAAAGCTTAGTTGCAACAGGATATTGCAAAATTCCCACGGGAACGGGAGTTAGCGGGAATAAACTTTTGTATGTAAAAATCTAAATCACGTAAGATAGATGTTTTCAATCTGTGTACTCTGTACAAAAAAAAATTAACACGCAAACGAAGTTGCGGGCATCAGCTAGTGTAATATATGTATCTATATATAAATATATATTTTTAAATATATCTTGTTATTTTTTTTGTTAGCGACCGGGTGGTCTGCTTTATATATTTTTCATTATTTTCCTACCCAAAGGTTGCCTGGAAGAGATTGCTACCTAAGCAATAAGGCCGCCTTTTGTACATTTCTGTTTTCTGTCTTTGTCTGTTATTGTAATGTTTATATGTCTGTCTATAAAAAGCCAAACACTGCTCTCTTTGAGATATGTTGAAATTCAGTAGATATACCTATATGCAGTTTTCGTACCTATTGAAATCAACCTAATATTCTACCATGACAGAGGTCGTGACAAAATGTTAGAGTCTTGGCCTGTTTTGAATTGCTGCAGCACACAAATTCGACCAATTTGTTTGTATTGTTTTTTAATACTTTTTCTAATTGATCGTTTTCCTTTTTTTTTGGTAGTTCTTAATTTTTCATGTGTTTGTATCTTTATTCTACTGATTTATGTATTATTGTTTGTAATCGTGTAGTTCTTAAAATAAATCACTATTCTATTACAATAACTACGCGTTAGTTTTCGGTTTTTGCGCAGTGATGGTATAAAATCTCGCTTCTAGGCAACAATTCTGTACATCTACGATTGACATACGACCGATGGTCCTAGACCTAATATCACTCCGATAGGTGACACTACCTGCCACTGTCATCTGTATTGCGCAAGAGAGATATGCAATGAGGGTGTATGGGATTAACATCTTAGTGCTCCAAAATCCTCATTCTGACCTGCTAGTGGTGCCCGAAATGGGTTTCTTTACTTGATATTGGAAACTTTACCATTCTATATTTTAATTTAGTTTAAAATACTATGACATTGGCAAAATCACGAATGTGGACGCCGTTTATCAAATAACTGAAATGAATTAATATGCACTGACATCAGATGCTTTGAATTGTCGGTCGAAGACTTACTGAATAGTGCCCTATACTTTTAGTAAGATGTAAGTCTTATTCAATGAGGCAAAGGGAATACGCATTATCTATACTCTCAACGTTATATATTTCTTTATACTGTGAGATAAGTCTCGCGTGCCTCGCTCCATATAAGGAGTAGCCTTGTTCCGAGTGTCGAGGCTTTGCAGGACGAACGAGTTGACAAAATGAATGTCCACGGTATCTCTTCATCAAATTAAGAACGATTATCTTAATCTTCATCAAAAGGGACATTCATTTCTTTTACGCTTCATTTAAGAGATGTTTATTTTCTTTTTGTGGATTCGATTTATTATTTTGGTGTTTTTGAAGTAACATCATCATACTCAGCCCACATCAACCCACTGCTGGGTATAGGCCTCTTCTCTGTAGCGCCAATCGTCACGGTCTTGTGCTAACCTCATCCATAGAGGTCCCGTCAATTTGTCTGACCATCGGACTAGTGGTTTTAAATATGATTTATCGCAATTCGTGCTACCTCAGTACAAGACTAATGAGGCTGTGTTTTCTTCTTTTTTGACAAATGTATTTACGCTGCACTTCTTTTTTACTTTTTCATGGTGTGTTGCGGATATGATTTCAATCTTCCATACGAGAAATGCCTATAGAAAAATGTTTATTGTACGAAAACCACAACAGCGGCTAAAACGTGTATACGATTGTTAAGCAATAAGGCCGCCTTTTGTACATTTCTGTTTTCTGTCTTTGTCTGTTATTGTAATGTTTATATGTCTGTCTATAAAAAGCCAAACACTGCTCTCTTTGAGATATGTTGAAATTCAGTAGATATACCTATATGCAGTTTTCGTACCTATTGAAATCAACCTAATATTCTACCATGACAGAGGTCGTGACAAAATGTTAGAGTCTTGGCCTGTTTTGAATTGCTGCAGCACACAAATTCGACCAATTTGTTTGTATTGTTTTTTAATACTTTTTCTAATTGATCGTTTTCCTTTTTTTTTGGTAGTTCTTAATTTTTCATGTGTTTGTATCTTTATTCTACTGATTTATGTATTATTGTTTGTAATCGTGTAGTTCTTAAAATAAATCACTATTCTATTACAATAACTACGCGTTAGTTTTCGGTTTTTGCGCAGTGATGGTATAAAATCTCGCTTCTAGGCAACAATTCTGTACATCTACGATTGACATACGACCGATGGTCCTAGACCTAATATCACTCCGATAGGTGACACTACCTGCCACTGTCATCTGTATTGCGCAAGAGAGATATGCAATGAGGGTGTATGGGATTAACATCTTAGTGCTCCAAAATCCTCATTCTGACCTGCTAGTGGTGCCCGAAATGGGTTTCTTTACTTGATATTGGAAACTTTACCATTCTATATTTTAATTTAGTTTAAAATACTATGACATTGGCAAAATCACGAATGTGGACGCCGTTTATCAAATAACTGAAATGAATTAATATGCACTGACATCAGATGCTTTGAATTGTCGGTCGAAGACTTACTGAATAGTGCCCTATACTTTTAGTAAGATGTAAGTCTTATTCAATGAGGCAAAGGGAATACGCATTATCTATACTCTCAACGTTATATATTTCTTTATACTGTGAGATAAGTCTCGCGTGCCTCGCTCCATATAAGGAGTAGCCTTGTTCCGAGTGTCGAGGCTTTGCAGGACGAACGAGTTGACAAAATGAATGTCCACGGTATCTCTTCATCAAATTAAGAACGATTATCTTAATCTTCATCAAAAGGGACATTCATTTCTTTTACGCTTCATTTAAGAGATGTTTATTTTCTTTTTGTGGATTCGATTTATTATTTTGGTGTTTTTGAAGTAACATCATCATACTCAGCCCACATCAACCCACTGCTGGGTATAGGCCTCTTCTCTGTAGCGCCAATCGTCACGGTCTTGTGCTAACCTCATCCATAGAGGTCCCGTCAATTTGTCTGACCATCGGACTAGTGGCATTAAATGGCAGGATCACATACCTAATACGGAGATCTTACGTCGTGCTAGAGTGCCTGGAATTGAGGCCCTCATTATTAAACATCATCTCAGATGGAGTGGCCACGTTCTGCGCATGGATGATGACAGACTACCCAAGGCGGTGTTCTACTCACAACTCTCGTGTGGAAAGCGAAAGCAGGGCGGTCAATATTTACGCTACAAAGACGTGCTTAAGCGTCATCTGTCAGCTTGTGGCATACCCAGTGACCGATGGGAGCAGCTCGCGCGCCTTAGACCCGAATGGCGTTCCACAGTAAGTTGTGGTATCAAACATTTTGAATCAAAGCGTCTCGAAGATCTTGATGTTAAACGCGCAGAAAGAAAGACTCGCCCTAAGCTAAAGTACACCTACACGTATAACAATTTTGACCAGCTCTTCTGCATCCCATGTGGTAGAACTTTTAAAACTAAATTTGGATTTGCAAGTCACAGTAGAGCGTACCATCGCGACAACATCAATCCGAATTAAACATGCTGGAGTCGCCATAGCCGGACACGGCGTGGAGTATTATTATTTATTATCGCAATTCGTGCTACCTCAGTACAAGACTAATGAGGCTGTGTTTTCTTCTTTTTTGACAAATGTATTTACGCTGCACTTCTTTTTTACTTTTTCATGGTGTGTTGCGGATATGATTTCAATCTTCCATACGAGAAATGCCTATAGAAAAATGTTTATTGTACGAAAACCACAACAGCGGCTAAAACGTGTATACGATTGTTAAGCAATAAGGCCGCCTATCTGTATACACTTTGTCAAAATTACCGTTAAAATTATTAGTGATTTTCTGTGTGTGGAAAAAAGTGTATATTAAATATAAAATTGGAGGTCCTGATTCACTGACTCATCAACGCCTAGCCCAAACCCTTAGACTTACAGAAGTGAAATGGGGTTTCAGTATAATTTCCATATAAATGGAGAAAACATTTTTTTTTGACATTTTGACTCGAAACTTCGTCAAGATATACCTTGAAGCAAATAAATGGACACGAGTTTCGTGATTTTTCGAAAATCAAAGGTTTAAAGAATGAAATGGGTGACTAAAAAAGATCTTTGCGCGAGCGAAGCCGTGGAAAAAAAGCTAGTTGTATATAAAAGCCAATATAACATACCGTATTATTTTGCTCCTTTACACCCTATCACCGTCAGCTCATTGATTGGGCATAATTTGGGAAGAGACTTGCCAAGCATATACTGTAAGAGTTGTGACAGCCTGTGTCTATACTTCATATTTGAAAAACTAAAAACTAAACTAAAAACTCTGACGGTTTTTAGTTAGAACATCAGTATAGCGGTTATCGGTTGTCAACCTTTCGCCCACGATACAGCAAAACTCTCGCATCCACTAACTGGCTTTTACAGTATGCCTGGGAAGAGTTAGCAGCTGGCACATTCTATGTTTTTCTTTCACTCCCAGTCCAACGTGGAAGAGTTGTGAAGGGCTGTATTATTTCTAAAAAGCTGACAACTTTTCTCCTCTATACAACTGTGTGCGAGCTTGTGCGTGTGAGAGTTGGCTGTAGGTATATGCAATTATGCATCTTGGCCGGCCGGTTTCAAGGCCAAGTGCGTACGGGAAATGGAACCGGCGGATCAGACTCGTATTCTATTGTATTAAGCCGTCACTGTGACAGTAATATGGCATAACTTTAGAGATTTGTCTCGTAATTATTTAAGAGCCTTCTCTATCTCGCGTTAAAAAATTATGATTTTATTTTTCTTAATTTAAGTTTGATCCAGGATTAAGGTCCGTATTACAGAACTCAAGACTGATCTATACTTAGGTAGCAGTCGTCTTTGTCATTTTTATAGTGAGAGAAAGAGACAATCAATACTTAAGTATAGATCAAGACTTGAGTATCCTTCTGTAATACGGGCCTTAGTGTATCACCTTGTCATCTAACCTCCGTGCTAACCCTGCTAACACTTTATCTTTTAAGAAACCTTTTTTAATCTGAGAAATAAAATAATCTAACTTCGTGTGTTCTTGTGCCGAAAGATTTGTCGTAAGCAAAATTCAGTTTAGTTTGCCTTGTCAATGTGAACTTATAAATGGTCGCATTAATTTAGTTATACTGGGCTCACGACTTTATTTCAAACAAATATGGGTAATATTTGTTAATAAAATTACACAAGCTATTAGATAGGGTAAGAAGATTATTTTTTAAAATGAAAAATAATATAAAGTTAGGAAAAGTGTCCATCGAAACGAATTCCTCTGAGCGACTTTTTTTTTCTTCACGAAAATGAGGGTTGGTATATATGTGTGTGATGACTTAGATTGCTTGCGTCTGTACTCTTTTATATTACTTTTTTGACTACACCACTAATACCTATATCTATGTTACATATTAGTACATCCAAATCATAAAAGTAATTAAAGAATTCAATATCAAAGACGACTAAAATGAATTCGTTCAGAAATCCGAAAAGACCAAATTAATGGTACAGGCCCGAACCTGAATTCGAACCCGAAACCTTCCGGTTATTTAATAACTGCACTACCACAGCTACTTATGGCTTGTATATTTCAAATTATATCACTTTTATATTGACGAAGATTTCAAGAAATGACTTAAAAAGAAACTTCTCATCACTTACAAGAAACGCATTTAAAACATTATTGCTCATAAATTCATCACAAAGTCCATTCATCTTTCCCATGAGATAGCCATCTTTAGGATCTTGTCCCAAATAACAGTGATCTCATTATCTTCAGCAGCACTTAATAAATAATATCTGGTCGGTTCGGTCATAAACGTGACTGGCGCAAGGGCGTCAGGTCAATCGGGTCTACCTACTGTCACCCTGCGTGGACATACGGCAGGTTAATCGCAATTTACGTTCAACTAGCGATCTGTCCGCGATTTCGTTGCCATGAGGTTTTTTCCAGTTA
The DNA here is from genome assembly GCA_949987775.1 of Aproaerema taeniolella. Taxonomy (NCBI): domain Eukaryota; kingdom Metazoa; phylum Arthropoda; class Insecta; order Lepidoptera; family Gelechiidae; genus Aproaerema; species Aproaerema taeniolella. Next base: position 6,673,300 of record OX465263.1, on the reverse strand, counting down.
AAAAAGTTCTTTCTCACCAACCTTGCCAGTTACGAACAGAACAAAATGTAGCCAAATTGGTCAGGCCTTTCTCAAACGATGATTTTTCATATATGAAGATTTTTCCGCCCGGGACTTTGTCCCGTAGTAATTTGGGAAAATTATGTAGCCTATTTGTCAATCCAGGTTATCAGCTGCCTCCATACCAAATTTTATCAAAGTTGGTCCAACCGTTTGAGCGTGAAAGAGTAACAAACATCCATTCATCCTCACAAATCACAAACTTCCACATTTTGTAACGTAGGTGAAACTGTTGTGACGTGATTGTAGTACTTACTCTAACTCGGTCTCGTCTCGGATTAACTCCTGTCTCGGATTAAGAATTTGGATTACTAAGGTCGACGCCATTAAACCCAGATTCGTGTGGTGATCGGTTGAGAATAACACCATCCCATCTCTTTCCGTGGGTGTCGTAAGAGGCAACTAAGGAAATTCAAATGAGAACTGCCTTCTAGTAATCCATCCCAGGCAACGACACTTCATTTTTTTCTGAGGTGTCGTCCTATGGTCTCATACGGTGTGGTAGGCTCTGTAAAGGGCCGTCTGGTTCGCGACCACCCTCCTACCGAAGTCCGACGCCAAACAGCTTGCTGTGTTCTGCGTAGGAGTACCAGTGCCTTAATTGGCATTTTCTGGGTTAACTCGCTCTATCGTCGACCTCATCTATGACCTTGGTCAAGATTGAGGTCAAGAGTTAACCCATCTTATAATAAAATCAGATTTAGAACAAATTGAGGTGTCGTTGTCTGGGGTGGATTAATAGGAGGCAGGCAGGTTAGTCGCCTCTTATGACACCCATGGAAAGAAATGGGGTGGTGTTATTCTCAACCAATCACCACACGGCACTAATAATGTAATGATACTAGTACCTTTTTTTTCAAGAAGTAATTTGCTATTATTTAAATCATTTCTTGTCGTGTAGGTGTGTAGTTAACGAACTTGCTTTATCCTTTTTGTTGTTGTATTTTGACGACGTATGTTTCCAATGTTCAGACGCACAAATCTACGAGTTTATAGCTAACATGAATGTTTAATATAAATTCCTGTTTATAAAATATGTGGGAGCTATGTAGTCGGAAGTGTATAGAACATCAAAAGCATGAATAAATCCATCAGATTATGTACAATATCATTTTAAACTTTGTTCGTTACAAATGGCTATGAAAGCCACATTAATGCCTTGAAAAAAATAAAAATAAAACATCCATTATTTGCTGTTATATGGGCTAAAAACCTTATTGGATCCATTAGCAAGGGAATTCCTTGATAAATGTTTGAAATATCGACGAAATGTTAGAGAAAATTTTATGCATGCTTGAAAAATCTTTTGAAAACTGTGACAACCATAGTGGGTTGCACTGTTATGTATACCAGTGCAAAAAAACTTAAAACTTAATTCCTAAGAATGGAATTTTCAAAATTTGTAATTTATAATTTGCTCATTAAATGTAATCGTTTTTTGCCATTTGCGAACATGTAAACCTTCGGCAAACTTAACAGTTAACTCATACTCGTAAAATTTATATTTTTATTATTTTAGGTCTCGAAAACCAGATATAGGCAAAATATTGCCTTTAGTCGCCCAATATTTTGGATGAAACCTGTGGAGGATACTTCCTTCATTTATTTTACTGTAAGTCGTCATTTAAAAAATAAGAAGTTGTCTAATGAAATAAAACAATGCTAACTCTTTATTTTGTAACAAGAAACGTTGACAGGTCATTCAGGTTAAGTAGCCGAAAGTTTCGTCACAAAAAAAACGTTATTTATTGTAACAATTTGTCATAATGTTACAATTGTTTTGACAAAGTAATGCTCGTGAGACATAGAACATGTATGGCGCAAGATAGTTGGTGGACTTGATTTGCCAAAAACTCATGATATATCATACTTACAATGAATATGCAAATGCAATCAAAGGCCAAATTTGATAACATAGAATAGTCTTATCCAAACTTGAAACTTGCTTAATATATGCATTTTTATATTGAACATTATAATTCAATCTTCTAGTAGTTTTGACTAAATCAATACAGAATGAGTTATAGGTGCAGTTAGAAAAATAGATTTTAATTGTACCTAAGTATGCCTGTGTTTATTAATATGCAAACGGCAATCTCTGTAGATCTTATCTGTACAGTATTATATGTGGTAGGTATATTTAGTGCCGGTTTCTGAATGGTCAGTTAATATTTAACCAAGGGATAACTCTACATTTAAAAGTTTATATCCTTAGGTCGATGTTCATCAATATTTAACCTAGGGCTAGTAGCTAAATTTAAAATTAATAAAATTTATATTCTATTTCAAATATATCAAGTATGTCGTTTTGTAAGACAGTTAGTTACAATTAGACTGTCCAAGTGATTACAGAGTTGCGACTATTTCACTTTTGAATTTAATTTTGGATTTTATTTTTATTGGGTTTTTTTAAGGTCTTTTCTCTTAAAAACACCTTAAATTAGTGAGCGAGTTTATGTTTGTGTCTAAAATCACAAGGTATTTAGATTTTGGTCGATTTTAATTCAAAGTAGTCTTTCATTAAAAGCAAACTACGAACAAATATAGTTGTGATTCTAATTAGAGTCATTAGTTTACACTCGAAATGTAGAGGTAGGTGTACCATAAATTGACAGCTTGGCAATTAACATTGTAAATAATAGGTCAGGGGAGGTCGTTAATCATACGTTCACGTTTGGTCCGAATGTCCAATCTGTTTGTTAGTTTATCAATAATTTAGTAGCTGGTATCTTTTAGGTGATAGCTAATGAAAGACATGATTTTTACACTAGTTCCACTTATTTATTTTATATTTTTATGCGACTGGTTTCAATTACATTATCTTCAGGCGTCTCTTAGTTTAAACTAGACTAGGAACTAGTGTAAAAATCATGTATTTCATTATAATATGGAGTTCTATTAATAATATGGAGCTCACTAATTTGAGATTTTATGGGTCAATGTATACGCTTCTAAAATAAGATTCCCATTAGTATTCAAAACATACCCTTCGAAAAATTTAAGGTTAAACAAACTTTATTCTCATAAAGACAATTACAAGTCACTTACATGAGAAGAAGACTAACTTAAAATCCAAAATACAGTCGTTCATTATCTGCAAGTAAGTTGTTAATTTAATACATTAACTTTATCGATATTCACATTGTTCACTTCACTGTGCTGTAGATATAATTATTAATGAAGTCTCCATTTAATTTAAGACAACAATTAAACAAAAACTTTATAAAAAGGGCTATTATAGAATTTCTGATTATCTATTAGACAAGCAACTATGGGAATAAAATTCTCAGCTCCAGAGTTATTTAGGTTAAGTCAATTAAAATTAGAAGTAAGAATATTAATATGATTGACTTAAAAAGGGCGACCCTCGGAGTTTCTTGCCTATTCTTCTCCTGAGGAAAACTGCACCTTTGCGAATAGGCACAAATTCAAAAGTGCTAAAATGTAATTTCTATCTGACATGTTCAAGTAAAATTTTGTATGTTCAATGAAATAAAGACTTTTGAGTTTGAGTTTCCATCAAGAAGTAACAACACATAGTATTGTTACTTCTTGATGAACTCTTTTAGGTTACTTTATATTAGTTAGCGAAAATTAAGGATACGAATCAGCCTACGAAACAACAAGGAACATTGGTCGAAATATGACAAAAAGAAAATTCTTCATACAACTTGAGCGTTCAGCTGATTGCCTAAATATGCGAAGTTGAATTTTTTTTTGAGAGTTTCATATGCGTTTCTTGGAAAAAGTTGCTCAGTTTCACCCCCTAAAGTTTCGCTAACTAGTTTAGTCACCCCAATTATGAAATTTTAAAGAAGCTTACATTGAGGCTTTGATCTTGGCCTCGAGCCATCCGATATTTCTCTTCAATTTATTTTAACCGAATACTGCAATTGTGGGCGAAGGCTGACACTCTATCCAAAAAGCTGGTCAAATCAATTCTTTCATACCTATGTAGAATGATGTATTTTACAGTGTACTGATTTAAAAAAAATATTATCGTGTATTCAAGTGTGTGGCGAACTTGACTAACCCTAGTGTCAGAGTTTTCAAACCGCAGAATGGCCTCTTACTTGGTTATCTATAAGCGAACTTGAGTATTATCCTGCTATGTTGCTCTTTTTTTACTTTTTAAGGCATAGGCCTTAAAAAGTAAAAAAAGAGCAACCCTAGTTCTCAACACGTAAACAACATTAATTATAGAGATTGCTTCACAAAAAACAAACCACTCTTTTTCACACTTATCTTCACCTCCTTTAGAAGGCAAGTAGTCAATTTTTATGGATAACTAGCTGTTGGTATTCTCGTATACGTGTAAAATTGCCAATGATACGCATTAACGATGGACTGATTAGCCAATTATAGAAATACAAATTAAAACTGAGTATATTATGTCACGTTTTAATCGGTTGTAGGTGATATATTACCTATCTTGTAAAATGTAGATTAAGTATAATGGTTTTACAAGCAGTAGTTTGCTGATAAAATTAGAAGTTAAAATATAATCTAAGAGCTGGGACAAAAATCAAGGAAAAAAAACAGTCTTTCCTTCCTAATCGTGTTGTATGTGTCGAACTTGGCTTTCAGACAGCCAAAATGGCCCCTGATTTAGTGAAACGGCTGAAGTCAATCAGCAACGCTAATGTCCCCTTCGAAGCTCGGAAACCTACCTGATAAATTGCCACTTTGGTCCCTCATCAGTTTTCCTAATGCTTTAATACTTAATACTTAGCCTCTTAGTGCTTATGAATTCGTACAAAATATTGAAAATTTTCAAGAATTGTCACTGATAAAAATATCTTGTGGGTTTCCAAACTCATCTTTTTTAACTAAACTACGCATTAATTGTAACCATATCCATTCTCTTTTGGGTTGCTGCTGTAGCAATAATGAATGAATATCCATTCGAGATGCAGCAAAAGCGGTCATTGACACCACGCGAAATGAGCAATTGGATTGTACCAAGCGGCAATCTGTGGTGTCTACCTACCCCAATGACTCATGTGTATGTCATGTGAGGGCTTATGTGTATTGCAATTCGTTCCGTTCACAGCATTAGCTAAAACGGAACGAATTGACAACAGTGGACTCCCAAGCGTCCGCTTTTTCGTGCTCTGGTTCTTGCTTTTAGCGAGCTTAGTTTATAATTTTCAAAGCATTTTAAGGTTACGTGACCACGGCGGAAGATATATGTGATACCAATAATTGGTTACAGTAAATAACAGTAATATTAATATAGTAACAGAAGGCCACGATTTTCAATTAAGTCATTATTTAGTGTAATATTAGTTCTGTTAAGGTCAGTGTTAGTAATGTATTTCCAATGCAAATAATGTAAGTATTTGTTTTAAGACTCGCTTTTCATTCCACGTCATTATTTTAATTTTAGGTAATTCCTTGTTTACGATTCGATAAGGCTAAACACATGACCATGTTTTCCATGCTGGACTGGGAGTGAAAGAAACCAACTCTTCCCAGGTATACTGTTGACTTCTTGAGCACTTTTAGTATGAGGAAAAATTGTTAATCTCGCGATGAACTCGCGTCAGATGTCACCCGACCGTGATCGTCAGATGTGATCGAAAATACGTAGGATAGGGTCGCCACCTTTTTTGAAGTGAAAACTTCTTCAGCAGCGTTGTGTACTTTGAAGTATGGGTGGAAACCCGGACGGAAGGCAGCCCTATGGTAAAATTGTCTCTGTGACAGATGTCATCGATGTCAAAGTGCGCAAATACCGATAGACTATTTAACTGAATTAAAAGTAGACAGTTTGGTCGAGTGGAATAGTTGCCAGATTGTAAACAACAGGTCGAGGGTTCGAATCCTGAGAGAATAACGGACTCGTTTTGTGTATTTTGTTTTATTTCCATATTAATGCACAACGTTAATGTTCAAGTTTTCACTTCTGCGGGCACTCCCTGAGTGCAACCCGTTTTTTTTCCTTTTAATTGGTTCGCAAAATATTTAAAAAAAAAACACTTCTCATACTCTGAAAGTGGGCCAGTGTTTACCTAATTAGCGTAAAGAAAGTGAATCATCGCTGCTCTAAAGCAGGAAGTAATTTTTAAATATGTGTTAAGAAGTTTGAATGGTCGTTATAATTGGCAACGGCAGAAGCCATACGGCCACACTACAATAATTTTTTTCATTGTAAAAGAGTTTTTAATGCGCTGATTTGCGGATGCATGGATGCACGGATGCAAAGATGCGCGGATGCGCGGAATTATCTATATTGCACTGTGTGATGTTTATAGGTTCAGTATCCATAATCAATCCTGTTGATTAGTCGTATTTTGATGGCTCGCAAACGTGGGCAGTGGTCGGAGGTAGCGCTGTGTTCTACATTGTGTGAGGTGTTAAATTTTCTATTGTGAGAGATGCAATTGTAACATTGCTCACCTTATTCGCCTTGCCGGGGCCTTGGGTGTTTCGTGAGATTTGTCAGCGCAATGGCCGCATCGCGTCTCTTCAGATGGACATCTTATTTTTAGGTGACCGAAGGAAATACATTTATGGCACTGACTGAAAGGGGAGTAATCTTCCACATGGATCCGCTGGTGTCCGATATTTACGCGTTGCATTTTAATCATGCAGTGCCAGACGGCCGGGCTGGACATCAGCACTACGTTGTATAGATGCTCGTTGCGGTTGTTCCTCTTGAATTTAACCCGTAAATCCTCTTCGAATTTAATGAAGTCCGTCAGCTCCGTGTTCTGCCCCTTGCCACTAACTCTTCTGCGCGGATGTTTTTAGATAAGCCCTTAAGAACCAGCATGGCGCTAAGGCTTTTCGCGGGCTCTGCTGATACTAGGGTAGATTTACGCAGTTTGGAAAGAGTGTCTTCGCATTGTTTGTTATTTTCGAATTCGATTCTCAGTTTATTATTAGAGACAGTTTGGATTCGGGCTGGAGCGTAACCTGTGTCGCGTAAGCTGACACGTTTTCGAAAAGCTTCCACTGCCTCCTGCTTACTTTTGGGGGCTGTTACGTTACAACAGGAATTTATTTCCTCTATAGAATTGGGTTGAGAGGCAGCATGAAGCTCAGCACCGCGCCTCACCTCCCTCACGGCATCCTTGATGAGGCGCTTGTTTAGGGCTGTGACGCTTTTACCCTCGTCCACAGCGTTGATAATGCAGGTGGTGAGTTTTGAGAGCACATCCAGTAGGGAGAATGTTTGGGAATAAACATAGATTAATAATAGTATAAATACTATTATTATTCTATGTTTATTTAACTAAGCCAGCGTTGATTTCTGTCTATTGTCCCCAGTCCTTAAAGCATCAATAACAACCGTATCCCGATTTTCGATAGACTTTTTTAGGTTATAATCAACCACTTTTCCTCGGCCCGCCGCCTCTGCATCATTACCGTCATCCGCATAATATTAGTAGAGTCAGTAGCTGAAAACCAGCGTTGGGGCCTCGGCTTCAACACATACTGAGCTGTGTCCTATTTGACATCGCACTACAGCACAATCCACTATTTATATTATACATTGTTTTGTCATCTTCTGTATGTATTCTTGTCCTGTGTTTTATATTTTGTTATTTTATTTTCTTTGTGTTGTAGTGTTTTGTGTCAAATAAATGTCTTGTCTTGAATCTAGTAAGCGGGAAAAAATGAATTTGGTTTCGAAAATTGAATTAAAGCAAGCCACTTCATAACAATTGTTCCTTAGGTTAAAATAAGCCGATAAAGATCGGTAGCCCTCGAAAATATCCCCTCTGAACCGGGATGGGGAGGGTCAAAGAGTTGCTCCGCCCGGCGTTACTTCAAAAACTATTACCACTCATTTGTAGCTGCCAGGTTGAGTTTGGTATAGTTTTCGTATAATTAAACAATGAGGAATTCATTTCTGGTATTGATTTGACACATATGTGCAATGGTTTTTTAAATAATCGTAAAAATATAAAATTGTAATCACAAAAAAAAACCTTTCGCAGCCTATTTTTATTTATTTAAGAGACGTAAGTGTTACAAAAATACCCAAATGTACCCTTTTTAATTTAAATTTAAAAAAATATAACTTAATTAGGGGTTTTTATATATAATTTTGACAAAAAAAAATTTAGAATCCGACGCGGCGGACGGATTATTTGAGAGAAGTAACCTTTTTTTAATTGAATCATATAATATTGAAAAGAAGAAGTGAAAGTGGTACCCTGCCTACCCCACAAGAAATGTAGCGTGAAATTTCATATTTATTTTTTACCTTAGGATCATTTTCATGCATTTGGCGCATTTTTTAAGGATGTTTGTTGTAATTTTAAGAACAGCGCTCTCCAAGAAATTGCTACTAAGAAAGCTTCTGCAATGGTCACTGTTTTACTTTAAACGCGGTTTACGAGAAAAAAAGCCCCATTAAGTACATTTATTTTTGCATTATTTTGAAAGCTAAAAAGATCTCGGAAGCTTGTGGAGCGATTTTATTTTTATTTTTTTTCGACTTTTATTTCCTGGACGACTGTGTTCCGGCTCCAATTTTGAACTTTGGGTTAAATTTAAACCATGATCCATGAGTACAGAAAAAAAACATAGACTCATTTTCAAAAAGTTGTTTACTTTTCCTGCCAGTCAAATGTCCACTTGTGAAAACCGCGTAAATAATGTTAAAAAATTATTTCTTTTAAGTTATAGGCATTGTTAATCTTAACATATTATTTGAAACCTGTAGCTATGCCTAAAATTGTATTTTATATGATTGTAAAACATTTTTTGTTTTACTTCAATATTTTCTTCCGTAAAAATTTCATATTTATTATTAAGTTGCCAGTTGTTTAAGGACTATGTTAAGGTAAGGAAACAACTTATTAATCAATAATACTTTTATTAATATAATTGAATATCTTCATTCAATAGTATTTGTTTAAAAGGCTCTATTATTAGATTTATTAGTCAAGAAATGCGTAAGTGTTTGTCCCTTGTTAAGGGCTTGAAAAAACTTACAATTGTTTCTTTGGTGGTAAAGATATGATAAACTCTTTTAAGTCTTCTGCTGGACCCTCATAAATTACATTGGGTGCATAAGTGCGTGTGTCGACAGATTCTTGTATCAAATCTTTTCTAATAATAAAACCATCTTTTGTGAGTATGAATCTCGGTTTATTTGGCTGATTATTATGGCTGATTGGCTGATTAGATACCTCTAAATCTGAAGGCAATTATATTAATAATATATCTTTATTTCTTCTCTCACACAGATAGTCATAACAGTTAACTTAATCTAAGTATACATTCACATAAGATATCTATTGTATTGTAATTTTCAGTTTCGGAAGTAGGGGACGGTTCCATAGAAATTAAGTTAGATGTTACAGTTGTTAAAAGTGGGGATGGTGAATTTTTATTGAAATGATGATTATGATTTTGGTGTATTGTGTGTTAATATATGTCAGAAGTCAACCTGTTCTCGTCTTAAATTTTTGAAATTGTGGATGAGGAATTCGGCCTATCTTGATGTTCATATTCATTAAGTCCCTTCGATTAACTGGTAATCTACTCAGCTTCTTTGCAATTAGTTTTCCGAAAATATTGCATTCATCATCATCTTCCAATTGCCGCTGTGATACTTTTTCAAGAATTTTAAATGCTTTATCCGTTTGGTTTTTAGCTTGCATAAGTTCAGGTGGGTCGTGCTGTCTTCTTCTGGTTGTAGTCATTGTTATTTGTTATGAGGTTGAAGGTGTTTGAGTAACCGCCCGAAACTGAGATGAGGGATTTGAAACTGGCTGATGCTCTAAGTTTGAAGCACTAGCACCAGCAACCGGTTCCGTTTGGTTTGAGTTTTCGTTTAGGGCTTGGCTCTGGTCATGGTCACACTGAAAATGTAAATGTAAATTAAATTACTAATTATTTGTTTGTTTGTTTTTTTACAGATGCCTAACACGGAAGAAGACTGGCTGGCTGTAGAATATGGTTTCTCTAATCGATTTCCACTTGCTATTGGCACTATACATTGCAAACACGTGGCATTGAGGGCACCTATCAACAGTGGCTCAGAATATTTTAACTATAAAAAAAACTTTAGTATGGTATTAATGGCGTTGGTAGATAGTAACTACTATTTTTTGTTTGCTGACGTTGGATATCAGGGCCGAATAAGCGATGGTGGTGTTTTTAATAATTCTACCTTGTGGAATAAGATGAACAACGATTCGTTGAGACTACCTTTACCAACTCCGCTTCCAAATGGAAATGTTGATATGCCCTACGTGTTTTTAGGGGATACGGCATTTGCTTTGCATAGAAATTTGATGAAACCGTACTCTGGTGAATACGAAGAAGGTACAAAAGAAATAATTTTTAATAAAAAACTGTCATCAGCCCGTGTTGTTGTGGAAAATGTATTTGGTATCATTAGTTCTGTCTTTAGAGTACTGCGTCAGTCACTACTGCTGAAACCAGAGCCTGCAAAACATGTGGTTATGTCCTGCATAGTTTTACACAATTTAAGAAAGAGCCAACATTCATCTGTTTTATATATAATCCACCAGGCATGTTGGATACATATGATGGGATATTTTGGTTAGAAGGGGATCATGGAGGGATTATGTTCCTTTTAATCCAGCTTTGCGTGATATGAGGAATATTCCCAGGAAATCACCAAAGAATGCAGAACAAATACGAAATGTAATTATTTAATTAAAAATACAACTGTCTTTAATTCTATAATAAATTTTGGCACTTTGGTATCGGTATTAGAACTTGGGACGCCGTGGGTGAAAGGTTGACAATCTTTAATGACTATGCATAATGTTTTATGTAGTAATCCTGAGAATTTATGTCAGATGTAGCATCAAGTGATTCTAGAATCACCGATGCTCTGTATAACCATAGAGCCTTTTTATTAACCCCCAAAAAATAGGGATTTTATAAGTTTGAAGTTAAGGTTCAATATGTCTGTGGCATCGTAGCTCTTATACGAATGGCCTGATTTCGAAGCAGTTTTTTTTTGAAGCTGACGTAATCGAGATGTTTCTTAGCTATATTTGATTATAAAGTTATAAACAATCGAATGTCGGGGTGATGCATTTTTTAAATTATAAATTTATAATTCGAACGGAATGGAACGGCACGACAAAATATTACTATTGCCCTCTATGTTCCCAGTGACGGGAACACGGGGGGCAATGGTAAAACAAATTTTCCATGCCCAGAAATTCTGTCCGAATTATAAAGAGACCCATCATAGTCTCAAATATTGGCATGTTAGAATTATTCAATCATATATGAGGAAGCTGTGTGCTGTTATCTGTAGCTGCATGACAATGACACTTTGTGGGCACCAGCTGTTGACTGCACTTTGAACTAAATAAAACACAATACTGTGCTTCTTGACTTTCTTGCTTCTGCTTCTTGTGATAATATACACATAAAATTGGAGGTCCTGATTCACTGACTCATCAACGCCCAGCCCAAACCCTTAGACCTAGAAAGCTGAAATTTGGCAAAAAAAGTATCTTTTATGACGATGGTGAGCACTAAGAAACGATTTTTCTAAATTCTAACCCCAACGGGGTGAAATGGGGGTTCAAACTTTGTATGGTGGAAACAATTTTTTTGGACATTTTGACTCGAAACTTCGTCAAGATATACCTTGAAGCAAAAAACACGTGTTTTGTGGTGTTTCGCGAAAACGCGTGTCGCGGTTTTTGAAAATCACCCCCAAAATGTTCAAGAATGAAATGGTTGACTAAAAGAGTTCTTTGCGCGAGCGAAGCCACGGGAAAAAGCTAGTAATACCCTATGGACCAACTAAACCATCATTTGCACTATATTCAGCGCTCCTACTCTAGTGGCGCTCGCTGATCTCAACCGATCAGTGAGGTTAAGCAACTTACGCAGAAACGGGAACCTGATTGACCATAATGGCAATTTATCACGAGCGTTTCCGTGCTTAGAAGGGGCACGTTAAACTATCGGTCTCGGTTGTTGTCAACCACGTCAAAGGTCATTTGTCGGTTTCAAAACTCTGACACCAGGGTTAGTCAAGCTCGCCATACGCCATATAGCTGGTAGCTGGGGATTGGATACATTTCCCTACTCTATCAAGACTGTTTAATTAATTAAATTATATGATTAAAACTTGTCGCTAATGAAATATGGCGACGGAACAATGCTAGTCCGACCGGTCGGTTACGTTTGTAATTACTTCTGAGGAAAGGAAGTTAATCAAACATCAATCGGCGCCTGCGCATAGTCTGGTAAGCCCTGCAATTAACTAAGTATATCGATTATGGCGTGGCCCACTTGAAGGTGTTTGGTATCACTTTGTACAAATATTTAACCATTTTAGGAACAATTTTCACTGGGGAACACACAGTTATTAAAAGGTAAAAAGAGGAAAAAAATATATTTTCGATTAAATAGAAAATAACTCTAATACTAAAAATGTTGTTTCACATACGACATTCTTATCTTATAAATTGTAAATGGCTGAACCAACTTTGATACTATGTACGAGTAGCTTAGAACCATCTTTATCACGATAGCTTTCAAACAAACAAACACCGCATCAAATTTGGTCCATCCGTTTAGGAGCTACGATGCAGGAGGCAGATAGACACAAATTCACAGATACACACAGCAAACTTACCCCTTTTTTCGTCGGGGGTTATTTAATCTTCTAAGATGCTTTACGCAAGTGAGATATTTCAAAGTAATCAATCAAAGTAATTATCAATTAGTTTTACCTTAGATCTAAAGGGTTAAAATTAATTGGTTTCACATAAATAAACAATATTTCATTCATATTTATCTCCCAGATCTATAAGGAATCATCATCAGCCTGTATCAGTCCACTGCTGGACATAGGCCTCTCCTATAGCACGCCACTGAGCTCGGTCTTCAGCTCTCCTCCTCCAACCACTGCCCGCTACTTTACGAATATCGTCACCTCACCTAGTAACAGGGCGCCCTACGCTACGTTTGCCGATTCGTGGTCTCCATTCTAGAACTTTTCTGCCCCAACGGCCATCGGTTCTACGACAGATATGACCAGCCCACTGCCACTTAAGCTTGCTAATTCGCCGGGCTATGTCGGTAACTTTGGTTTTCTGACGGATTATTTCGTTTCGAATCCGATCCCTCAAAGAAATACCGAGCATAGCCCTTTCCATAGCTCGCTGAGCGACCTTAAATTGGTGGACTAGTCTCACTTACATGTTCAACATGCCAAATAGTCTATAAGGAATGTGTGAAGTTAATCAGTTTGTTGTGTGATAAGATCTCTCATTGCAAAGTGTGTCAGGTTCACAGAGATAAAATCTTTCATCTAGAGGTTTTTTTAATATGGTTCGTAAATTGATTGGCAATGGATACCGGTGGGCCGTGCTAGCTGACCAAGTACACACGGCAGCTCAACAGGCTATACTTGTTGACCTTGACGTCGCCCTTTTCTCGCTCGTAGTAGCGCTGGCTTTCCTAATAGAAATGGGTAACCTGATGTACTGCTGTCTGTACATTAAATATATATCCTTACTAATATTATATACGTAAAAATCAGTAAGTCTGATTGTCCTTCCTTCGTGACATTTGTTTCAATTTATTTATTGTCTTGAAGTGGGCTTTAGAGGAGATCTTTTCCTGCCAGTGGAACAATCATTAATTTATTCTAACTAAATAAAACTAACTTAAAGAAGATCGTCTTTTCAGAAGCATATAGTGTTATGACCTTACAGTCGTTGTATCTGTTTGAAATTATAATGTTCGTTAGGCGAAACATCTCTTCATTCGATCGTCTGGAACACAGTAGAATGAAACTTAGAAACACTGACCGATTAGCGCGTGTACCACGCCGCATTAAAATGGCTACAAAGAACCCGCGTGTGATTGGGCCGACTTATTATGAACACCTACCCGCTGACTTGAGAAATCAAAGAAATGACGAAACATTTACTTGCCAACTGAGAAACTTTTTATTGGAAAATGAATTCTATTCAATTAAAGAATATTTGGACATCAAATTTTGATGACAATTTTTTAATAATTTCAAATTTTTTTTTTCGAAACAATTTAAAATTATTTATTTTACTTCTTAAACAATAAATACAAATGTCAAAATAACAAACAAAAATTTAAGATCCACATAAGTTTCGTCAATTAAATAACCCGCCCTGAATCTGACCCGGGCCAAACGTCCCCATCAAGCTGGCCGCATTGCCGCGCTGGACGGCAATAGACAGACGCTGGACCAGGTAGGAGCCAGAGCGGGAGTCACCACCACGAGCTGACAGTCTCCGGCCAATCTCCCGAATCAACTCCCTACCTTCACTACCCCAGGGACCCGCCGTTTCAAATGCGATGGGAACAAAGATATACGATTGTCCCATCGCCGTGTATTTAACGTGTTTCTGACAGGCTGCCCATTCTGCCGCTGCCCCTGCCACTCGTGTGGTCCTGTTTAAATGAGAGGGTGCGAAAGTACTGACGCAGGTAGCGTCCCATATGAGGGAGCGACCCTTTTGCCAGGGAACCATGGTAATACCATCTGGTCTTTTCCCATCTGAACGGCTCAGGCCGGGCGGCTCTAGGATGGAGGGAACGTTGGCCGAAATTAGAGCTCTGCGTATAATATCATTTAGGGCATGGTGACGCGGAAATCTGCCAACGCAGCGTTGACAACTCAGTGCGTGATGGCCATTAGCTTCCACAGTTGAACCACAAATGCATACATGTGGTTGACAGACATTGCAGCCCAACCGAAAAGCAACAGCCACCCGCAAAGAGTCATCATCTAGCAGCGTGCCCAAATTGGGCGATGGCAGCGCATGTAACCATGCCCCCGATTCTGGAACAGAGACTGCTCTGAGCCTTGCCAGTTCCACTCCCTCCGCTCCCTCAGTTAGGTGTTTCACTACCGCCTTACAACCAATCTCGTCCCAGGATCGCTGTTTCCATGGATCATCTGGCACCCTCTCACCCGGGAAGGCAGTTAACCAAGCAGCTAAAGCCTCCTCCTCCAGTGGGATCCTAACTTCATTGCCTCCACGCGAGAGAATTCTAGCAACGAGTTCTGTGACTCCCCGTGCTGAAGCCAAGAATGCTGGCAAAGCGATATCGCAAACCTTGCGAACACCCAACCCACCGTACCGAATCGGCAGAGCTGCCTGCAACCACTGATTGCTCCCCAGGCTGACATTTAAAATGCTTTCAAGAGCCTGTCTAAAAACTTCATTCAATTGGTTGCATTGTTCTGGGAACAACCAGGTAGGGCAAGTTCGAACCAGGTACGTAAGCTTGGGCGTCGAGAAACAAAGTCGCAAAAGTATTAAAGCAACGTGGGCCGGCAGATGCTGAAGACGCTCTAATGCATCCAAGCAAGCCTGCTTTTTCCGGGTTAATGCGTCTGGCACACCCTCGCGGAAAATAGGAGAACCCAGAAGAGAGAACTCATCAGTCCTAAGTTCCCTTAAACCTGGTACGAGAGACTGAAACTGTGGAAAACACGACCTGGCTGTTTCGCTACATGCGAAAAATTCACATTTCGCCGTGTTTACCTCTAGCCCCAACTCCCGCAACCGAGGAAACAAAACCTGAAGATCCTGCGTAACAGTGGCTGGATCCCCTCCTAATGTCCCATCGTCCAAGTACCACAAATTAAGCGGCGATGCGAGTTCTGAGATAAGGCTTTGGATGGCGAGGCTAAAAATTAGTGGTCCTAAAGGGTCCCCTTGTTGGGCCCCAACCTGAGACAAAATCAAGTTCTCACCATAAAAGAGATTGGAGTCGCACGAATAGACCTGGAAAAGGTAAGGATATAAAGACGGTATTTTTTCTTTGATTGACATCAAAATATTATCCCTCTCCAGGCTATTAAAGGCGTTCTTTATATCGATCTTTATGATTACCTTATCTGCGTTGTCAGGATCCATGACAAAAGCACGTGTTGCATGGATCGCGGCTTCACATCCAAGACGGGTACCAAAACCGAGTTGGTGAGGTTGGAGAAATGCAGACATAGCGTCTCTCACGTGGTAGCAGCCCACCTTAGCCACTAAGCGCCTGAAAGTGCTTCCCACCGCAATCGGCCTCACCCCGCCATCTTTTTTTGCAAGCGCACACAAAGATGCCCCGTACATGTACGGACACACGCTTGGATTCAGCTGTCCGCTCAGCAAGAAGTTGACCAATCTTGTGAGTGATTCAAGTAGGCGAGGTCCACTGTCTCCAGCAGCTGAAGACGATAGTTCCTTAAGGTGCTGAGGACGGATACCATCAAGCCCGGAGGCCGATGCATTGTAAAAACTCCCTAAAGCATGAACAACGTCCTCAACCTTAGCTGTTGAAGGGACAATGGACGAATCAGGAGGCGGTGGGTAGAAGAGCTGCCGGGAAGGTGCTGGGTGTTTACTTTGGAGTGAAGACAACGTTTCGATACTAGGCTGAGCTATTGATCCATCTGACATAAGCAGACGAACTGCACCTCTCAGGTCACCCTCAAAAACTTTTGCCTGTATCGATTTATAAATGGAAAATGGCCGTGAAGTACCTGAATCTTCAGGGAAATAGTTAAAGCTATTTTCAATGTTGGCCTTCACTTTATTCGTAAGCGATCCCTTCTCTCCTTTATCAGGTACTTTTAAGGCAGTGAAAGCAAAAGAGAGAAGCGAGAACCAGTCATCTTCGCTGTTCGTGCTAAGACACTTCTCAATCACATCGCTCAGTTTGCTGGCGGCCTGAGATCTCGCACCCCTCGGTATATGACGAAGGACCTTTACCGAATTTTTCAGCTTGCTGAGTTCATGCAATCCCATACGTGTCGGTATCGATTGGGTCTGTGATTGAGGGCAGACCACGTGGGGTGTAACTATCGGCACATTATTTCCCTGACGAAGGGCTGCCGCAGACGGCATTGGCGGCAGGGGCATGTCCTTGTGCATACGGCCTATATGTATCTGTAAGCCACGAGGTACGTATAACCTTGACGAACCGGGGCAGTAAGGGCAAGGAGTTTTAACCGGATCACTCATTTTAAATAATTATCAATTTCAATCAAAATACATGGGTTTACTGATAAAGGAGATCAACCGTCAACGTACCTAATGACTACATAAGTAAAACCATTGAACTAATCTGGTCAATGTTGATTAAAGTAAGTAAAATATAAACAATTGGCTAATCGTTAAATATTTTTAGTTACAAGTGCATACTAATTATGAAATAATTATAAAATGTTCCAAAGAAAAAAAAAAAAAAAAAAAAAAGGTGAAATAAATAAAAAATAACGTAAATTACTTAATAATAAAAATTAAATTTCAATCGCGAAATAGAAACTATAAAAGAATCGATAAAAAACGATCCTTGAAACAAACAACCACGAACAGGAGGAGAATTAACAACAATAGGAAGAACACAAATTGTTTTACCTAACGTAACAAAACGTAACAAAAAGACACAAAAAAATATATACATTGATGTATGTACTAGAGTACAATTAAGTATTGATTATAAGAATTATTGCAATGCAAGTAAATAATCACAAATTTTGGTCAAAAAATTAATTAAATTAGTCAATTATCTACGATGGTCAATAAGTTCTAAAATAAAACTCCTATTATCAAAGTCCACTACAAACTGCCACTCGACGACTACACTGGTAGCAAATTCCAAAGCCATAAAATCTTGCGTAGAACGAAACGTGACGGGTTTGACGCTTGACAACTTAAAAAAAAACCCCAGTCAGTCGGCCGCCGCAGCCAGGGCCCTCCATCTCCCGTATTAAAAAGTTAACACAAATCCCGATCTTGTCTCTCTATCGCACTTGTAGAAAATTCCATGAGGAACATTCCATTTCATTCTTACTAAAATGACCGGAAGTTGCGTAGGTCCGCCATATTTGGAGAGATTGTTTTTGTTTATGTTCTGTGACGCCATTATGGAAATGTCAATTTGGGTGTCACTCACTTGAAAAGTTTTTTCTGGTTGAAAAGTTTTTCGCGCTGCCAAGATCGATCAACTTAAAAAGAAGTAAAGTGCTACCGATTGCCATAAGCTGAGTATTAATTCAAAACAGTGTAATTCAGTGGTATATCCGTGCTTCAGGTGGTGTTAGGTATTTCTAAAAATGGTTTACTGTTGTGTACCCGGATGCCGCAACAAAAGTGTTAAATCAGGTCCTTTACATTTTTATGCTGTTCCTGGAAGTATATCCCGAAGGAAGGTATGGAAAGGTATGGGTCCATCCTGCTTAAGTAATTTTAATCGCAGAATGCACAAAGATGATTCGCGTCACAAAAGTGCAGAAATGGAAGATTTAATCCGCACCAAAGTCTCTGAGGGCTTTGGCTGTAGATCTTCTAGGAAAAGAAGGCTCAGTAATGAAACTTAAGTTATTCTGAATCATTATGTTTAAGTTATTCACCACCACGCTGGCTAAATGCGGGCTGATGGACCCACAATTGTAAATAGTGTAAATAAAAATTCTATATAGAGTGATTCTGCTCATAAGACTGAACAACAAGATCTCCTAGAAAAGGAGGCTCAGTACGGAAACATAAGTCATTCTGAATTATGATAAGTTATTCACCACCTGTGTTAAGTGCGTGCGTGCTGAAGGACCCGCAATTGTAAATAGTGTAAATAAAAATGAGAAATTGTATTATGTTGTGATTCTACTAATGAGACTAAAAACTTTCCCCAAAGAGCGCTCGGGGGGTGCACCCAAGTGGTGTCTACATTAAGGAAAAAAAAATCTACCATATAAAATAAAAATATAATATTATAAAAAACAAGTGTTCTGTAAGTGATACTAATTTTACTGGTTCAGGATTTTGAATATAGCTAAGAGGAGGTTTTGTATCACCCTGTATATACAGGGCTTTAGGTATCTCTCTTTCAACCTCTCGGGTGGTTAATCAGTCCATTAAATTGAACAACTTCCCCGAGGAACATAGGTCAAAATACGAAAAAAATATTTTGATCTCTCATTCAAAATGTGCTATATGCTGATGAAATTTGTATGGGAACTCAAAACTTTGTTTTCGTATTTTGACCCTATGTTCCTTGGGAAAGTTGTTCAGTTACATGGACTGATTAACCATCCGAGACGTTTAAAGAGAGATACCTAAAGCCCTGTATTAAGTGTATTTGAATAAATAATAATATCTAGTTTTATCATAGAAAATATATGCAATGTATTACTTAATATATTTTCGGGGTGCAATCCATGCATGTTGTTAATGTTAAAGTAAATTAGACAAGTAAACCTTAATTTCTTATTTTGGATAAAAATAGCTCATTGTTACCTCGTCTCATGTATAATCTCGCCACATCGAAAAACAAAAGTCATCTCGTCACACCCAATTTTTGTTTATCTTGTCACAGTGTCAATTTTTTTTTAAATAAAGCCAATTTCATGTATATTATACAGGGTGTAAAGGACAGCTTAGCAAATACTTAAATGGTGGAATCTACCCATAGCTAGCACCAGCTATAAGTAATTTTTTTTCTGGAAACGTCATGTTAAGGAGTTTTTATTATTTACCTACTTTGGCGCTACGCAACGTATCGTGATACCGCGCCCCGCACGCAATCCCCCCGCGCCGCGTTGCTACCGGAGTGCGATGTACATTGCTAGTTTTCGTGTTTTACGTTGTTATGATTGTTTTTTATTGCAAAATAGAGTGTATTAGATTAAATAATAAAAAATTAAATAATTAAATAATAAAAATTCCACTGGAAAATCATTCAGAATGATTGTCTGAGTCCAGGGTTTCAGTTTTTGCTAAGCTGTCTTTTACACCCTGTATACATTTTTCTGATCTTTCAATTTAAAGTTCTCCGCCCGTAAAAAAGCACCCGTTACCTCAAACCGTGTGCAACCACATACGCCTCACAACAGCTGCTTTACACCACTTATCGAGGGACTAAGCAATACCATGTCGTCGGCGTAGCGTTTGTTACTAACAAATGTGACGTCAATATGACACCCAACATGCTTAGTCACTCGATAAGTAGGTTGAAAAGCACAGACGAGCTCAAACCACCCATCGCATACTGCATTCAAACCCATACTCATGCGACATCGTCGTACCGGCCCATCTCACCTGATTGATATTAGCCGTTGTTAGCCGAGACGAGCTTTTTTATTTAACTGTGACGACTTGTCACAAAATGTATAGAGTCGAAATGTTATGACGAGATTACACATTGTGACGAGATAACAACGACCCAAAAAAATACTATTTTTAAAACCGATTATATAAACGTTGTGTTAAAATATTTGCTGAGTTTACCCCCCTGGATATGAAAATCAGTAAATATTTTTTCAACGGCCGGAATAAATCTTAAGTAGGTACTTAACTGAAATGTCATGTTTGATGTATAGTACCTACTTCATTTGTTTTGTCAGAAAATTACCTATAAATAATTGTTTTATCTATGTATGTACCTAATAATAATTGTGAAATGTTAATAAATAAATACCCCAATATTTTGAGTTTTTTTTCTATAAAAAAAACTAAAAAGGTTTTAATGGGCATTTTTATTTTTTAAAGAAAGATAGGCAAGAGAATGTTTTGGCTCAATCCAGAGGTCAACCGACAAATTGGCAAAAAGTCTAGATTCCAAGCCAAAAAAAGAATATACATGACAGGAAAAAAGAGATGGAATGTTCTTTTTATAGCTGTCCCTTTCTCGCAGTTATTGCTTCACATTTTTTGTTCGAAGTTAACAGTCTTCTTTCGGGTAGTTGTATGTCTATGGCCGCAGCTTCGTCATGGATGCGCATGCGCAAATAGCTTTTGTTTTTGTGATTGCGGGTGGTCATACAGCTGATTTGTGTGCTTGAATGTGATAATTTTGAAGATCCAAACCGCCAAGTCACCGTCGTGAACCAAATTCAATCCAGCTTATCTGCTTAAAACAGTGATTACTTGCCGCTTACTTGCGATGGGAAAGTGAAGTTGCTTGCTATGTCGCCTTCGCACTAAACTGTAAGTGAACTTAGCACTTTTTCTTGCTTTTTTCGATTAAATTTTGGACAGAAGTCCCAATAGTGAACTTATTTGGACCGGGGTTACCAGCCCAAAAAAACAAATTGATATTCAATTTTGTTTCTAAATTTTGACATATTTTTTATTTTATTTTATTTTTGACATTTTTGATAGTATACTTTTGTATATTCATTTATTTTCTTATTTTTATTTGACATTGTATAAATTATTAATTGTAATTTTAATAATTTATATTTTTGACGATCATATTATGGGCTGAAATGACTAACATATTTTATTATAAACTTGACATTTGTAGCTATATTATGAGATAAATAAATCTAATCTAATCTAATCCCCCCGCCACCTGGCCATCGATGGTCCAGAAGGACTCAAAAGAGAGTCAAATTGATGCCCATACTGCTCAAAACCGAGAAACTAAATAAATGTTCAAGATATGTAGAATTTAAAATCATTTTAAGTCACCCAATATATTAAACTGTAGTTTTAATTAATATTTTTTATTCGGCGTGGAGTTAATGTTTCTTTATGTCCACGTGTTTCCAATTTTATTTGACATGTTGAACATGTACCTAAGTGAATATAACTTTTTGTTTGATTTTTTATCTTGGAAACGACCTTATTAAAACCAGTTGAAATGCTTCGACTTCGCGGTAGGTCATATTACTTATCGATTTTTATTTTACAATTGTACTTCTGGGAAATCTTTATTTACCACGCTACTAAATCCTTAACTTGTAAAAAAATTGAGAAATATAGCTTTTGTTCAGCTATCCAGTGCGTTGATATATTTCTCAAGTAACACTCTAATGCAGTGGTTCTTAATCTGTGGTCCGCGGACCACTGATGGTGGAAGCATCCGAAATGGTTCTCAGAGTCATTCAATATTATCAAAACATACCAACAACGGTCCAACGTAAAACCACGAAATCGGTCTATTTGTTTAGAAACTACAATACCACAGACATACACACAGATACACAGATACCACGTCAAACTTATAACACCCTTAATTTTTTGTCGGGGGATAACAATAGGTATATTCCTTCATCTATCAAAGAATTTATTTCATGTCTCACAGAGCCGATCCCATAAATAATTTAAAAATGTAAAGGATTAACAATTTTCTTTAGCTCTATAAATATATACATGAATAATCTCAAATGAATACAATAGTTTTTCCAACTATCACACTACTGACAAGCAATAAGACGGCACGGGGACATAAAAATCAAAACCCTTGTTCTGATAGAGTAGGAAATACACCGGCATTTGAATACAATAGCTTTTAAAACAATGTCGTGCTTAAACGTAATACTTACTAGACCTCTCATGTTTTGGTACAATCTAAGAGACAGTGCTCACTTAAAACATTTTTTGTACTTATCGTATTTCGATATAAACTGGGACTTTAGATTCCTGCCCACTGACACTTTAGATTTGCAATTCTTCGAGCTACGTCGGTATTATAACACACCTCTTCCGAGGGCAAGGAATGAAAGACGTAGCTCTTCTGCGAGGTGTATATTTATGGATGATATACAAACAAAAAATACTAACAAACAAACAAATACTAACAAATACTTTTTGTTAGTATATTTAATACTAACAAAAATGGATTATGAATTATCTGAATAAATAATTTTTCAATATTTTTTTTCAATTTCAATATACAGGCACTTTCATACAATTTGTCTTTATTACACTTGTGTTATTTAATCACTTACGAATCACTTTACAATATAACGCCTGGAAAAGTGCTATTTGCACGCCTACGATCGCATACATGAAATTACTCCGCGAGCTCTCTCTTAAGAATGCCGGAAGACCAGATCTTCAATCATTTCGAATACCATTAAAATGATATTCGAATAATCTTCTTCGAAATGACCGATAGGGAAAGGAGTTGCGTTATGCGAGATCCTCCATGAAGGTCTGCATAACACAGTATACAAAGCTCATTCAATGAATAATCCCCTTAAGATATCGGCTTTGTCCCATTCAAGACACAATAATATGATAATTAACGAGATTTACGAGCCTAAACACGACTGATCTGACTTCGGATATTATAAACTATTTGAATAGATCACGATCGATTTGAAAAAAACCGATTAGCAACTATTTATTCAGTGATAATGGTTATTTGTGGCTTATTTTGACTATGATTATTACATCGTTTTTTTAGGAGAGTAACTTAATAAATTTTTACAATTGGTGTGGTAATAGACACTAGATAATCTAACTATTAGCAATGCAAGAAATGTGCAATAACATTAACATTATCGCTAATTTTAATCAGTTTTTTCGTGGTCTTCCGTCAAGGTCTTCCAATGGGTTTCTGCATAGATCGAGTGTTTACAACCATCGGAAGATTTATTTATTTATTTCCGCATGTGTACTGTTTTCTTCTCTTATAATGTGTTTTGTGTAACTTATGCTCATGTACAATAAATAATAAATACATACATACATACAGTAAGTTTAATTTCATTTCATTTTATAATTTAATTTTATGTTATTTTAAATTATGGATTTTATATCTGAAATAAATGAGTAATATACAGTCTGTTTTCTACGTAGACATACATACATACGCTCACGCCCACAATCCCTGACGGGGAGGGAAGACAGAGCGTCAGTGGTTCAAGAACCACTAGATGCCACGATTGACACAAATTTGAGGGTTATCGGATGGAACAAGTTACGTAATGGTGAGAGGTGGTCAGCCTTTCGCCCATTATACAGCAAAACCCTCGTTTCCCTCTTACAGACTTTTACTGTATACCTGGGAACACTAGATAGCTGGCACATTCTAAGTTTTTCTTTCACTCCCAGTCCAGCGTGGAAGTTATACGTAGATTGGTTGAAAAATAGATTAATAGCTCAACTTTTTTTGTTAATGAGAGGTTTTCTTTTTGGGTATTAAAAAAAAAAAGTACTTCCCCAGAGCTCTCTAGATGGCGCTGAACTGACTCCTTTACTAGGTGCCAAAGCCAAAAGGCTTGGAGAAAAACATTGCATCAAATATTCTGAGTTTGTTTTGGCTTTCCAAACATCCTAGTTTTCTCGCGCTTTGTTATAATTCAGTTTTGTTTTTTCGTTGTTTTCGTAAAATCGCTTAACTACGTATGTTAGACGTGATATTGATGTGATATGACTATAACGTTTCGTTTTATGAACTCAAAATTACGTTCAAGTGAATTAATCAAAAATAATTTAACGTTCCGTTCCTTGCAGTAACGTACATAGTTTAGCGCCATCTATCCAGCGACTGGAGAAAAATTTAAAAAAAATAAAAAGAAAATCCCTCATTGTTTAACTGATACATTTTTACGCTGGACTGGGACTGGAAGAAAGACTCTTCCAGTATACCTGGGAAGTGTAAAAGTCTGTAAGTGGATTGCTAGAGTTTTGCAGTAATCATGGCTGAAAGGCTAAGTACAGTCAAGAGCAGGTCACGCTTTACACTACCAGTTTAAGCTGAGGTCTGATTTATACTGCGCGCCATACAATGCAGGGCCGGTCCAATGTCCAAAGTGTCAAGCTTGATGTGCTCTTGAGTGTACCTCTCACCATTATACAACGTATTCCATCTGATTATCCTCACAATTAATGTGAAACGTGGATACTCTGCTTATCCCGCTAGGGTTTACAGGCGAGAGCGTGTGTATGTATGTACAAAATTAATTTTGCATGCAGTGATGGAATGGCTCGAGCGCATAGACAAATAATAAAAATATTAGCGTTATTTCTTAAACTTTCGTTGTTGAATATTTAGCGTTTTCTCTTAGTAATTTAGTATTGCAGTTTTAATATCTTATAAACTATTTAAATACATTAACTTGTAAATTATGAGCTAGTTAAAGCAACCACTCAGCGAGGTGTCATAATTAAAAAGATAAAAAGCCTCCAATCGCGATATAGCGAATCGTCATTGAAATAAATTAAAAACAAACAATGCAATGCTGTAATGAAATAAATCTTTCATCATACCAATCATGGTATACTAGACCCTTACGTTTTCCTTTTGTCGTAATTAGTCTTATTTTTTATCATAAGAATATAAAACATTCATTTTGCTATCAAAATTTTGAGAATTTTACAGAATCCTTTGCTTGCCTAACGCTGTCATAAATAGGAATATAATTTACTAGCACTCCGCCCGGGACTTCGTTCCCGTGGGAATTCGGGAAAATAATGTAGCCTATGTTAATCAGGGATATTGAAGCATTCTAGTGTGGTGAAAGAATATTTAAAATCGCTCCAGTAGTTTCGGAGCCTATTCAATGCAAACAAACAAAATAATAAACAATAAAATCTTTCCTCTTTATAATATTATTAGTATAGATTGTACACGTATACAGTCAAACATTTGATGAACAGATACAGTAACGAAGGCAAGCTTATCTCTATAAAAGATCTCCTCTAGCCTATCCGGTGTTAGAAAAGTGGTACATTTCGAGCACAAAAATGGTTGCATAATAAGTTATCAATAAAGTCTGGTCTTTGTATCATCAAGTACATAGGTATGTGGGGAAGTTTGTAGCTACTGAATAATACAAGATGTGAAAAATAAGCATATACAATAAGTATATGGGTTAATAGAAAAATATACATTGCCGACAAATGGATATTACTGTACTGTCTTTCGTCCTCCCTAAAATACGTCCTCCTTACTCAGATTCCATTTAACAACCTTCAGAATACTATGCTGTGAAGTGATAGTGAATATAAGCTACCTGTTGTTTTCGTAGAATTTCTTCTTTTTAATTTTTCACATTCACACACGACCGTGAAGCCTACGTCATAACAAAAGTCACGGAAATAAAAGAAACGGAATGGCTCAAATGGGCTCAATAGTAGTGCAAAAATTTTGCAACTTTTCCAACTGTGCGTGTAGTACTGTGTCAAGGTCATTAACGAGCTGGTCTCTGCGGGGTTTCTCCTCAATTTTCCTTTTATTTTGCGATACGGTCGGGTTCAAATGTTTTGCTCTCTTTTCTGTTCCGGTTATTACGCTCTAAGTGGATGGAACTGTTATCTAATTAAGGGTTATTTAGCTGTTGCATTTTCGAAGTCTGGTTTCGTAAAGATAAATAGATAAATAAAACATTTATTCACACAAACACAGTACATATACAATCGACACAAAGAATTCCAATAATACAAAAATAATAAAATCGAACAAGGAACACAAACAAGTACTGACGGCCGCAACTCAGGTTACCACACGCGTGCACTCTGTGCTGTTGTGATAAGAGCGGTTTTGTGCTGGCCTCTGTACAACATATGGTAATACAGACAGAGTCGTGTACTGTGCCAGTGAACGCGCTTTGGTTCAGCTGAATGTTACAGCAGAGCTGCAACGCTGGTAATTTTGCAAAAACGAAAAATCCTAATTCCTAGATAAAAACAAATACTATTTTTCTCACAAAGTACTACAGATGACACACAGAACTCCATAAATAAACAGAACATTTACTTGTTAATAACACAAACTGACCCATTGACAATTTGACACATGCATAGAGATACTAGCAGCTCGACCATGATGCGTGACAAACTCGCGCGGCACGCCACTCGGCTGTCGGTGAAACTTCATTTAGATATCGCGCCCTCTGGCGTTGTCAATGTTGACGTTTTGACACAGGACCGCTGCGCATTCCTCGCGCGAGCACATCGTGCTCGAGCTGCAGAGTAAGATACAAAACCTTGCTCTAATATTGCCTACTCCGCCGTAAGAATGCTTGCTGTCTTATGTGGAAGGAAATCCTAAAGTTACTTAGACAAGGCAATATAAGTAAATAGTTTATTTTTTGTATAAATAAATGTAATGTTATGCCTACAGGATGTCGTTTTATTTTATTGCTTTTGCACCTACCTTACACACTGCGACCTCGTAGAGCTTTTAGGTACTTACGAGTGATGCTGCCTCATGTTCCTGGGTTCGATTCCCGGTCGGGGTAAATATTTGTGGAAAAAGCAGATGTTTGTTCTTGGGAACCGATCACCTTTTCGAAGAATTTATGTCCGAATTTTATTTGACTGAAAACGGTTAACCTGCGTCTTTTTTACTATATGCTTTATATGCCATATTTTCAGATCATCGAAATGCTATTAGACAAAAGTATCATTTTACCGAATTATGTTTCATCCATTTTCAAAACAACTTTTTACTGTTGGTCGAAGCTTCTTTTTAGCATTAAACTATTGACCGAGTTCTCTTTTGAACTTTTTACTGTTGGCCGAAGTTTTTTTTGAACTTTTTACGTTCGGCCGAAATCTTTTTAACTTTTTTCATTTGCCTCTCTTTAGCTTCATCGAAACAACAAATGGGACAGGTTAGAACATGCTTTTGTATTCCTGCTTGCTTGCACGCTGTATGCTTGCATGTTGCATGCATGCTTGCTTGCTTGCTTGTTGTGTTCTTGCACGGGTGTGCGGGGGCCTCGGGGGGCGGAGCCCCCCGCAAGGAAAATAAAAGAAACATCACTCAAACCGACGGTCTAGGTTAGGTTAGGTTATGATTCTGCATGCCTGCTTGCTTGCATGCTATAGGTTTGCCTGTTTGCATCCCTGCTTGCTTGCATGCTGCATACTGCTCTTTGCTTGGTTGCATGCTGCTTTCTTGCTTTGCTTGCATGCTGCTTGCTTGCTTGCATGCTGCTTGCTTGCTTGCATGCTGTTTGCTTGCATGCATGCTGCTTGCTTGCTTGCATGCTGCTTGCTTGCTTGGCGATTGCTTACACACTGCGCGCTTGCTTGTTATAAGTAATAACTACTATCGAATGCTAAACTAAAATAATACATTGGTGTAATGAATGTTTGGAAAAAAAATAAGGCAAATGAAACGGTGGTGTAATGAACATATGTGAAAAAAAATCATGGCAAATAAAACGGTGGTGTAATGAAGTGGTGGCCGAGCATAAAATCGCCAAAAAGTTTTTCGGCCAAATAAAACGATGGAGTAACGAAAAAAATCGAATTAATAATGTCAACTGATACAGTGGCAAACGTTATGTCGGCGAATTGAAAAAAAAAACGAAACAAAAAAAGTCGAAAAGTTTTCTGTCAAATGAAAATTGGTCCACATATTACCAATTTGTTCTCAGGTCATTGTCCGTTTGTTCTCAGGTCATTGTCTGTTTTTGTGCATGTTACATTCTTGGGCTACATTCTTGGGTAGATTCACATTTTTGTTCCCCGTGTTGTACACTTTTGCCCGCTTCAGTACTATTTCTCTGTCACTTAGGTTAGCTGGAAGATAATTCATTTTGAAATTAAGCTCGCCATTGTGCATCCTATTCTCTGTTAAATGTATGTTTAATATTTTTGTGTACAATAAAGAATATATTAAGGACCATTAGTTTTTGTTACTCCTTTAATATATTTTAATTTATTTATATTCAATTGCATTGAATTAATGCATAGTGGACCTTCAGGTAGGTACACTCAAGAACACTACGGAGGGCAATAAGAACGGCACAAAGACTAATTTGTCAAGCTTGACGTGCACGTACGTGTTATTGTACAGACAGTAACACGGTAGGCTAACCATTTGCACTATGAAAGACGACACCATAACGAGCGAAATAAGGGCGACGTCAAGGTCAAAATGTATAGCCGAGCCTGATGTGCTACCGTGTGTACCTTAGTGGTGAGAAAAATAAAAAAGCATAATATATTTTCAATTCCTTTCTTTATTTGATTACAAGTTATTTTTACAAATTTATCAATGTACAGAATGTAAATGGCAAGAGCATATGAATACTTTATCAGATAAATTCTTAATCAATATAATTCTTAGCAATATAATACATTCGCATTAACATGAATTACATTAATTAGATAATAAATAATAATAATTACAGCAATTAATTAAATCTAATACTAATATTTAACACCTAATAATTATGTATAGAGTTGTCACCTCTTTAATATACGGTCAATGAGTTGGATATTGAAATAAGTTAATTTGCATCGGACTTAATTTTAGATCATAGCCACTTTGTTGACTTAAGTTTAAATTTTAAAACGTGTTTCTTGTCTTAACAATATTAATTTTATTTACAGGTGCAGCGCTCGTAGCCCTGTGGTGATCGGCGAACGGAACTGATCAGTGAGGTTAAGCAACGTAGACAGGGGCAGGGAACTTGCACCCGTATTCTACACCATTCGACTCGACACGGACACTCGGAAAGTCTCAGTGCATCCCTCTTTTAAGGCGACTACAGCACCTAAGTTACGATTTTATGATGCGTAGATAAGCATGACGCACTGCATTAAATCGAAGAAAAAAAAATACTATGGTAATATTCAGGACATAAACTAGATAAGTAGTTTGCTGAAAACATGATTCAGCACTTTTGGTTCGATAGAAAAAGCTCACAAAGTCACCTCTAAATACCAATATTGTGTATCTTTTAAGCTGTAAAAACGATTGTAAAATGCACACAGGAACTTGAATTTGCTAACAAAATGTTCGTGATTGAACACTCTCGATAAGTAGTTAACGCATTTTTCGATTTAAGCTGTTACCTTTCCATACATCTCATTTTTATAACTTTCGAACGTGTTTTTACGCACGCGCGCTTTTATAGTCCGTAAACTTCGTGTATCGACACTGTTCGCACTGCCGGCCCAGGCCTGTTGAGAGACGGAGATGGCACTATTCCTATGTGTGCTGCCTTTATCGGATGCTGTAGTCGCCTTAAAGCTATTTCTAAATAGTGACGAGTTTAGTCTATGTCAAATACGAGTATATGTCAAATATCCAATTCGAGTCGAAAAATGTAGAATACGGGAGCTGATGGGTGACCTAGTGATAATTATCACGATTAACTAATTGTTGATTAACTACAGTCGTTACACCAAGAGGCTATTTGGAGGTTTGAAAACTCAGACACCAGCAGGTCCCACGCAGGATGAGTCAAGTTAGGCACTTGATGGGCACTTGTTTGATTATACGCTAAAGAAGAATTTACTGGTACCTACCTGGAAATAAATAAACTAGCTCTTCGGCTCTGACTTCGATCGCTGGGAAAAATATCTCCATTTTATTAAATTTCCATTGCTCCACGCGAAAGACGAACGAAAACACTTTCATAATATCAGTCATAGCATTAAACGATACTTAAAATAATACATTTAATCCTTACTTTCTTATTATTACGATAAATGTGAAAGTAAGTCTGTTTGCCCTATCTTCACATTGTAGCGAAGCGGACAAATGACGTATATTTTGAACACATGGATAGTAGAAAAGGAATGGAAAGCTACATTTCACAGCGGAAGAAGACACGGGAGGAAAATTAGTGGCTTAAAGCGATTGTGAAAATAATACATGCTAAATATGTACAATACTAGGCCCGCTATACACATACATGAAAACGTAAAATTCACATAAATAATACTAGTACTGTTCTAGGACTTTTCTATTTGCTCGGTGGGAAGTCAAGTGTCGTATACGCGGGTCTAGTTCTCGGGACTGGAGGTCTTCTTATCCTCGGATGAGTCTTGCCTCCTTCGGTACTCACACTCATACTCGTCTCAGCCTCTTCAGGCAAGTAAGGAGTCCGAGGACTCAACACCAGAGCTTTGTAAGAAGAGTGGGAGTCAGCTATGCTCCTTCCATCCCCTTCATCTCTTCGAGATAGCTCAGAAAAAGGAGACACCGATCGCTTCTCAATCCCACTCGGGCCAGGGGTCTCTTCCTTAGACTTTAACTCGTACGCATTCTCTTCTTTTCTCTTTGGTTCGGCGTCTTTCTTGTATTTGGTTTGCCGTTCTATTATCTCCGCAGTAGTCAAGTCTGAGCCTTGCACGTCAGTTTCCAAAGGCGGGGCTGATAGCCATGGCCTCGTAGAGTTGCCACTGCACCACCGCTCTTCGGCCTCACTTGCATCTCCCAAAAGACCAAGTTTTTCTAGGTTTTGTAGCAAGAGATTCTCACTCGAACTTGCTGATCTCAGTTCTGTTTTAGATTCTTCGGCCAAAAGCAGTTCTGCTAGCGGAGGAGCTAATCCTAGGCCGATATTCCTTTCGTGGTAGACTTCCGAAATCGTAGGAGTCAGCTCCCCGCTCATATGTCGCACTTGAGCTAAGGAGTCTCGGCTACTCGTACCCATTTTCGGTCTGGGAACTCGTTTGGATGTAGAAGGTTGGTTCAGAGGCTGTTCTGGCTTTTCCTCATCCGTTCTTCTGGGTTGAGCTGAAGCTAGATCGTAGAAAGCGTCCAAATATCTCTGGTGCGGATGTTCTGGTCGCCTCCGGAGCACTGTGTCATGTCCAGAGCTCTCCCAATCGGAGTCGTCGGTTGAGGGTGGTCGTCGGGTGTATAGAGTTCTGATCTTAGTTTGGTGGGCTAGAGCTAGTGAGACGTCTCTTTTGGGTACTGTGGAGGCTTGTGGGGGGGCAGCAGGTGGGGAGGGGGTGAATGCTGCGTCACTCTCGCCTCTGTACCGCGGGGGAGGGGGCGCGGGGGGCGGGGCGGTCCGGCCGTCCGGTTCGCCTCGACCCACTTCAGAGGAGGAGGCCGATCCTCGCACGTACATTGTAAATGCTCCACCGCAAGAGCCAAGGGGTAACGGTGGTGGTGGGACTGATGAGACGCTTTCTTCTGCAAAGAAAAATATAAATCTGAATTATACTGCTGTGAAGAATCGAATACGTTTTGCTATTATTGTATTTAATATTTTTTTTATTTCAGGTAAATTATGATATGACGATCTGGTTAAAGCTGAAGGACGCTGGATATGGATACTGCGAGGCTTTAATCATGGCACCGAACATGATAAAATTAAGATTTAAAGTTAAATGACTTACGTCGATGTTGTCTTGGGGGTGGTTCGCCGTCAGAATGAGGTTCCAAATCTCCGTCGTCAATAGACGCCAATGACTCCACACTCGAGCTTGACTCTAGGCTTAAGCTCCGTGGTGCTTCTTGGGTATCTGCGTAGATTTGTAAGTCATCTCTTATTAATCGAGTATCTGACAATTTCACAAATAATTTTATAAATGCAAAGGTGCGTTTGTGAGTTGGTTCCGCTTTCAAGCCTTAACGACTGAATGGATATAAGATGAAGTAGTGGAGGGTAGATAGGTCACCTAGCAATTAGACTAACATAAAGGCTATTTTCCACGTGAAAGCTGAACTAGCTTCATGGTTAAGATGATAATGCCATCGTCATCGGATATGGGTGTATAATAGCAATCCTGATGTCGTTTACGTAATATATGGATAGGATGCTAAACAACACTTTTAGAAATACAAACTTATAAAAATCTTACCGAACAGGGCCAGTAGAGCTTGTAAAACAAACTGTATGTGCCTCCTGTTGGCTGTCTTGCCCGTGCGCAGAGTGACTTCGTCTTGCCCCACCTCAGCCAAATCAAAGCCGAGTGATGCCAGTAGTTCGTGGCATCCGTTTACTCTCCACAGCCTGTATAAAGTTGTTAAGTATATTGTAGATGTAGTTGGTATAGTATCCTTAACGATACGTAGAATGTAAGCAATTATTTCGGTGTTTGTTTGATTCTTAATTTTAAACAGGAAGGTACATTGACAGGTACACACACGACAGCAATTTAGTGTAATCGATGCGGCTTATTGTGGTGAAAAGTTAAAATAATGGACTCGAAATAAACTACAACACAAAATACTAACCTGACGTTTACAGCGACTTCAATAGTGTCGCTTTCTGAGTTTTTGACGGAGAACTGCGATATTACAGAGCGGATAACTCCTATAATGTCATCTGCTACGTCTCCATTGGCTATGAGCTTAGACAGCGCTAGAAGAGTCGTTGGAGTGAGACCTGAAAATGAAACAAAGTTTAGTAAAAACACGCTTATTTAAGAAAAAATAAGGTCAATATTAGAGTACCACAAACCTAATAAAGCTTGCAGACTAGCAGAGCATTGAGTCAACCTTTCTTCGGGATCACTTTGTGGGAAGAAAACGCTGGATGGTATACCGTTTGCCGCAGGTTCGAATCTGGAAATAAAAAATAGATCCTTATATTGTAGTCTAGATCATTGCTCCTGTTACGACGTCGTCGTAGTCGTCATCAGCCCAAACACGTCCCCACCAAGGGTGCTATAACTTAGGTACCAAATATACACATCAACACGGTCTAGGGATATTGCACGATTTTTCATACAAAAGAGGTCTGTTTGAGAAGCTATAATACCATACTCGAGATACATGGAGGGCTATAATTTTTAGACGAGCAAGTGCTAAACCTGAATTTTTAATTCTAGTCATTAAATTTTGTTTTACTTGAAATTTGTAAAAACGTGACGGAAACGAAAACGAAAATGCCCCTTTTGCCTGCTTTTTGTATAAAAACGGTCGAATTTATGCAATTTTGTTTTTCATGTTCGTCACGTTTTCACTTTCAAAGCAAAATAAAATTTATTGACTAGCATTGAAAATTCAGGTTTAGCACTTGCTCGTCTGTAAATTATCCCTTCATGTATCTCGAGTATGCTATTATAGCTTCTCAAACAGACCTCTTTTGTATGAGAAATCGTGCAATATCCCTAGACCGTGTTGATGTGTGTATTTTAGTGAATTAATTGAAATGAGAAGTTTAGCAGATTTAACACTCAATGAAGCTGACAGCGATGGCTCAAAATAGGACAGTCAGGATAAAGAATGGATAGGTGCCCTGCAGTGGGACACATCACATAGAAAAAATGAACCAGAACTTGATCGCGACAATCTTTTTAAGTGGCAACGATAATTTAAACTGAAAACCAAAAGTCTTTACTAAAAAGAGCTATGAAACTCATTTACTTATAACATATAAATGGTTCATAGCATGCCTCAAGATAACGTGCTACGAATGCAAGAGTGTATGGATACTTGCCTAAACCCAACACTCATGAGCAGTTCCTTCCATCCAGTGGCAGTCCCCGCCTTGTTCTCTATACTCTTCTGCGTGGTGTACATCGCGTTCTTCTGCCCTCTCACTATTCTTTGCAGTGACTTCTCTACTAGGTGCAAGCAGACACGTAGAGCATCCCTTGGAGAAACAAATATAACTTTTAAGTTAACGAGGTGTATGTAGACGATATTCTACAAGGACAAACGTCAATTAACAGAGTGTCTAAGTAATTCAAAATCAGTTCGCGTAAAATCGAGATTTCACAATTGTTAGGCAACCGTTATTATTTATATTCTTGTATTTTAAATTTCGATTCCAATTTTTGACAAGAAATAAGCGTTTCTGAAAGTTTTTCAATTGAGTTTTCTAACACCAAACTCAGTTCATTTGCGGAATTTTCTCTTAATTTAGAAGATTGTCCGAGCAGTGTAATTATGACGATAAAGACATTTTTACAACGAATTTTCTGTTAATATAATGTACAATTATGAAACTATGCTACAACATCTGTAAGTATAATGTAAAATTATTAAGTACATACCGGCATTTGTCTGGTTGAGCAAGTAATTCGCACAGCGCTTGTCCCATGAGTGCGACCTTATTGCTGAGGCGCACGTTAGCTCCGAGTAGGACCAGGCCGGACCAGTGCGCTGGGTGGGCGAAGTGCTTCGTGTGCCGAACTGTTTGCATCGCGTCTCCGAGGGCTCTAAGGAAATATTAGAACATGATAGGTTGGTATACTTTGAATGTTTAGTAAGATAACTGCAACAGATAATTTATTTACGTATTATAAGAAAAATATAACCACCTCGGGCAGAATTAATTTGTAACGGAAATTTAAACGAACTGCCTGTCCATACTCTCCTAGCAAGCGTAATTCATTGAGACAGTTCAAGAGGCTTCCATTTTCTTCATCAGTCTATCTCAGTGCAGTGAAGATTGCTAAAGTAATGATTACAATAAACAATTTAAAAATAGCAGTGTAATAGACCTGATGATTCATTGTGTTTTTCACCCAATTGATCGTCATTCTGATTCACACCATAGCTTAGTTTAATATCAATAATAACTTACTTGGCAACCCTGCTTCCTTGCAGAAGAGCAGAATAAAGAGCTCTATACAAGATCTTGGTAGCAGTATCTTGAGGCGCGGGCCACAGAGTAAGCAGAATAGCTTGGGCCCCAGCGGCCAGTAGCGCACGACAAAGATGTGACACTCCCTCGCCAGCCATTGAAACGTCTTCAGACTCCTCAGGCGAGCCATGAAGAGCGGCGCTAGATGGAGCACAGGATATCACCACCTACACAGAAAAATTACTTCGAAACTGTTCCTTACCGGAGTTTCCTGCCCCCCGATTGCGGTAAGTTTGAACATGTTTACCAAAGCTAAACCTTTGTATTCAGCCCGTAATACAAAAGAAACGTGAGCGATTTAGCTTTGGTAAACACGTTCAAACTTAACGCAATCGGGGGGTCGGTTTTGGGTACCACATGTCTTCGTCACGATGGGTGTAGGTATTTAGCACTAAACGATTCGTAAAGATAATGTGTAATCATGGCAGGCCGCGATTAAAAGCCGGCTTTTTAACAATTTGAGTAAAACCGTTTTGAAAGTTGTATATAGTAAATGTTTTATTTGTATTTTCTTGAAGAAACAATGCAAGATGAGATCCGTTTTTGCTTTGAAAAGTCTATGAATGCAAGAGAACTTACCAGTCTAGCTGTGATTTTCATGCCCATTATTTCAGAAGCTGTTAGCATAAATTCGGAAGCTGGTGGCAGCTCTTCGTTGCTCGGAGGTAGCTCTGTATCTGTATAGGATAAAACATGAATTTAGAATTAATAACTGCGGGAAATAAGTATGTCCTGTGGAGGTAAGCTTTTCTTATTTGTTCCTGGTCTCATCGTGTTATCATATTGGGGGAAAATTGTGGACTAGGGCATCCGTTAGGTAAGTTTACAACTGATACTTCGGAGTATCGATACTGATACTTGTTGTACACTATGTTTTATGATCTGTTAATTGTACTGTATGTCTTAATGTGGAAATAAAGTATGTAAATTGTATTGTATTGAGATAACTAACCTGTCACTGTCATTTTTGTATAATGCGAGAGATAATGTACTGATATCCAATGCTCAATACTCGGCCACGTGTACTACATTAATGAACTACAATAATTTTGTCTTTAGCCTTTTACAGGATGAGAGCAGGATCGAGGACTCGCTGGGCAGCACCTATGATGAAAACATTGAATTTGAAAATGGGAAGAAATAATGTCAACTTACTTTCTTCTTCATTTTCCGTAGAAGTATCAGCAGCCCCGCTTCCAACACTGGTGTTGAGGAGCCTCTTGGCCTGAGAGTCTACGACTTCCCCAGGACTGAGGACTATGGCCGGAGTCTTCCAGCAGACGTGAGTGGCGAAGTGGATGCATTCTGCTTGAGGCATCTGAGTAAGGACTGCTTCTTTTGATGCCTGTAGGGAATTGCGATAGAAGTTTTAGAGATGTAGGTAAGTATGTTTACGATTTTTTTTAATTTATCATTTTTAATATAAATTAATTTAATTTACAATTTTGAAATAGAATTTATGGACAAGATTGAGCATAAAAGCAATAAAATAATTAAAATTAGTTGCTTTCTCTTCGACCCAAAACTAAGCTGGAAAAAATCTTAGTTTTATAATCTACTGGTTTCCCGCCCAGGACTTCGTTCCCGTGGGAATTTTGGGAATGAATATAAACCTTTCTCTTGAGTCACTATCTATTGCTGAAAACTGAATTAAAATCCGTTGAGTAGTTTAAGAGATCTAAGCAAACAGACAGCGGAAGCGACTTTATTTTATACTATGTAAAGAAGAAGATTTGGGAAGACAGTTTCCGGCAGTTACCTGATAGTCAGTGAGTGGAGTAACACGTAGCATGTCAGCTACAAGTTCTGCTTCCTTGAGCTGAGCGTGTACGGACGCCCAGCGAGCGCCCCCAACTCTCGGAGCGCCGATCACCAGGCACCGCATGCCTGCTTCGGCGTTGGTGTTTGATGCTGTTGCACCTGATAAATAGGTTCATTTATACTTGAGCTTCTAGATTTCTTCCCTGGTCACCAAGGGTTCAAAGGGTTTTAGTAGTTGCTTTAAGTTTTTTGCTGGCCAGATGGATTTGGGCTTCAAGCTTGTTTAAGGCACAACAAGTTTTTTATCTTTCCAGATGAGCTTGACTTGTTCAAGGCACAAAAATTTGCTATGAGAAAGAAGAATTTTGTTAAGGTGGTTTTAAGTCCAAACTAAAGTTCTGTTACCTATTCTTCTTTATTGAGAGTTAAGAAAAAAGAAGTAACAAATGAGGCATCAATCTTTTTTCGAAGGGTTTTGTCTTACTTTTCGACCTTCCCAACCTCGGTCATATAATATTTGTTGATCCACCTTTTTGTCACCTACTGTCAGTACGAAATTGGTCGACGTGGCAAAATAATCATAACATACTGGACTTTAGAATACAAACCATGATCATGATGTGGTCTGGCACGCAGATGTCTCTGATGCCTTAGCGGACGTAGCGCCGGCGCGGCCAATAGGGCGTAACGCTCACAAAGAGGCTCCGCGTCTGTATTGCCACGAAGGGCTCCCCAAGGACACGCATAGAGGGTGCCTTCCACCACTAGGATTATTTCCCGACGACCTCCACAGCCTCTACGCCCGTGAGATGCTGGAAAAGAACAGTAAGTTTAAATCGGCTACGTTTTTGTTCAGTGCCTAATGTACAGTCTGTTCTCTCTTTCAAGTATGCTTAATTTTATAAGTAAAGCTCAAAACGTATTTTATTAATTAGTATTCATTTTTACTTTATTATCTGTTTCTATTGTTGCATTTATGTGAATTGTATAATTATTTTAGTCTTTTTTTCAAATGCAGAGTTTGACAATAAACGGATTAAATTGAATTGAATAATGTGTAATTATGTCGAACCTTTTACCCGTCTCTCGTTCTATCGCATGATATTAAACTGAAATATATAGACATGACAACATTATCTCAAGTGCGCATTATGTTGTTGGGTCTTGACAACTCCTTTTTTTTAAGACGTCACTAGTGCAAAAAATAATTAGAAAAAAATATTGAAAGAACTTGTTTAAAAGAAATAATTATTGCCAGTATGTTCTTACCATGATTGTTGTTACAGGATGCAGGCAGTAAATCTTCGAAAGGAGCTAGCAGCATTTGGTACAATGCGTTGAGGCACGGCGGCCCTTGCCATGATGGTTGCTTCTTACGAGGGCCGTGGACACTTGATCTGTAAGTTTTGTGTATCTTCAAAACCATAGCAGTCTTACAAAAAAGAATATCTTTAACAACCTACATTAGTCCCACTGTTAAACACGGATCCTTCCTAAAAGTATATGGCTTTGTATATGATGAATGGCGGTACCATGCCGGTACCCATCATCAGTGCTTTTGTATATTGAATAGGTTCTCTACCACAATCTTTCCCATGGGCAAAGATGATCGCTAATTATGATCGTAATCTATTTATTTATTTGTGGCCATTGACACGAAGAAGAAGAAGATGATGCTTCATTGTTAATGGCATGTAATTTCCCACTGGGAAGTACCGTGTGGTAACAAATTTTATTCTAAACTAATATCAGCAGATAAAATAATAAAATAAATATCTAGTGTAAAATTTTACCTTGTAGAGCCTTGCAAACTAGCAACCGATCCGGCTACAGATCCTCCGACAGAGCCAACACTGAACAACGAGCTCAGGGAATAGTTGGAAGAATTCAGAAGATGGTTGCGAGTTACCTGTAAGAAAAGTACAATCATGATTACGTTGAATCTTCAATAATAGACGTTGAAAAAGATGATAAGGCATCTTTAAATACAGCTGACATTAAAAAGGGCTAGGACCTGAGAAGAAGATATATAGATCAATGAAACATGTCTCAAGTACCATTCTAGCAAGACCGGTGCTTGGCCTCTCATCAGGTTCCCACTGATCTTCCGTTTCGGGTCTTCGTTCAGCTGCTGTCTTCAACCAATTAGACCACTCGCTGATGCATCTCTCCAGTTTTCCAAAACCACCTGAATAATTACATCCATAAGTAAACTATTATAGAGTGCTTATTTAGAAATTAAAAATGAGTTTATTGTTAAGAACCTACCAGTGTTGGTGTGAAGATCATCAGGACTGATGTCAGGTAGGCTGTTGTCGTTATCTTCTGCTTCTTCGATCAGAGAAACCTGGTGGAATCTTAGTATACCTGTGGAAAGATTTTAAGTGCTTAGTTGAAAACTAAACGGCTCTAACCTTTTGGTTTTGGGGTTGCCAGTGCCATTTTGATTTCCTTGTACTGATCAAGCACAAGTGACAATATAGCAAGCAAAGAATAAAATGACAACGTCGTAGAGGGATGGTTTATGATTAAATAAATATCAAAGACCCAGAAAATTTCTAGTTTGTGACAAAGAAACAAAGTTATAGTTATAACCTTAGAAACCTGTCATTTTAGAAAACTCGCTTCTACTTGCAGCACAATTAATTGGATAAACACTATAAGCCATTTATTATACGTGGATGATATGGTGACATACCTTTATGCGGTTGAATCAACCAAGCGTAAAGTCTTCCAGCAGCCAAACTGTAGTACAACACTGGAGCCTTCTGCTTGTTTACTACTTCTAAAATTTGCTCGACTGCGGCTGGACTCCACGGCTCCACGCGATCCTTGCTGGGCTCATCAACTGAACCCCTGGAGAAATAATAAACAGTATGTGAGCTAATAAAGAGTTGTCGTGTTGGCCCCATGTTGGGCGCCAATGCGGCAAGTGTTGACCACGAATATGCTAAAAAACGACTAGGTGGATGAATAGTAAATATTTTATAAGTAAGAAAAAACCCTAGGGATAGTAAATGGATTGATGATAAAATATAAAGAATGAGAATTCACAATTCTATAAAGTAGGTATATAATGAAATTCTTACGGTTATTTGCAACATATTTCGCTGCCCCATGAAAGATGTTTATGATACAGAGTGTGATGAAAATTCAGAAGGAGTAACTGATTGATAATTCTTAGAATTCTTACAGGAAGAGGAATTCTTAGAGGAAAAGAAAATAGAAAATAGTAATTTTATCATTACTGGTAGGAAGATTATACCTTTGTGTTGAAAGCAGCTCTAAGTTGATATGGCTCAAAGTCCCGGATTGTTTGTCGTTGACTATATCGAGGGAGCGGCATCTTCCGCGTTCAGCTATCACCAAAGCTTCGGAGTGCCGGCCGAGTTCTGGAAAATTTACGCTTAATAAAAAAATTGCAAAAACAATCATTCTAGACTAATTGTCCTGTTATTATTTTAGTAGCAACAAAACTTGTTTTAAAACAATTTAGTTTTACAAGCTTATTCATTTCACTATTTAATTTAGGTTCCGCGTAAAAAGTTATTTTACTTTTGTGTGAAGTGAGTAAAGGCAACTTTAATATAAAAAAAAATTCAAAGAAGATTGGTGGAAAGTCGATAGACAATCTATAAAAAAAACATGTTTCAAGATCTTACCCACTAGAACCCTTTGAAGAGCATGTTGCGTAGATGTGTACAAAGCAGCTACTTTCCTATCCCGATGTTTTTCAGGCGCTGACTCGAGGACGTTCAGTGCTGCTTGTAGTTGTTCTTTGGCCTCTTCTAGTTCACCAGAAGCCCAGAGGGCAAATCCTAGACGATGGCGGACTCGAGCCTAGATAAAATTAAAAGCTTGATAAAGCTTAGCGATCTAGTCGAATTATGTAATCTAACTTGTAGTCGGCCCCCACGATACAGGCTCAGCCTAGTATTGAAGTGTTTACAACACTGATAAATTATAGCAAGTTTTTTTCTTTCTATAAGCAGTTTTTGATATCGATTAAACAGAGATGGCTGCTTATGTCAAAAGCAGTTGAGCCCTTAAGTATTCAATACCAATAAATTATCACCTGAAACTTGCAAATAAGACTTTGAATGAATGAAAAAGTAATGTGTTCTAGATAAGGATGATATGGCACTATGCCTTGCACTCGACTTAGCGTGGCTGGTGGCTGGATTAGATGTGTAGTGGATTGCTAATCCAATTGATAAGTATAGAATTATCATATAGGAGAACTTTGTATACCATGAATTCCTAATTGAACGACTAATTAGACCCTTCTGATATGATACTTTAATATTGAACATTCATACCTCCTCATCAGCATCAGCCAATCCTTCAGTAGCTGCCTGTGCTTGTCGTAGATACGAGACCGCACTGCCGCAAGCTCCCATCGCTAGATGAGCTCTGCCTAAGTCTGCAAGAGCTTGAGCGCGGCCTCTTGTGTCACCTTGACAAAAATTATACTTGATGAGTTTGCTAATTTTAAAAAGCAGCTGTTACAATAGATATGAAAAGTCGCAGTTATACCTGGTTCGATTTACCCCAACCTTTAGAATATAAATAAATTAAAGCCCTCGTCAAAACCGATTAAAATATTCTAGAGACTGTCCCATACGTAGGACTCATTATATTATTAAAGAAAAAAAATAAAAATTAATTAATGTGTTTGTAAGCTAAGCTTTCTGTTTTGGTTTAGGTGTTGGATATTTTTAGTTAGACTAATTTTGTTTAGAAACTTAATTAGTAAACAGAGAAATAAAGTTTTCACCTGCGGCCGTAGCATGTCTCAGCCTGGATTCATGCCAGCGCGCCGCCTCCGCGTGAGCACCCATCGACGCGTGCGCAGCGCCTAAACCACCACAAGCTCTGGCCTGAAGGAAAAAAGAAAGAAAGAAAGAAAAAGAATTATTCACCATATAAAACAGACGTGGAAACAACATATAAATGAATAATGTGGTGAAAAGGTGCTGCCTCAGCCAGGCTGTTTTTTGAAGAAAGATTAATTTTAATTTCATAATGACTTGGTAGCCTGCTTCCAGCGTTGATGTATTTTTCCATTGATTTCGATCGTACATTGCTTTTTCGGGATTACATCTTCACTTAGAATCACTATTTGCAGAAGTCGTATTACGAACTTGATGTTACTTACGATTGCTCGTTATTATCGCCATCCATAGCAGCCCCTGATGCTGTTGGTTCATGATATTAATTTCAGTTTTCTGTCGCGGTGACATTATAATTTCATGAAACAATCCACTATTTAATTGTGGTTTAGTTTTTGTTCAAAGTTTCCTAAGCGCGCTTCCAGTGAGTTACTTCCTACTTAGTATTTTTTTATAAAATAACTCCAAATCACCTGTAAATGCGTAAGTCCAAGTCGATGCGATAGTTCGAGCTCAGCTCTGTGATGCCTTACTGCCGCCGCGTGGTCGCCCAGAGCATGCTGCGCCACTCCCAGCGAGTGGCACGCTTCCGCTTCCATTATTTGGTTGTTCAGTTCCCTATTTTGAAAATATTTTGATGGTTGATCAAATAAGTATAAAATGGCTACTTTACGCTTTAATTTATCATATGAGTTTTGCTTTAATTTATTGTAGGTATTAACATGCTATTTTACTGATATTTCTGCATTGTGGATTTCTTTCTTAGGGAAGCATATCAGTGATTTACAGCCGACAGCGTGCTTTGCTTTATGTTACTTTTTTGCACGAAGTGCAAAAAAGTGGTTTTATATTAACGAGTTGTTTAAAACTTACAGTACTAGCAACTGTATACTACTTTTATCACAGCAAAATGGAGAAAATTTCTAGACTCAACATGTTCGGCGAGTTTCTTCGAATGGCGTTAACATAAAGTAAGAGGGCCAACCCAAAATAGCTAAAGAATAGAAAGAGGCTGAAGAGACATCAAAACATTGGAGAAACATCAAAACGATTTGTACAGTTACATGGTTCATTAAATCTAATCTCTGTAAGATTAATATCAAAAGTCGATGCATTAAAACTGTAGATATCTGCAATCACATTAGTGACTTCATTAAAAACAGTTTCTTTTAGTTAGAAATCATTGTAGTAACTTACTTGGCTATATTCTTTTGGTGCTCCAAGCACGAGACAGCTTGTTCTAAGTTGCCAAGAGCGATGTGTAACGCTCCCAATTCACCGTACGCCTGGGCTTTGGCTTCTGGGACACCCAGCTCGTGAGAGACTACTAGACGCTTTTCTAGGCATACTAAGGCTTGTTGTAGGTTGCCTACCGACCTAAAATTAATAATAATTTAATTTACTACTTTACGGTTAGTTATGTGTGTACATTTTTCTCGAAAGTGGACTATTTTACACAAACTCTTAAGTAATTTGATTATTAAGTTGTGAATTGGATGATGAGGAGTATTATCTCTTTTGACATATGTTTAAATATTACATTGTAGAAGGTTAGAAGGGAAGGTCGACGTAAATATGAGTGGTCTATCATGTGAAAGGTGACTTAATTGCACTGAGCAGGTAATTACTAGCGTTCAATTGTTGTTGAGATGGTGGCTGTCAGAGAGTAATGGGGATAGACTGAGCAGACGAATGAATCAGGCAGATATCCTGCCACGGTGTGCGATGCTGCTATTCGTAAGTTAGACCGTAGAATCTCAATTTGTATACAAAAACCGCAGCGTTGTCCGGTCCGTTGCAGCTCGATAACCGCCTAATAGTGACCTATTATAGGTGTGCGAAAATATACTCACTTGTGACTAAGTCCCAATCCTCTATATGCTCGCTCCTGCTCCCTAGCATTGTTCAGTTTGAGTGCTGCAGTAAGATGTTGCTCGTGATATTTGGCAGCTTCATCAGGATCTCCCAGAGCGTCATAGCAGTCCCCTAGAGAACCCAGAGCTCTGGCTTTGTCCAGCTGACATGTTGGAGTGTTTACACGTTCTAGAATTGCTAGTTGCTGAAAGGAAACATGTTGTTTATTGAAATCTGCTAATAAATTGCAACAAACTGTGTTTGATTTCGAACGTTGTACAAAACTTACATCGCGCTGCCAAGGCCATTACCCTGAGACACTTACTTGCTCTAAATATCCTATAGCGTCTTCATAATGCCCCATGTTTAGTTTGGCAAGTCCTAAGTTGCCATATGCTTGTGCCTCCAATGCACAGTCTTGCAACTCTTGAGCTCTTTCTAGTTGTTCCTGAAATTATTAACAAATGTTATATACTGGTATCATCATTAACCTATCAAATAACCTTTAAACGGTGTTAATTTTCATCTTGAGTTTTATTTGTTTATTTATTTTTTATTGAAATTATGTCCGTTATACTTATGTAACATTTAGATCTGTACGTACTCTCTTATAATTAGACAATTACATAAATTGTTTTATCCATATAATAAAAACTTTTTTTAAGGTGATTAATCCGAAATGTTCAACAGTAGACATTTGTATGCTAAATATCATTCCAAAATATTGACACGATAACTAAATATTAAAAATCCTTACCCGATAACACCTGGCGGCATGCGAGTAGTGCCCCAAGGCCATGTGCACGGCCCCGAGGTGGGAGTGCGCCCGCGCCTCGCCGGCCGCGTCGCCCGCCTCTTGGCGGAGAGTTAGCTCCTGTTACACATTGTCAAGGTTTAATTACATATCACCAAGTGATATGGGAACAGGCACTGATAAAGAGAGGAGTCATAAATTCTGAAACTGAAACTCTTAAACTATCAGCAAGTATTGGGCCAGATCAGTGATCGAAGCGCTGGTAGCCTAGTGGTGCTCGCTGATCTCAATCGATCAGTTAGGTTAAGCAACGTATACAGGTTGTCGATTGACTACAGTGGTTAAAATCACATCAGAGGCCAGGTTTGAAAACTCTGACATCTAGGTTAGCCAAGTTTGCCACACACTGACTATATCTACACAATAAGAAGAAGAAGTGATCCCCATTTTTATAACTTTCAGACTTGTTTACCTGTGTATGATGTCCTAATGCGGCATCTAGTCTTCTCTGTAGTCGTCTAGCTAGTCCTAGTGCTCCACAAGCTGCTGCCTC
This sequence comes from Aproaerema taeniolella, assembly GCA_949987775.1. Lineage (NCBI taxonomy): Eukaryota > Metazoa > Arthropoda > Insecta > Lepidoptera > Gelechiidae > Aproaerema > Aproaerema taeniolella. The sequence goes on along the minus strand of OX465263.1, from coordinate 6,628,439 downwards.
TAAGGATCTGTCTCTTGCCTGTAAACGTCAAATATGTTGAAAGATATGTGCAAGTGGAACGGGCTGATAGATCAATGATCACGCGAGTGAATTTTAACTAGAGATTTTTATTTTGGTGCACTTGTAGGCCCTTCTTAATCGGCAACATTTAAAAGTAAGGTAACAAAGCAAGAATAAGCCTCTTCAATGACTCTTTAGTTAGCATCAAGCAAGTTAACGCGCGAGCAATTCTGGTAGTTGGGCACAGGGTTAGTTGGTTTTCGATGTGTAGGTATAAATTGACACTTTTTATGCTGGGAAAAAGTAATTTAACGAAAAGTAAAAGAAAAACATCAAACCTGTCTAGCGAACCCAAGCTGCCGTTGATACATCTTCACAGCTTCTTCCACATCCCCCATCTTAATGAGCACATCTCCAATGTTCCCCAATGCCCTGAACTTCCCTTGCAAGTGCTGGGTCATGTGTGCTATGGCTAGGAAGTACTTCTGACATTCCAAAGCAGTCTCCAAGTTACCCAGAGCTAAGTGAGCTAAACCAAGATTGCAGTACGCCCGACCCATGTTCATTTTGTCTTGTAAATCTTTGGCTAGGGAAAGGTCTTGATCGTAGTACCTGAAATTGTTCGTAAAAATAGCTCTACAACTTCATTTTTAACTCTTCATTGTACTATTGGCTATATAATGGGTATCTAACGTTTTATTGTAGACTATTTTTACAGTATCTCGGAAATGCTTTCTAGACACGTCTTTTTAGACTAAATCACCATGATTCATGAGAATCTGGATTCTAAATAATTTGATTCGACAGCGTTATTCTGTACTAAGGCTGAAAGTTTGTTTCTCTTGCTTCAGAAGACATTGTTAGATATTAGATACAGTAGTCGTACCGAATCGAACATTCAGAATCTACAGTCAGTACAATCAATAAGTCATCAAAATACTGAACCATACCTGACAGCTTCTCTATAATTTCCCAAGCAATAATGCGCATATCCCAGAAAATGACAAGCCTTGGCTTCAGCAGTAACGTCTCCCAACTCCTGAGACAGCATCAGATGTTGCTCGTAGTAGGGGACTGCCTGGGCAAACTCTCCCCGGGAGGACAGGCAGTTGCCCAAGTTTAGGAGCGCGCAAGCCTCGCCAGCTGCGTCTTTTAGCTCCCGGGCTATGCCTGGAGAACGGAGACATCGATTTAGGCCCGTATTTCAAAAGGAGACTCAAGTCTTGATCTTTACTTAAGTATTGATTGTCTCTTTCTCTCACTACCAAAATGACAAAGACGACTGCTACTTAAGTATAGATCAGAGTCTGAGTCGCGTCCTGTAATACTCGTACGGACCTAAGAATAAAGAAGAGATGAGTATATACAAGATGGATGGAACTAATGAGCTGTTATTCATCTATTGCTTAGGCAAGGATTGAAAGCGTCCTGTTACTGTGTCTCATTTTGTGAGTCAACTTTTTGAAACTTGAATAATTACAGTGAATAATAAGTAGAGAAGACTTTTGAGTAGGTAAGTATAATAAAACACCGCATTAAACTCGCTCCACACATCTGGGAGCTATGATGTAAAAGACACACATATTAAATAAAATCTGTACACTTGGCATTAGGGGTTAAAATAAAGACTAGCAAAACCCAAATCGTGATATATGCATACTAATGACTTAATGGTTAGTGCATGTTGGTAGATGGACGAAATTTTATGAATCGTATAGTATATGTCAAATAGACTATACAATCGACATGCACATGCGTCGTTATACACAGATTAAAAGGTCAAGCTAGGGTTCGTGGTAAAATTTCCCTGCTCTACAAGACAACTGTACTCGTCCAACCACAAGTAAAATTCATACACGCTTATTTGCTTCAAGAACATTACAAACAGGAAACTTACCCAAATGAGCTCTATAATGGAACAGCGCCATATCATGTGCCCCTAGCGCCTGGTATGCTACAGCCAGGTTCCCATGTGTGGAGGCTTCGGAGCTTCTGTCGTGGACTTCTTTGGATATCGTCAGCTCTTGCTTGTGGTACTTTATAGCTTGCTCATAGAAACCGGCTGCTGAGTATGCATTTCCTATGTTGCCGTATGCTCGGCCCATGCCTGCTTTATCCTGGTAAGTAAATGATTTTTTTATTAATATTGCCTTATGCACTTGTAATATTTTTTTAAACTTTATAATCATTTTTATTTTCTTATGGCTTGTTTAAAATAAATAAATGAAATTCTAAAGAAGAAAAACTGCAGAAGAAAAAACAAAAGACGCGCGTGTTCTAAGTTTTAAAAAGTAAAATAAAACATATTCAAACTCCTTGGGTAATTTTTGCACCTATTTTAATTTAATTAAAGTTTATTTTGGGAACACTTTGTTTTAGATACTGGACTGTTAATTTCGTAACAATATAAGATTGGTGATCAAATATCATGAAAGACATGGAACGGTCCTTCTGCTTAGGACACAAATGGAAAAACGTTTGCAAGTGAGCGAGAAAAACGATGGCGATGGCGTAGCGTAGAAAGGTCGTTGAATAAACTACCTTGTATATCTTAGACTTACTTGTAGTTGCCTGGCTATAGACAGATGTGCCTGATGCAGTTTTAATGCGGCGTCATGTTCTCCTAGAAGTTGATACACGATGCCTAGATTGGAGCAAGCACGGCCTTCACCAACCTGCAAGTTAAAAATCAAAATAAAAAACATTATAGTAATATCGCGGATAATTGACATAGAATGCGAGAACCAAAGTCAAAGTTCGGTGGAACAGGTATGATGGGCTGATGATATACAGGGTTTAAAAGACAGCTTAGAAAAATGGTGGAATCTATTCAAAACTTTGATCAGCTATAACATGTCTTTTCCCGGAAACTTCAAGGAGTTTTCGTTATTTACAGTTAAACCGCGCCGCGTCCCAAGCGCGATCCTCGATTTAAATTGCTGGTTTTCGTGTTTTACGCTGTTATGATTGTTATTTTATTGAAAAATGGAATGTAGTCGAATAAATAATTTAAAAGCTCTAATTTCGCTTAATTTTTTTGGACATGCTTCCTTGTAGCAGTTCTAGTTCATCTGTTAACGTCAATCGAATACAAAAGAAATGCGAACTTCTCATGTTATATTTGAGGCTGTGTTCGCTTTGGCAATCAACTCTCATAAGAAAAGTTTCATTGCGTATGTTAGGGTAGCAGTCGACAAAATGTTAAAGATGCTGAAGAATAAGAGGAAGAAGAAAAGTAGGGTAGGGTATGAGATACTCACTTTATCTCTCGCTGCCAAAGCTACATCTAGTTGCCTTTCATGCCACTTCTTGGCTTGAGCGTAGTCGCCTCCACATCTGCGGTATAAGAAAGTAGAGTTTTAAATATCATCTAAGTACAGAGGCCAGCGCATCAGGTTACTACATTTTTATTGTAAAACCGCTCTATCATAACGGTACAGAGTGCACGCGTGTGGTAACCTGAGTTGTGGCCGTCCGTACATTAAAATTTTATTACAATATTTTTGTACGGTTGCTCGCTTGTGTCTGCGATACTTTTCTCATTACAAAATCAAATCGTTTAAATAAATAAAAAAGAAAAATTGCTTATTTAGTTCATTGTGTATTTGTCACCGAAATATTGTCAAACCCGTAATATTGTAATTTTACTTAGTAAGATTGTAATCGCTCGGTACTTTGTGAATTGCCTCAATTTTTTTCACATTGACGGACTTTTTTATAATATTAATGCAATCTAAGCAGAACCTAAAAAAAAGCCTAACCTATACTTACACAACCTACATATACAAGGTGTAAGGGAACTTCCACTTCCGAATACTGAAAGTAAATGCTCACCAAAACCCCGAAAACGGGGCCCCCGGTGTAAATGAACCTTTTCCAGGAAACGAATAAAAAAACGACGGCCCCATACAAAAAAGTCATTTTTCGAAGAGAAGTCCAAAATATTTTTCGTTTCCTGGAAAAGTTTCTTCGAGAAAGTTGCTCAAAACCATTGACTGAGCATGTACTTACTTTCAGTATTCGGAAGCGGTTCCCTTACATCCTGTATAACCTAGATACATATACTACCTAATTTCATGCAGGGCCCTTAAAGTTTCGTGGGATTGTAATTTTACTGAGCGAATAGTAATGTCGCGGTTGATTCTAATTTCTCTATTGAAATTGTAACATTACGGTTTTAAAATGTTCTGGTGACATATTCATTGATTAGTGTGTATTATAATGTACTGATCTGTCTTTATGTCAAGAAACATCTATCTTTCTATCCAAATTGGTAGTAAACAGAAATGTTTGTTTACGAGTACCTTGCAGCATGTCCCAGCCCTGCGTACGCTCTGGCTTCAATAGCCCTGTCCCCCCCGTTCTGAGCTATCCGAAGAACATTCTCATGATACGCTATAGCTTGGGCGAAGTTCCTCCTATAGTGGTATGATGACCCCAAGTTGGAATATGCTCTGGCTTCTTCCACCTGCGAAGACATTATTTCTTTTAAATTTATTTTTTAAGTAGTTTTTAATTCAAATTATTAATTCTTCGTCGGAGTATCCGAATCTGAAGCCCTACTTATCTCATCTTATATTATTATTCTTTATTGTACACAAAAACCTTAAGCATAGATTTTACAGAGAACAGGATAACAATGGCGAGCTTAACTCAAAATGAGTTAGTTCTCATCCAGCTAACTTATCTTCAACCAAAATTGTGTTTTCGCTAAGTCAAAAATTTCGAAAGGGCGTTGCAAATGAGTGATAGTTTTTAAAGATATCACAATTACAATTTTCAACACATACCTGATCCCCCAACCTCCTTGCAAGCCTTAGATGCTGAGTATGGCAGTCCACGGCAGAATCAAACTCCCCCATGGCCAAATAGACCGCTCCAACGTTGCCGATCTCCCTGGCCTCCTGTAGCCGGTCACCCATCTGCTTAACGAGCTGGACACATTGCTTGTGGCTGGCTAATGCGTTAGGGTAGTCGCCAATCGCTGTGTAGACATGGCCAAGGGAGGTCAGAGCTGCTGCTGCGGCTTGTGTATCCTGAAAATAAAACTATGTTAGCACTACATTTTTTCTCTGAAACGGCCAAGTAGACTCTAAGACCCGTATTACTGAAGGAGACTCAAGTTTTGATCTATACTCAAGTATTGTTTGTCTCTTTCTCTCACTATCAAAACGACAAAGAGTCTGAGTCGCGTTCTGTAATACGGACCGGTCCGTAAGTCGAAGAGTCGAAATATTCGCATGGCGAATCAGATAAATCGTCATCAGTTTCCTTTTTGATAGTATGTTATGCAATCTCATAAAATTGAGAGCTTGTGAGGAGAGATTGAATAGATGTTAGTTTTGTTTACGCTAAATCGTAAGTAAAATGAGCTTTTACTACTATAGTTAAAGGTTATCAAAATTCCCGTCTTGAGCGGAAATTAGTAAAGCACAAAGTAGTAATTCTCCTATTCCAAACGTAAAACGTATTTATGAAGCAAGTTTTATAACTTGGCTAACCGCACTGAGTATGTATTTAAGAGTTTGCGAGGAAATTCACAGATAATTTAATATTTAACACCTTCTTAAACCTAAACCGAAATAGCTGGCAATTAAAATTTCAATTTACGGTTTTACTCAAAACGACCACAACAAATCACTAGGGTAAGGTAATTTACAACAAATAACTAAGGTAAGGTAATTTAAGGTATTCTTAAATACAGTCGAGTACATGTTAACCTTTACAACTATTTTGTACATTTAGCTTTTATGGTCCATACCATAGTAAAAGCAAATCTTGATGAGGGTTTTAGTTTTACGGCATTAAATACAACGTTATTTGTTCGAAACGACATTAGTATACGACTGTAATTTTACGCAAGCAATGTTTTCAGTGCATAATTTATGCCCGAACACGATACCTCTGGCTCCGAATGTCAGGTAACTGATTAAGTGGTAATAGATAGCTACGGAATTATAGATTTAATTCTGCGGCTTTAGGTAATTTAGGTATTACTTTTACGCTAAGTGCCTATTGATTCGAAAAAGTTTCCGTTAAACTTAGTACTTCATAGTTTTCGCATTAAACCTAGCAAGTATATGTAAGTCTCGCTTGAAAGATCTAAATATGTGACCTACAATTCATTTCCACGTACAAAACATTTTATCAGAAATTGCAAAATGGTATCTGATTGAGTCAACCAAATAAAGTTTATCCGGATTTTGGAAATTGTTGTGGATTATTGTGTCGTCGGCGAGTACCTAGATAAAGATACTTGTGCTATTCTGGAAGTTTTAAGTTTGTATTCTTCTTCTTCTTATCGTGTAGTCAAGTGTGTGGCGAACTTGGCTAACCCTGGTGTTAGAGTTTTCAAACCGCACAATGGCCTCTCACTTGGTTTTACCGACTGTAGTCAATCGATAACAGCCTTGACCGACAGCTTCACGTGCCCTCTGAAGCACGGAAACGCTCGTGATAAATTGCCACTTTGGTCACCCATCAGGTTCCCTGCCTCTGTGTACGGTGCTTAACCTCACTGTCCGGTTGAGATTAGCGAGCGCCACTGGGCTACGAGTTTGTATTAAAACAACAGTAAAAAGCGCTGGTGACAACATTCCTGTTTGACTTACAAAAAACTTCTTTGAGTACAGTGTGACCTCTATTAATGGGAATTGCATAGAAATGTATTTCCCTTCTGGCTTGATGAAAAATTATCCCATTTCCTCTCGTGTATGCCAGACTGCTTGTTTTGTAATACTAGATAGAATTCTCAAATCCTCTTTTTTACGTCCCAAAAATCGAATGGAAGACCATCTGCTGAGCGATCTACCATTCAAGGATAATTTTGGTGTGACTCATAAGAATTTCTACATTAAAAAATACAGTTTCAAAGGAATGTTCACAGGGTGCTATCGTAAATTCGTAAAGACATTTTACAACCTTCAATGAATCTTAGCTAAAGTTTATTAGTTTATATTTTTCATCAACTTCAAAACAAGACTGTTTTATGTTCTTCTCTTAGGCGTATTTTTTTCTAATCCGTTTATTTTTGTCTTATTCGAGTTTAATTCGACTTTTATTCGCTTTAGGGAAAAATTGATTTAGTTTTTTTTTACAAATAGGTTACTTAATAATTTAATAAAATTATGATTATTTGAACGGAAAAAGGAGTTGATAGACTTTTGTCACTAATAAACCAAGTCAGAGGCCATTGAGAGGTTTAAAAACTCTGACACTAGGGTTAGCCAAGTTCGCTACACACTTGACTATGCCAACACGATAAGAAGAAGAAGACTAATAAAATAGAATTTCATTTGATAAAAAAATTAGGTATACCTATATAAAATCACGTTTATCCATGTACTTAAGACGCTCATCACGATTTCCAACATTTTTAAGCTAGCTTATCTCATCATAAATAACATTCCAAAAATTCACACTTAGTATTCCACTGCATCGACATTTAAACAAATAAAGGGATTATATAACTGAATAAAATGCGTAGGAGCGCATCCTTTGCCCAGGAAATGGGACAAAAAGAACAAATAAAAAAAGATATCTCGACGACAGACCGCCAATAGGGGCTTTGTTTTGAATTAGAGAAGGGACGAGAGGATTGTCTTTTTGTCGATGTTTTAAGGTTTTCATAGTCCGAAACTTCGGTTCCGTGGATTGGAAAATTTATGTAATTTAAGTAATGTACATAACATTACTGCAAAGTTACGTTAAAATCCGTTCGTTAGTTTTTTTGCGAAAGAGTAACAAACATCCATCCTTTAGTAGTTTTTCTTTAAGTATTAATCAATCAATGTCTTTTTTGTTTTGGACATAATAACACATATAACATTAAAGAAAACATTAATCAAGATTAATATATTCCTGTCATCATTACTTATTGATCGCTAACACTCAGTTTCAGAAACGTTTATTTTAGTTCAATCATCGTCTCAGTGTTTTTTTCCGAGGATCGTCTCAGTGTTTTTTTCCCATACAAGCGGCGTCAATGGATTCCATCCCCTAAACATCAACGAATCCCTGTGAAATTTTGGTATAGTGTCAGAAACACAAAAAACTAGGTTCGAACGTTTTGATTTTTTTGATATTTTAAGTAGACAAAAAGATATTTGAGACTAAAACTCAGCATTTTTCGGCAAAAAAATTCTCAACATTTAAGAGATGACTGTTGAAAAACTAAGAACAATTTTGGATAAAACAAAACGTAGGAACCTCGTTTATACGCTAACGAATCGATAGAGACTAAAAACGTACGATCTCATTAAGTTTTTGGGGTAGGAATTCATTGACGCCTAAACTCATAATTTTGGAAATAAAACTCGGCATTTCGCCGGAAAGCTGCAATTGTCCCTTTCGCACAAGCCTGAGGCGGGTGATCGACATCGAAACAGCATGAAAAACAACTGAGACGCTAGTGCAAACTGAGACGCTCCTCTTAATTGTAATGCCGTCCTTTTTTACGTCAACAAGACGGAAAGTATATCTAAAGTAGTATTAACTTTAATGGATATTTCAGCAAATGGGTGTATGTGTTATACTTTTAACTCTATCAATTTATTTGATTTATACTTAGTAAATATTTCAAATATTGAAATATTATCTAAAACGATTAAATATTATCTCGAGTTTATTGAAGCACTTTCGTTTCTAAAGAAATAGTACCTATAAAGTATATGTATGAGCAACTGAATATTTATAGACAAAATATAAATACTTTTAGCTGCAGAAACGTCCTTTTAAGTTAATACTACTTTCAATATCATACTGTTACTTTCGTTTTTTTTATAATTTTTTATTACAAGATGGGTTAACTCTTGACCTCAATCTTGACCATAAGGTCAAAGATGAGGTCGACGATGGAGCGAGTTAACCCAGAAAATGCCTATAAAGGCACTAGTACTCCCACGCACCGACGGAACACAGCAAGCTGTTTGGCGTCGGACTTCGGTAGGTGGGTGGTCGCGAACCAGACGGCCTACCACACCGCATGAGACCCTAGGGCGACACCTCTGATTCAGAAAAAAATGAAGTGTCGTTGCCTGGGATGGATTACTAGGAGGCAGGTTTTATTTGTGTTTCCTCAGTCGCCTTTTACGACACCCACGGAAAGAGATGGGATGGTGTTATTCTCAACCGATCACCACACGGATGAGACGTTAACAAAGAAGTTTAACTTTAATGGACGTTTCTGCAACTGAGTGCTAGTCTACGTAACTGGTAGCATTAACTTAGTTTGCCATTAGGTATCATTATTGTTAAATAGTTTAATTTTTTAAAACTACACACTCAAAGGCCCAGACTAAGGTTTTCCCTTGTGTCGTGGGTCCCTTGGAAAACACATAAAGACAAACACAAACATCCATGACCCGAGAACAAACATCTGCTTTTTACACAAATGTTTGCGCCGACTGAGGATCGAACCCAGGACCAGCCGATCAAGAGGCAGCGACACTACCACTCGACCAAACCGGCCGTAAATATTTTTTAGAGCTTTAAACCAAAGAAAAACAACATTTTGAAAAAACATTTTCAAATATCGATATGTAACTTACAAGTTAGAACATCACTAAAGTCAGACGGACTGACAGTCGGGCTAATTAAGTATGTGCAACATGATAGGGTAGGGCGGTGATTTACATACGGCCCTGGCTTGAGTCTTCACAATCGTTCTCTAAACTTTGAACGAGGGACGCTTTGGTACAGACCGCAGCACATCAGGTTACCCATTTGCACTACGAAAGCCTGCCAGATCAAGGTCAACAAGGTGCTGCCGTGTGTAAAAAGTCTCATAGAGATTTGATGGGCAGTTTATGTGATGTGATTTTAATCAAAATCCTCGCTTAGGTTCCTATGGCGCCATCTCTTATCTTTTTCTTATTTTGCTAAAAATGGAGACCACGTCTTGGCAAACGTAGTGTAGGACGCCCCCCAGCCAGATGGTCAGATGACCTAAAGAAGATAGCAGGTAGTGGCTGGATGAAAAAAGCGGAGGATCGTGCAAAGTGGCGCACCTTGGGGGAGGCCTATGTTCAGCAGTGGACTGCAATAGGCTGATATGATGATGATGTATGACTCTGCGTTTTTTTTTGAAACATTCCTTCATTCAAAAGTGTTCTTTGCCCCTGAGTTAGATCGTGGTTAAGATTGAATCTATTACTAAAATTAAAGATTAGGTAGAATATTGACAATAATGTATAGACTTTACACGTTCGTGAAAAAGATTTCAACGCGTTCGAGCTCCGAGATGGAATTTAAAAAATCAGCCAAAAAAATCATACACGCTGATTTTCATATTGATTCAGACTTTAAATACATTCACATTACAGTAGAAGTAAAAAAAAACTTCAACAAGTTCTTCCATATGTCAAAACTTAAAATATGACAAAATCAAAACGCGACTGTCACAAAAACAAAAAAGATACATTTTATACAGTTGGAAACAATTAATCGTGTTTATTACACAAAAACAACACGGAAACTCAATCCTATTAGCGTGGACGTGAAAGGTTTCGTGTGCAAATGGAAATAGTTGTGTGTAATTGAAATAGGATTTGCGAGCTTTGGCGGTATGTTGCGAACGTGGGGTCAACGTGGTCGTTTTACCATGACTTTAATCTGAGCAATCCGAATGCCTGAGCTGGCAACACCTGCCAGTAACGGGGAGTTATACATAGTTGCATGTGGCAGTGTGTTTGGAAGTATAATATCGTTATTGTCGACATTAAACTTGCTCTTCTTTAGCAGGGCTAGCATAGGCGTGTAAGATAATTTTATCATGTTGCGCTCATTCTAACTGTTCCGTACTGATGTACTCATTCTTACCGTCCCGTACTGATGTACTCATTTTTACCGTCCCGTACTGATGTACTCATTCTAACTGTCCCGTACTGATGCACTCATTCTAACTGTCCCGTATTGACGTACTCAATTCTAACTGTCACATACTGATGTACTCATTCTAACTGTCCCGTACTGACATGCTCATTCTAACCGTCCGTCCCTTACGATGTATTCATTCTAACTCTCACATACTTACATGCTCATTCTAACCGTCCCTTACGATGTACTCATTTTAACTTTCCCGTCAGTACTTATTTTAATTGTCCCGTTCTAACACTACGCGTTAGAATGAAAGGTTGGATTGAGGTGTGCTGGCATAGCTCAGCATCTGTAAGTATAAACCCGATATTTCGAAGTATCGAATGTCAGAACGTATCTTTCTCTTTCGCTAAACAGATGACGTGACGTGACAGGTATCGTCTTGTCAAACGTCCGATTTTCCGAAGTATGGTATTTTGTAGAATACAATACGATCCTTACTAATATTATAAATGTGAAAGTAGGGATGTTTGTTACGCTTTCACGCAAAAACTACTCAACCGATCATCATAAAACTTTGTACACATATTCTCGAAGGTACTAGAAGTAACATAGGATATTTTTTATTTAAAAAAAAGGTAAAAGTCCACGCGGGCGGAGCCGCGGGCAGAAAGCTAGTATACTATAATTGCAGCCCACAACATACAAAACCAGAAAAATAGGCAATTAATACAGTGCTTTATAATAGATGCCCAAAAAATATTACTGACTCTCAACGCCCAGCTCAAACTATTGGACCTAGAAAGCTGAAATTTTGCACAGAGGCTTCCAGTACGACCAGACCAGCGCTCAGTGACTTTAATTATGACACTCCTATGTGGTATGCACCTGCCCTTATCCTAGGCATTTGCTAATGAAGTCTGCGGCCGCTCACATGTTACTGTCAAATTATTTGCGGCTCACATGCATTCGAGTGCAGGCGATGTTTTAACGCTGCTATCAATGCGTCAGATGCGAATTTATTATCGGTGGTCAGCGATTAACTAATGGGAATAACTGTCTTATGTTTTGTGAGATTTACCATTGTACAATCTACACAGACGTTTAGACAGAGGTCGGCGCATTAAGTTACCACATGCTTGTAAAATCGTTTTTTTTTACAGTAAGAACGATTTTGTAGAAAAATTGAGGCAACCTTATAGGCTAGCCTCTAAACGAAAATGAAATAGTAAGTACTTTAAGTATCCAGTGGTATCCAGAGTGATTGTAAAGAACCTGTTTACCATTGGGGAGACTTTATCTTAGTCTCCTCATGAAAATTAACAACTTTTACAAATGAATCTATATGAAATCTTTCAAATATATGAAAATTTTCAACTTGTCGTACTATGTCAATCAGCTAACCGCTCCAATAGTATGAAGAGGTGAATTTAAAAAAAATGTTTTGACTTGTTTCTTTGGGAAAAGTTGTTCAGTTTAGTGGGCTTATTCATATCCTTACTTTTCTCTAGCAAATTTAGTTTTTTGTTAGCAAAAATCGAAACAGTATTGTACCAACTTGTATTCGAAAGAAAAAAGCGCAGCGCAGTATTTCTGTGTAAAGTAAAAAGAAATGCCACGAGAAGATCGCTTTCATTAAGCACGAAAAAGCAACTTTATTGGTTTAACTGCAAACCAAATCTTCTCATGACGTGTGACATTAAAAATACAAATTCTGCTAACAATACGGCAATAAAATTCTTCGACGTCGATTACATGTGGATTTAATGACGTGAACAATGTTTACTGAACATACACAACGAAATATAGATCCAGGTTTAAATATTCCTTCAAAAATCAGTCTTAAAGCTATTACCATAAGAACTGTCTGTATAGGCGTCGTCGTTAGCAACAATGTAGATTGTTCGAGCCAGTAATTATTATTTCGCTCTCTATAAGTAAACTCGGCTCAGGTAATTTTAAATCCTGAGTTTTTGTTGTATACCAGTCGCACGGAACGCAAGTAAATAATTCTTTTTATGACTGTTTGTTCTTAGGATTGTTTCGATTGAGGGAGAGCCGTCGGTTGCAACGAGAAATATGAGATCGAATATAAAATGTAGGCGTGCGGCAGGAAAAGCAACAAATCTCCTTTTTAACGTTATAGTGAAATTAAAGCGAAATATAGTACCTACTTAAAAAAAAGCTACACAAACACCATGTCAAAAAGGTGGTGCCTACTGATAAGTAGGTAGGTACTTTTCCACGTTAAAGAAGCAACTGCATTGCTAAAAGTTTTATTATTTTTTACAACGCCACACATTCAAATGTTCATTCCTCACACTAAAGTTTTCTATAGGGTGACTTTAAATTAGCTAGCGAAACTTCAGGAATCGGTATTCCTCATGAAAATAAACAACTTTCAGTATGAATCATATATGAAATTCTCAGAAAAAAAATTGGGCTTCTCATACATAGGCAATCAGTTGATCGCACAAGTTGTATATAGAGGCGATTTTTTTTAATATTTCGCCCTATGTTTTGTTTGATGGACCGCTCGTCTTTCGAAAATGAATTTTCTTAGAGGGGGGGGTTTCATCACGATGTTTTCCTTGAACTTTGAGCAAGCTATCATCTATCTATATCTATACATATTATAAAGAGGCAAGATTTGATTGTTTGTTTGTTTGCATCGAATAAGCTCCGAAACTACCGATTTGAAAAATTCTTTCACCATTAGAATCCTACATTATCCGGGATGGACATAGGGTACATGATTTTACCGAATTCCCACGGGAACGAAGTCCCGCGAACGAGCATTTCCGTGCTTCGGAGGGTACGTTAAGTTGTCGGTCCCGGCCGTTGTCGATTGACTACAGTCGTTAAAACCAAGTCAGAGGCCATTGTGCATGCGGTTTGAAAACTCTGACATCAGGGTTAGCCAAGTTCGCCCACACTTGACTATATCTACACGGTAAGAAGAAGAAGTAAGTATTATAGTAACTAAAACCCATCGGGTATCGTTGTCGCGGTTAAGTATGTACTTGTAACGACCACGAAGTTTATGTATAAATGCAATTTGCACATTCTCGCTGGGAACCCGTTTCCTTTGGATATCTAGATAACAAAATGCGTGGAATGTTGATGATATTCTAAATGCCAGTGAAACTACTGTAAATATAAGGCTATACGATGCGATGACATGGGATCTGAATTTGGAAATAAGATTGTAGTCATGGTTACCTTTAATTTTTTTATTGTATACACACATACATTTGACGGCTGGTTTGGTCGAGTGGTAGTGACGCTGCCTCTTGATCGGTGGGTCCTGGGTTCAGTACCCATTCGGGGCAAATATTTGTGTAAAAAGCAGATATTCGTTCTCGGGTCATGGGTCTTCTTCTTATCGTGTAGGTATAGTCAAGTATGTGGCGAACTTGGCTAAGCCTAGTGTCAGAGTTTTCAAACCGCACAATGGCCTCTAACTTGGTTTTAACGACTGTAGTCAGTCGACAACAGCCGGGACCGACAGCTTAACGTGCCCTCCGAAGCACGGAAACGCTCGTGATAAATTTCCACTTTGGTCACCCATCAGGTTCCCTGCCTCTGTGTACGTTGCTTTACCTCACTGACCGGTTGAGATCGGCGAGAGCCACTGGGCTATGGGTCATGGGTGTTCGTGTTTGTCTTTATGTGTGTTCCAAGGGACCCACGACACAAGGGAAAACCTTAGTGTGGACCTTTATGTGTGCAGCGTTTATTATTTATTATTATTATATATATAAAAGGATATGTACAACGGCGAGCTTAATTCAAGCAATGAGTTTTCTTCCAGCTAACCTATGTGAGAGGGAGAGGCAGTTGAAGGGGGCAAGGGTGTATGTACCAAGACAAGAGTGAAGGTTATAGATAAGATAGATTATACTATATGTCACTGGAAAACTGTAATCCCCTAAGAATTATCTTTTATCCCCGGCATCCTCTAGGGACTTCGTTCTTATGGGAATTCCGTAAAATTATACCTTATTCCTTGCCTATGTTATAAAAGGAACATTTGGGTTTGGGCTGGGCGTTGATGAGTCTATTCAATTCAAAATATCTTTGTTTTAGTGAACCATAACTTGTTACTTAAAATAAGTCAATAACGTTTTGTTTTTTATATAACACCTGCTCGTCAATGTCATATTATGTGTCATGCAAATCTAACCTAAAGTAAGTCATTAGATCCCCACGGTCTAGCCGGGTCGTAATATTGTACTGAATTTCATTATGACAAACCGGGTTATTATGAGATTTGAATTTTTAATGCAATCGACATAGAGTTATACGACCTCCTCGTAACCCATGACCACACGTCAAAATTGGCATGAAAACTTATCATAGAAACCTGCTCCAAGAATTTCGAAAACTGGCCACTACCGAATAAAAAAATAAAAAAGGCGCTAAAGTGCAAATCGCTCGCTGTGTTGTTTTTCCAGTTTCAATTTCAAGAAAAAGGTCAAGTGAAAGTGATGATGACAGTGATCTGACTCCAGAGTGCATACAATCCGAAGCCTCTAGCATTATTGGAATTTTACTAATTGTTTCTAATTGTATAACTTTTTATTGCCTCGTAGTGGTTATATAAAGTAGAGTATGCAACGAGGGGATAATGGTGTATTTGCCTTGGACGATCTTGAACCCCTCGAACTCAGTATTCTAGCCATAACTCCCTCGCTTCTCTCGGGAGTTAACTCTGTACCTCCCTCGCTTCGCTCATGAGTTAACCCTAGAATCCCTCGTGCTCGGGGTTCAATATAGCGCCCGTGACAAAATACACTGCTTTATCCACCCCTCGTTGCATAATCTACTATTTTAGTCTATGTATGTTTGCAAAGGTGCAGTCTTTCCTCGAGAAAAACAGACAAGAATCTCGACTATTACTCATAAAAAAAATTATTACAATTATTCTTATTGCCTAATAGTAGATTAAGCAACAAGGGGATAAAACAGTGTATTATGTCACGGGCAGCATATTGAATCCTGAGCGAAATGAAGGATTCTGTAGTTCATTCCCGAACGTAGTGAGGGAATTAAGATGTTAATTCCCGAGCGGAGCGAGGGAATTATGTTAAGAATCCTGAATGAAGCGAAGGATTCAAGTCTTCCAAGACTAAGACACTTTTATCCCCGAGGAGCTTACTTTACTTTATACATCTACTGTGAGGTTAAATAAAAAAGAAATCATAAATTAATCCCATCAATAATGTTTTGAGCCTCCGTTTCTATATCAGAGTCGCTGGAATTACCTACATACTGGACTTTTTTTTAGATTTATTAAAAAAGCTTACCAAAAAATTTAGTAATTCACGGTAAAAATCACAGATCCAAAATCACCGACGACGTTTTCTTATAATATTTAGTTCCGTAGGCAAAGGAAAGTCAATAGCTAAGACATACAGCCAAGTTTTTATAATAATTATTTTTAATAAAAGTAAAATCTCTTTGATGTGTCAAATTTTATAGTTAAAATCTCCTTGGACCAAGGAAGTTAAGCCTTCAATAGCTTTGTTTTTTTTCGAAATTATTTTTGATAGGAGTTTTTGTTGAAATTTTGGCGTTCCATATTTAAATGTCATTAATGCCCAAGGGAAGTTCCATACAATTTTATTTCCCTTAAGCTTTAATGGCTTACTTTTAAATATAGAATACTTGACGTATAATACGTGCTCCAGATGCAGGTGGTGTAAAAAAAAATTTTGAGTCATTGAGTCAGGATCTACAATTTTATATATTAAGAAGATTTCCAACACTGAAGTATGCTATTGCATCGCGTTTGAAAGTTTAAAGGAATTCACAACTTATTTTATAGGTGCACATTATGAAAAGTATATTTTAACAGATTTTAAAGCTCGCTATCGGAGGTAGGCGGCTTTCTTTGCACAAAGTTGATCGCCTTTTGGCGTAATCCGGGTATCTAATGCGATCAGAGTAAAGTCAAAGTGGCTTTGGATTGGGGACTACTGTTTTGTATTTCGACTTTTATTCGCTTTAAAATTCTGTATAGCTAACATAGACGCGTCGCATAATTTTAAATCCCCGACAAGAAAAGAGGTTTGACGTGTGTAGTGTATCTGTGTGTCTGTCTGTGGCATCTTAGCTCCTAAAAGGATAAATATAACGATTTTGATTTGGTTGTTTTGCTTGAAAGATGACGTTATCGCGATGGTTCTTAGCTACATTGTGTCAAAATTGGTTCAGCAATTTTTTTTTTAAATTTTAGATTTATGTTATGTCGATGTCATTCTGTCTGTTCCGTACTGACGCTGCGAGATAAAACGAGAGGGTGGAAAGAGACAAATATGACAAAACTATCTCACACGTCCATGTTAGTTGTGCACGGGATGCTTTCAGGTCATTAGGAAGCGGAAGGTAGAGCATTCATTTCTTTATCTACACTAATATTATAGAGAGGAAAGATTTGGTTATTTGTTTTTTTGCATTGAATAGGCTCCGAAACAACTGGACCGTTCCGTCGGTGCGTAGGAGTACAAGTGCCTTAATAAGACATTTTCTGGGTTAACCTTGCTCCATAGTCGACCTCATGACCTTGGTCCAGATTGAGGTCAAGAGTTTACCCATCTTATAATAAAAAAAGACCGATTCGAAAAAAAATTTCACCATTACATTGTTACATTATCTATCCCTCAGTAACATAGGCTATTTTTTGTCAAATTCCCACGGATACGAAGTCCCGGGCGGAATGCTAGTAATTTATATATGTAAGTACTATGCATGATCGTGCGGAACCCTTCAGACACTACGAAAATGTTTGCGTGATCTCTATTTTTACTTTCTTGAGTCTTTATTGTCTTTACCTTCATTGAAGTTATGGTTTACTCCACTTTAATTGCCACTTTTAATATTCTTTTGCTCAGCCGAAGGACTTTAGCATGCAGTTTAAAATAAGTGCACCATTTTACCTAATTACGAAGACGTTAAAGCCTAAGCCTATCAGTGCAGACTCATAAAATCTAAATTATTTGCTTTTTACAGCTTAAAGTTATAGATACTAACGCTTTATATCAATAATAAGTTTATTGTCTATTTATGAGGTGTAAAAGAAGGGTAAATGAGGTTCGAAAGTTAAATAAGTTAGTGTTAATTCGCCTAGCGTTTATTTCCCTTCCAATAATTTAATGGATTATAGAAAGTTGTGCTTGATTCACGATGGCTACTTCACTAACCAATGGGGTCTTATTTGCGGTGGAATGATAATTGTGACCACTTCATCTGTTCAAGTGGCGAAATGTAGTATTATCTTAACCTCATAGATTTAATGACCTAAAGCAGGGGGCACCAAATCGCGGACTGCCGACCCATTTTGTGCGGACCGCAAGAACACCGCAACTTGCACTTCAGAGCACGTAATTTAATAAAAATACCTTTGTTATTTCCGTAATTACAATTGTTTTATAAAAAAACTTTTCTATAAAATGGACCGCGATGGTGATTTCATTTCTTCAAACGGACCCCGAGCAAAAGTAATTCGTGACAACTGACCTAAAGTGGGGTCACCATTGCCAACTGAATGTTAAGTTGCTAGGTAGTTAGCAACTTAACGTATAGTTAGCAGTGGCGCTGCTTTTCGGGGTGGTTGTCATCAAGTGTATGAAGTTTCGATAGTTTTATGCCAACTATACCTTGACTGGGGACACCGCTGCTAACTGAGTGTTAAGTTGCTAGGTAGTTAGCAACATAACGTATAGTTGGCAGTGGCGCTGCTGGTCGGGTTAGTTGTCATCAAATGAATGAAGTTTCGATAGTTTTATGCCAACTATACCTTGACTGGGGACGCCGCTGCTAACTGAATGTGAAGTTGCTAGGTAGTTAGCAACATAACGTATAGTTGGGAGTGGCGCTGCTTTTCGGGGCGGTTGTCATCAAGTGTATGAAGTTTCGATAGTTTTATGCCAACTATACCTTGATTGGGGACGCCGCTGCTAACTGAATGTTAAGTTGCTAGGTAGTTAGCAACTTACCGTATAGTTGGGAGTGGCGCTGCTTTTCGGGGCGGTTGTCATCAAGTGTATGAAGTTTCGGTAGTTTTATGCCAACTATACCTTGACTGGGGACGCCGCTGCTAACTGAATGTTAAGTTGCTAGGTAGTTAGCAACTTACCGTATAGTTGGGAGTGGCGCTGCTTTTCGGGGTGGTTGTCATCAAGTGTATGAAGTTTCGGTAGTTTTATGCCAACTATACCTTGACTGGGGACGCCGCTGCTAACTGAATGTTAAGTTGCTAGGTAGTTAGCAACTTACCGTATAGTTGGGAGTGGCGCTGCTTTTCGGGGCAGTTGTCATCAAGTGTATGAAGTTTCGATAGTTTTATGCCAACTGTACCTTGACTGGGGACGCCGCTGCTAACTGAATGTTAAGTTGCTAGGTAGTTAGCAAGTTAACGTAAAGTTAGCAGTGGCGCTGCTTTTCGCTGCGGTTGTCATCAAGTGTATAAAGTTTCTATAGTTTTATGCCAACTATACCTTGACTGGGGACGCCGCTGCTAACTGAATGTTAAGTACAATTGTTTTATAAAAAATGTTTTCTATAAAATGGACCGCGATGGTGATTTCATTTCTTCAAACGGACCCCGAGCAAAATTAATTGGTGACCCCTGACCTAAAGTGGGGCCACCATTGCCAACTGAATGTTAAGTTGCTAGGTAGTTAGCAATTTAACGGTTAGCAGTGGCGCTGCTTTTCGGGGCAGTTGTCATCAAGTGTATGAAGTTTCGATAGTTTTATGCCAACTGTACCTTGACTGGGGGCGCCGCTGCCAACTGAATGTTAAGTTGCTAGTTAGAACCACTTAACGTACAGTTGGCGGTTGTCACAAAGTGTATGAGGTTTCGATAATTTTGAATTTTTCCATCTGAAGGGATAAAATAGTCATCATTGTCATTGAATCACCATTGGTTAGTGAAGTAGACGTCCAGTTTAGTCGACAACCTGCGTTGCGTAGCCTTTGAATAATAAATGTGTGGCTTATAAAACAAAAAAGTGTACTGTAAAGTAAACATAAAAAATATTTATAGTGACATTTTATAAGCTTTTCATTTACTTACAATGTTACCCTCATCCGATCGAGCTTAGATATTTTATATACGTAGATATATGAAAATCAAATAAAAGGGTTTGCTGAGAAAAATACGAAAAAAAGTTAGTTTTAAAAATGTTTTTTAACAATTTACTTATTTTCAGTATTAAGTAGAGATTAATTACACGTTTTATAATACGGCACGGAGGGCCTTAATGAGTGATCTAGAAAACAAAATCTTTTCTATGATATTTTCCATAGTATCGTTTCTTTTCTATTATTGTTTTGATTATTGACGCAATTATTGTCCTATTTCAGAAGACGACCATCAATTAAAAGAATATTTACGCTAATGGCGAATTAACATACTTAATACTGGCTATAGACTTCAACGATTATTTTTTACATAAAAAAACCGGATGCATTGAATGTTCAAATATTAAAAGAATAATATGAGAATAATAAAATAAATGCATTAAATTAAAACTATCAAAACACACCTCTTAAACATAGCTAACGACAAATGAAGCAGAAACTCAGAACATAAAGTGAAATTAAAATAAAAAAAATTGTAAAATACAAAACAAGTTAAAAAACCTTCCAAAAAAAACATCATAGCTCCTAAACGAATGCATCGAAATCGGTGCATTCGTTTAGGAGCTACGATGTTACAAACAGATACACAGATACAGAAACACATCAAACTTATAACATTTCTCGTTTTTGTCGGGGTTTTAAAAGTACCTAGTAAGACGTCAGGGAAACTATTGGAATGTCCATATTAGAGTAAAATGCGTCTTTAGTAGGGGTATTAATGCAGAAATGCGTAAATATCCGTCTACTGGACGTCGGTCTGTGTCGGTACTCTGCCCCGCCGCGCTACTGGCAGCTATAAAATACTAAATGTGCATTAAACTTACGTTTGCCTCCGATAATTATTATCTTAACGTCTACTGGGTTCGTCGCAGACATCAAAATGCTAATTTTATTATTGACTCGATCCGATAAGTAGTTCCAAACCTAACTCTTGCTGTTTTACGATGATTCTCTTTAAAGCTTACAGCACTGACTAATTGGTTGAAACGCCTTTTTTTTACATTTACCAGTAAAACTTTAGTTGCACCCTCTTTCTGCCTTGACAAAGCGAAAAAACATATTCCTACAGAAGTCGATTTCTTTCGGCTTCTATAATCAAGGTATTCTGACTTTTTCTAAGTTGAGACGAACACGCGTTATATTACTTTTCAATTTATATTCATATTGCGCTTAATGCGAGCTTCGTATAGATATATTTAAGTTTGTTTGCAATTTTTAGAGAAAACTAAGATAGATAATATCTTTATTTACACACAGTTAAACAAACTACTAACAGCAAAACAAAACAAAACAAACTACAACTTATAACTAATAATTATTAAAACTAAAATAAAGGAAACACTGTGTATAAAAGGGTGCTGACTCAGCGTGTGCTGCTGTTACAGCTAAAACTAGTTAGTAGATAGAACGCGTTTTTCCTAGTTAGAACTAGTTTTTACTTAATGCCTTTGTTAATACTAGAATTGACTAATGTCTGAATCAAATATCAGTTAAAACTAGTTTCTGCAAGACAAAACGCGTTTTCCCAAAGCGAGTCAGTTACAACTGTTCCGACCGAGGTTAGAGTTCATCATACCTTATTCTGATTGGCTTGAGGTTATGTTGTGGGTTATGTTGTTGTTGTGCTTACCGTTTAACGCAACCAAAGTGTTTTCCTGGCACTTCGCCGCCCGCTCGCCCCCCCTCCCCCCCCGCGGAGATTAAATCGGGGCAGAAACTGTAGGTTAGGTTTGTTAGTAGCCTAGCCTAGCAGAAAAGACTTTGGTTGCGTTAAACGGTAAGCACAACAACAACATAATCCACAACATAACCTCAAGCCAATCAGAATAAGGTATGATGAACTCTAACCTCGGTCGGAACAGTTTTAACTGACTCGCTTCGGGAAAACGCGTTTTGTCTTGCAGAAACTAGTTTTAACTGATATTTGATTCAGACATTAGTCAATTCTAGTATTAACAAAGGCATTAAGTAAAAACTAGTTCTAACTAGGAAAAACGCGTTCTATCTACTAACTAGTTTTAACTGTAACACTGCCACAGGACAACGCTGTTCTTCCGTCAGCACCCGTAAGCGACCGTGTCCAAGCGGTACCAAGCAAATAAAAAAATAATTGTGTGTATGTGTGCGCTTGTGTGTGTGTGAGTATGGGTGCGTGGTGTGTATATAATTTCTTCTGTGAAAATGAAGGAGTGACGTGTAATTGTGTTTAATATAAAAGCTGTAATTAAATAGAAATGAATGATAATGGAATGTATACTTGATTAATAGAAATATAAAATATTAAAATGAAAATTGATTTGATTAATATTAATACATACTGAGTCGTAATTTACGCGACTCGTAAACCGTAGTAATTTCCGGTATCAGCATATCTTTACTCTGGAATAAATGCTTACTTGGATGTCTGAGCTTCTATAAGACACCTTTATTTTAGCTGTTTACTATATTGTTATTGTTATTCTTTACTCGTTACACGCTTGTTTGCGGCGCGTGCGCTAAAAATCCTGCACTCACGAGTGTGCAAGAATCGCGCGAAGGTTTAATTAACAGTCTATCATAAAATAAATCACAAGACGTAAGTAATATTATAGGCTAAACTCCGATAAATTCAGGAACTAATACAAGCGATTTGCTTCAGCCACCTCTACCGTATCAAAATCGTCTCGGCCACAGAACACAATGGGGTATTTACATAAATAAGCTCAGTAAACCTTTGCTCCCCTTACAAATGAATTAACAAATGTCCACGCCGTGGTAATGTCCTGTATAAAGTACCAACTTTATTAAACTTACTATAATAAGTTGTATTTACTGCCTTTCGCTACGACTTAGGCTTTGCTTTAAGTTAGTTTCCTTGAAGAGTCAATCACACTCGTGTACAGGCTGTTGCATAACATAGTATTACAATTTTCAGGGATAGTTAAATGAGAGGACATAATAGGTCTTTACCTATGAAATTGCCGTTTTTCATACAATGTTTTTGGAAAACTGAATTTTCCATACTAACGTTTTTGGATTTTTTTACAAAATTTTGTGGGAAGGTTTGGACAACATTAAGTTAATTTTCACCATACTCACTTTATTGAAAGTTGTAACTGTAACAACGGTACAGCAAAAATAAGCAATGAAGCGGGCAACGGATGAAACTTTTATTTGAGCTTCTTTTTCAGCAAATAAATCTAAAGTAAATATGTATTAAGGTTTTAAATAAAAAACTATTTGAGTAATAGCTGTTCAATCAAATAAATTACGAATAAAATAGAGGTTGGGAAAAAATCGGCAATTTCATAGGTAAAGACCTATGAAATTGCCAATGTTGTAATCGATTAGTATGCTTTCTGCTGTATTTGGTAAAGACAGGGTTATCTTTAATTTGGCCGAAATCTCTTTTATTGTCTTTCTTTCATTAAAAAACTTTTAAAAAGTATCAACCGTGGGTATTATGTCAGCGCTAAATTGTTGCAGACTTTGCGTTGATCTGAGTTTCTCGCGTAAATATGGGCATATTATATACATAATAAAATTATACAAAACTAAATTTGAGTCTCCATTAACTCAATTTTACGAACTTTAAAATACTTTTTCCACTATTTTAAGGTTCGTAAAATTGTGTTAAACGCTGGTTGGAGAGAGTAAGCGTTGACATTGCAGAGTAGAGTAATGAATAAAAATTATCAATGCTACCTGCCAACTACTCCTTCCTCTCAAATACTCAATGGGTTGGCTGGAAGAAATCCCCTTGTGGGATAAGTCCGCCTTTGTACTGTTTTTCTTATAATGTGTTTTGTGTAACTTATGCTCATGTACAATAAAGAATAAATTTATACATACATACACAGAAGATTATTTTAAAAAATCGAAATAATATGAATGCAGTTTGTGTAATGGAGTAGAATATGTATATCTACTAACACATAATTAAATGATATGTATACGCTAATATGAGGTGTAGAAGCTACTAACAAAGTATAATATAAGTACCCAATTTGGTTTCGCGATCACGTAAGATATAATGTAGTTTGCTAAATTGCTAAATATTTGTAGTTTCCTTCCATGTAGAGAAGGGTGACTTTAATGCACATGCCACCAAGCTCAATTTAAATATTTATGTTTAACTTCAGGGAAAATCTATGTTTATAAAATAGAAGCTTTATTGGTTCGCGTTCACATAAAATTACAGTGAAACCGGGAAATAGAATTCTCATGTGGCGACGCGACGCGGTGTGACCATAAACAATAATGGTAGTGTTATGTGCTTTCCTTTATGAAATGGTGATTAAAACACCGTTGTGTGATAAAAGAGTTCAAAAATCAACTTATAGAGTAATTATAGCTCAATGACTTATAAATGTCACAGTTAAAACCCATTTTTCGTTAGAACTCGTTTTCCCTAGTTAAAATTAGTTATTACTTAATGCCTTTGTTAAAACTAGAAATAATCAGTTAAAACTAGAATTTACCACTGACATATTTGATTTTCAGATAAAACTAGTTGTCACATCGAGCTATAGTTAAAACTATCACTCCCCCCCCCCGCGGAGATTATATCGGGGCAGAAACTGTAGGTTAGGTTAGGTTAGGTTAGAACTGCGACCCCCAATGCACGAGCCGAGCGAGCGAAGCGAGTGTGCCGCGGCAGCGGCCGGCGAAGTGCCAGAAAAGACTTTGGTTGCGTTAAACGGTAAGCACAACAACAACATAACCCACAACATAACCTCAAGCCAATCAGAATAAGGTATGATGATCTCTAACCTCGGTCGGAACAGTTTTAACTGACTCGCTTCGGGAAAGCGCGTTTTGTCTTGCAGAAACTAGTTTTAACTGATATTTGATTCAGACATTAGTCAATTCTAGTATTAACAAAGGCATTAAGTAAAAACTAGTTCTAACTAGGAAAAACGCGTTCTATCTATTAACTAGTTTTAACTGTAACATATATATATATATATATTAACCTCTCAAATGCAGGATTGGTATTCGACAACTTGATTATAATTTATACGAAACTAGCTATCCGCTCGCGACTTCGTTCCCGGTGGACTTTCTTTTTTTTTTGTGAATCTAAACCATCCTTAAATCCACTTGAACCCATACAAAAAAAATCATTAAAATCGGTTCAGCCGTTTAGGAGGAGTTCACTACACGTACAGAAGAATTATATAAGTATACATATAAAGATAACGTATTTCAACCCCCGACAAAAACGAAGGATATTATAAGATTGACGTGTGTATCTGTATGTCTCTATCTGCGTACATATGTTGTGGCATCGTAGTTCCTAAATGCATAGACCGATTTCAATGCGGATTTTTTTGTTTTAAAGCTGACGTAATAAATATGGTTCTTAGCTATATTTGATCAAAATTAGCTCATCCGTTTAAAAAGTTATAAGCAATCAAAAAAACATTTTTTTAGTTTAAGGCCCGTATTACAGAATGCATTTCAGACGACTATACTCAAGTAGCAGTCGTCTTTGTCATTTTTATAGTGAGAGGAAGAGATCAGTACTTAAGCATAAACCAAAACTTAAGTTTCCTCCTGTAATACAGGCTTTAGAGTTTAATTTTCACTAAACAGCTTTATATTAATCAACTATGATAGGCTTGAGTAGCAAGCTGAGGCCAAAAGTGTAACAAGCTGAAGTGGCAGTGGGCTGGCCATGTCTGTCGCAGAACCGACGAGTGTTGGAGTAGACAGGTTCTCGAATGGAGACCACGTCTTGGCAAACGTAGTGTAGGACGCCCCCCAGCCAGATGGTCAGATGACCTAAAGAAGGTAGCGGGTAGTGGATGGATGAAAACAGCGGAGAATCGTGCAAAGTGGCGCACCTTGGGGGAGGCCTATGTTCAGCAGTGGACTGCAATAGGCTGATATGATGATGATAGGCTTACCTTGCATTTCATAGCCAGCACAAGCTGATACCGGTGCGCTGTGAGGGCATCCTTGTAAGATCCTTGGCTGAAGAAAGCAGCGCCCAGGTTGCCATGAGCTCGGCATTCTCCAGCAGTGTCTCCGAGAGACTTGGCCACCGCTAAGTCCTGCTGCATGTAGTTTATTGCTGCATCCAGTTGACTTAGAGCCCAATGGGCTGATGATAGGGCGCTGAATACTGAACCCCTGAGGAAAAGATAGAAACAATCGATTTTATATTCATACACTCAAGTCTATAATCTCTATTGGGGTAGGCAGAGCACCTTATGGGTTCTAGAGCAGTCGATGCCACGTTTGATATACCTTCATAACTCAGCATTCAGACGCAAGCGATATAAATAAATAAATAAACGTTAAATAAACGGTACACACTCAAAGGCCGTGTGAGTCCCCGGCAGAGTAAGCCGTGTGAGTCCCCGGCAGAGTAGAATAGGACCACCCTCTTTCTTGCCGAGATGTCGTACAAGGCGACTAAGGTAAATATGCAAGCGAGTTCATCTGCACACAGAGAAGGAAAACTCTGCAATTATATCAAAACCCTCGCCAACCCGTCTGCCAAGCGTGGTGAGTATGGTATTTACCTCATGTTATCGAGGGAGGCCCGTGCCCCAGCAGTGGGGACGTATATGGGCTGATGAAGATGAAGACTCAAAGGCCCACACTAAGGTTTTCCCTTGTGTCGTGCGTCCCTTGGAACGTACACAAAGACACGAACACCCACGACCCGAGTACAAACATTTGTATTTGCCCCGACCGGGAATCGAATGCAGGACCCATCGATTAAAAGGCAGCGTCACTACCAGACGACCAAGCCGGCTTTCAAAGAAATCGGCTAGAATGCAATAACAAACTATTTTTGCACCTAGACACATTTGCAAATATACAGAATAAAACACACATAAGTCCGTAGAACACGACTCAGACTCTGATCTATACTTAAGTAGCAGTCGTCCTTGTTATTTTGATAGTGAGAGAAAGATACAATCAATACTTAAGTATAGATCAAGACTTGAGTCTCCTTCTGTAATACAGGCCATACTGTACTTCATATTGAAAATAATCCTTTCCGACATTGATTAAACATTCCTTTGTCAGTCATTTTTAAACCGATTAACAATTCTGTCCCGTTGTCGCGCCGGGAATCGAACCCGGGGCGACGAAACCCACACCTCGAGGAGATGCTTATCTGAATGTGATTGATCGGAGCTATACCATAACGCACAGATTACATACTGTAGACACGGAATAATCAAAATGTTCAATATGTAAAAAGATAGGGTCAGCAGAAATGAAACCCTTCCGGGACATGGCTGTTCACATGACTAAACATCCAAAACGGTGAAAGATTAGCGCCGAATAGCTCAGAAAACTTATTTCGATACGTTAACAATTATGTCTTACGTGTAGAGGTGAAGTTTTCTTTTTTTTTCTAAAGTTTATATAGGTTCGGCTCTGTTAGAAAGCCGACATAAACGTGCATTTTTATTTAATTTTATTATAATTGGGTAAATTTTTAAGTTTTTGTGGTCTCCAATGCCTTCTCCAATAGTTGGTATCTATTCTGTTTAGATCTGTGTAGTGTGTCGATACGGAAAGGGACCTATTCTGAGTGTTAACGATACACCCCCAGTGAACCGTTTCACGAGAGATCCAGAGATAAGATTACCGGAGACAAATATTATCATTAAAACTGTGAGATTTACAAATATGTTTTATTGAAACGGGTTAAATGAGACGTATCGTATTAATTTTCTGATGTTTTTAATTAATTTGTCCCTAATAAGACATTTACATTTATTAGAAGCAAAAGAAACGAAATTGAGTGTGCCCCTGTGACACTGTTAGAATCGATAGTAAAAAGTAACCGAAGTTTTTGCTGTGTTATGGCCGAAAGGCTGACAACTTACCACCTTTTTAAGTCATGCCAGCTTTTAGCTCTGTTCTCGTGAGAATTTCGGGAATGACTCATACAAATAAACCTTCCTCTTGAATCACTTCGACCATAGGTGAAAACCATATGAAAATCCTGTCGGTAGTATTTAAGTTTATGCCGCCAAAGTCTGATAAATCAGACAATTTTTTTTTACTTTAATATCGTTCACCAAGCGTTCGCCATACGCCAGAATATTTTAAAAATAAATTTTTTTTCATGTCGTGGCGTGTGATGGGCGATTTTGACGAAAACTCTTGGCGCTAAAAGGGTTAAGCCCAGTCGCAGAAATGTCTATTAAAATAAATACTACTTTAAAATCGTACAGTTACTTTCCATCTTGTTGACGTAAGCAAGGACGGAATTACATTTAAAGAAGCTTTAACTTCAGTATAACACTAAGATTTCTAATACAGAAGTCTTGATAGTTATATTTTGCTTAGATGTAAAAGAAGGACAAACAGACACAGAATAAGAAACATTCAGTATTTTTATTAAACATTATATCACATTTATTCCTAAAGCTTTTTAATATTAAAACAGTGTTCCTGAGTTATCTGCAGTAAAAACAAGTAAAAGCTATAAAATGTCCGAATCTCAGAATACGCTTAGCTTAGGACCCTCGGTGTGAAGGTGTTAATAAGCGACTTGTCAAGTTTCAAATCCCATAATATAAATGAGATACGGTAGGTGACCAATCGGTTGCAAAAACTTTAAAAATAAATAAATAAATGCTACACACTCAAAGGCCTACACCAAGGTTTTACCATGTGTCGTGGGTCTCTCGGAACATACATAAAGACAGCCACAAACACCTTTGTCCCGAGCACAACCGTCTGTTTTTTACACAAATATTTGCCCCGACTGGGAATCGAACCCAGTCAACAAGACGGAAAGTGACCACCCCGTCTTGTTGACTGGGTTCGAATATGATATTTTAAGTTGCATTAATTTTTATTGAAGTCTCCGCAACTGAGTTTCTTACTGATAAAGAAAATAAATGTAGCAAAGTAACCTAAGGACCGTAGGTCGAAATATGAAAAAAAATCCACCTCTCCATAATACAACTTGTGCGATCCATGATCCATACAATTTTTTTTTGATAATTTCAAATGGGCTCCTTGGAGAAATTTGTTAACTTGACTAGTTTTAATGGGTTATTCACTTTCGTGGAGAGCATCACACACTTGTTCTTCTTAACAGATAGTCAAGTGTGTGGCAAACTTGTCTCACCCTGGTGTCAGAGTTTTCAAACCGCACAATGGCCTCTGACTTAGTTTTAACGACTGTAGCAAATCGACAACAGCCGGGACCGGCTAACGCGAAAGCTTCGCTAAGTAATTTTTGAGTCACCCCATATAAAAAAATAATAATTCTTTATTTAGACAAATCCTTACATGTAATAATCGGGGCTTCCCAGTAAGTAGTCATAGACACTTGTGATGGGAATGCCTCGCTCTTCCAGGTATACAATATATTCTAGGATATTCAGAGTGAGTTTACATTACTATTAACTTATAATTATAATAAAAAGTAGATACCTAATTAAGTAACAAGGTGTGGGTGTGTTGAAGTATGTGTGTGTATTTGTAATAGTGTAGTATGCGTGTATTTATGTGTGCTTGGGGTATAACTACGGTAACTTAATTTGAATCAGTACTGTCTAATCTATGTACATTCCGAATCGCCTGGGTAGGCCGTGATTCATGGCATGGACCACAAATTAAAATATTTATCTCAAATTATTTTAATCGGTTTCACACGAGCTATTTAACCGGATTTTCTTGGCTGCATCGTTGTTTGTTTTTCACCCTAATTATAATTTATTGGGCGATTTCTATTCGTAATGATAATGTTGCGACGCGACGCTCTTCTCCGGTGAAATTTTAGTTTTTAGATCTTCGGTGAGACTCGTTATAAATGTCCGCCTTTGCATAAGTCCGACTTTGCATATATGTACATATATGTATGTAATATCTTTTGTATTAGACTGTAAGAGTTTGCAATAAAGAGTTTACATACACACATAAAAATGTCACCGTAGCATTGTCAAACCCATAATATTGTAATTTGACTTTGTAAGATTATAATTTCTCAGTACTTTGTGAACTGCCCCATTTTATCCCCATTGACAGACTTTTTTATCATATGAATGCAACCTAATGTAATCGAACCTAAAAAAACCTAACCTAAATCTAATAAAATCCTTACTAATATTATAAATGCGAAAGTAACTCTGTCTGTCTGTCTGTCCGTCTTTCACGCCTAAACTACTGAACCGATTTTGATGAAATTTGGTACAGAGATAGATTAGAGCATGGGAAAGGACATAGACTACATTATATCCCACAGTTGGGTACGAGATGACCTGTAGTCCACGCGGCGGAGCCGCGGGCGGAAAGCTAGTAATTTATGTTTGGTTTGCTCTTCTGTGTATGTGTCATAAAAATAGAATTAGAAATGTCTGATTCGAGCAAGCTGTATGTATCGGTATGTAAACTTTTTATTGCAAACATATGGGTGATAACAGTTTCAAGGCTAGCTTACAGAAAAAGCAAACAAATTAGACAAATTCGTTGACTTCCAAAGTTATCAGCAATGTTCAGTGATATGCAAAAATTGAATGTTTTTGGAATTATCAATAAGACTGTCTATGTACCTCTCTATATTTTTATTTCTAATGTTTTTGTGTGCAGAAATTAACAATGTTTACGTATATTATCTAAATATATAAAAGGAGAAACTGACTGACTGACATATCAACGCACAGCCTAAACGGCTAAACGTAGGCACTTGAAATTTGGAAGAGACGTAGCTTAGGTACCGTAGAGGTGCACTAAGAAAGGAATTCCCGAAATTCCCACGGGAACGGGAATTAGCGGGGAAATCCTTTTGTTTGAAAAATCTAAACCGCTTAAGTTAGACGCTTGAAATTTGGCAAGCAGGTACCTTAGTAAACTTAAAGCTTAGTTGTAACAGGATATTGCAAAATTCCCACGGGAACGGGAGTTAGCGGGAAAAAACTTTTGTATGTAAAATTCTAAATCTGTGTACTCTGTACAAAAAAAAATTAACACGCAAACGAAGTTGCGGGCATCAGCTAGTTGTTTATATTTTGTACTTAGCTGTAAGGCGTCCATTTCACTGATCAATGGCGTCTCAATGGTGGCGGTTCAATAACAATGGTGACCATTTTACCCGTTCTGATGTGAAATTGAGAACTATCGAAATACCATACATTTGCTGACACCCACCCCGACTAGCAGCGCCACCGCCAACCGAACGTTAATTTGCAAACTAATTAGCAATTTGACATTCAGTTGGCGGTGGCGCTGCCAGTCAAAGCAGCCATCAAAGTTATGAAATTTGGTAGTTCTCAATTTCGCCACCTGCAGGCCAAGTACGAGTGATAGCGCCGCTACAACACCGCGGTCCTATGTCAAAATGTCAACATTGACAACGCCATAGGGCGAGCAAGCCTTTGCGCGGGACCCTCGCGCAATCAAAGTGAAATTTCAGTGTGAGCCGAGCGCGAGTTTGTCGTTATCGTGCTAGAGCTGCTGAACAGATAATATGGCAACTATTGTCATTCCACTGCCATTGAGACGCCATTGATTAGTAGAATACCTTCCTGTATTGTACCTACTTGTATGTTGAATTTTATTTTATTCAGTACTAGCTTCCCGCGCGGGACTTCGTTCCCGTGGGAATTAGGGAAAATCATGTATCCTATGTCCATCCCGGATAATGTAGGATTCTAATGGTAAAAGAATTTTTCAAATCGGTGCAGTAGTTTCGGAGCCTATTCGATGCAAACAAACAAACAATCAAACAATCAAATCTTCCCCTTTATAATATGTATAGATATAGATAGATAAAATTCAACATACAATAGGATATCAAAGTTATGAAATTTGGTAGTTCTCAATTTCGCCACCTGCAGGCCGAGTACGATAGTGGACAGCGCCGCTACAACACCGCGGTCCCATGTCAAAATGTCAACACTGACAACGCCATAGGGCGAGCAAGCCTTTGCGCGGGACCCTCGCGCAATCAATTAGTAGAATACCTTCCTGTATTGTACCTACTTGTACGTTGAATTTTATTTTATTCAGTACTAGCTTCCCGCGCGGACTAGCTTCTCACACAACAACCCGCATAAGCACTTCTTAAGCAACAGAGTGGTCAGAGCGTGGAACTAACTGTCAGAGAATGTTATATCAGCTGAGAATGTAAACCAATTTAAGAATAGACTGGACAAGCACATTTTAACAACCAAAAAGAAAACTCAACAATGATCAGTGGGATACAGGCAATTACCAGTTGTAGTCAACTGCCTGCCTGATAAACAGCATAATAATAATAATAATAATATCTACTTGTATGTTGAATTTTATACTGCATAAAATAAAATTCAACATACAAGTAGATATCCCGCGCTACATTAACTTCTCTTAACCCCTTTTAAACAGACTAAGGTTAAGTTTTAATCTAATTGGAAAGATTGAGTATCCATAAAAATTCGTGAACTTTATCATGAGTTCAAGAGATTCCTATAAATTAGTTTTTAAGGGTTCGGGCCACGCAACAGACCGATGTAAAAATGCGTTTTATGATGCCATTAAAAATGCCGTTAACAATCACGAAATATCGGGAAAGTTTTCCGTTTTTGTACATCCTGTATTTCTTTTTAAATTCATGTATGTATGGACGGCCACAACTCAGGTTACCATACGCGTGCACTCTGTGCTGTTGTGATAAGAGCGGGTTTGCAATGAAAATACGTCAGTATCTCTAATTAGTCTTTGCAATGAAATTGTACCTTGATGCGCTGGCTTCTGTACATTTACAGTGCTTTTTCAAGTGGTTCGGAAAATTTCGTATTTTGAAAAAGTAAGTTGGTTTTCAAAGGACAAGAATGAGCCAGACACTGTTTGCCGAGAGACATTTAGAAAATGGAAGCGCTGTAGGCTGTTGCTTTACCTCTATACATAGAAATCTTAAGCAGATTTACAAGAATGTTACACAAACTGCCGTACTCAGAGACGTCAATTAAAGTTAAGTACTGTTAAACTCTGATGTTGTCTCTTTCTCTCTTATTGTCATAAACAAGGATAGCATGACATTTCATTACTACTTAACTTTAATTGACGTCTCTGAGTACGGCAGTAAGATGAACTTATTTTACACATTGAGTGTTCCACTTTCATTCAGCCAAAAAGCCTAAAACTATGTTGTCTATTTAATAATAGGGTCCACATTTTGGTACCTACTAAGGTACTAGGGACTCTTGAAATATTCATTAGCTAGAGATCGTTTTAGACATTATTCAAACGAAGAATAGAACGCGATCGGCAATTGTTTCTCAGCATTTTTATAAAAAAGGCATTCGTTTTTCGAATACATAAAAAAGGGAGGTAAAGCTAATGTCAGCTTTGGTAAATTACAACAAGAGTACAACAGAATGATTAAAAAAGATTAAACTTAAGAGCAATGAAGCTGGTCTGTAAGACATATAAAACGGTAAATGGATAATTCGCAACCGGAAAACAATAAACCATAGCAATTATTCCTCAAGAGCTATGTGAAATTATAACCGGCCAGTATTATGCATCATACGCTTATTACACCACCTCGGTTACCATACGATTTATGTTGTCCTTTATACCTATTCGAGGAGTGTAAATCAAAATGTCGAATTCCTGCGAAGATGACCGAACTCAAAGCATAAATTATTAAACTGTCATCTCGTAACGGGTTGGTGATTAAAAATAATAATGTGTGGATGGGACTAAGGGCGCATACGCCCTAAAGATGCCCTGAAGCCAGGATATGGTTTTGATGCAGATTTTTTTATCGGCTCATTTACGTTTTTTGTGAAGGGTCGCGAGGTCGCTCTGGGTAAGCTCACTTAATTACTAAC
This sequence comes from Aproaerema taeniolella, assembly GCA_949987775.1. Taxonomy (NCBI): domain Eukaryota; kingdom Metazoa; phylum Arthropoda; class Insecta; order Lepidoptera; family Gelechiidae; genus Aproaerema; species Aproaerema taeniolella. The sequence goes on along the minus strand of OX465263.1, from coordinate 6,594,690 downwards.
TTAGGACGTACTGAAGACAGGCCGTACCTAGAGTACCCAAATCCTAAGGGCATATGCTATAGCTGACATACTCTATGTTTTTCTTTTCCTCCCAGTCCAGCATGCAAGTGATATGAAAATAAGTAAAGGAAACTGGCAGTTGGTGATCCCTGCATAAACTCGTCCCCGTGAGACACGGGCATTGTATGTATTTAAATGTTAAATATGTAAACCAGTGTTAGTAAGTGCGGAACAGCCATAAATCACTCGCAAGGTACTTGTCAAAATGTATAATAGTTTCCCAGATGAATAGCTTGGTAGACATAGACACCATCCAGGGAGTAAACTCATGAGTATTGACAATGATAAGTATATGAAATATGAATCGTAGGTATAGTCAAGTGTGTGGCGAACTTGGCTAACCCACCAGGATTAGTCAGAGTTTTCTGACACCAGAGAGTTTTCAAACGCACAATGGTCTCTGGCTTGGTTCTAACAACTGTAGTCAATCGACAACAGCCGGGACCGACAGCTTAACGTGCCCTCCGAAGCACGAAAATGCTTGCGATAAATTGCCACTTTGGTTACCCATCATGTTCCCTGCCTCTGTGTACGTTGCTTAACCTCACTGATCGGTTGAGAATAGCGAGCACGACTGGGCTACGAGCGCTTAAGTATGTAAACAGGTGTTAGTAACAACCAAACAACCATAAATCACTTGCAAGGTAAATTGTATAATAGTTTCCCAGATGAACAGCTCGATAGACATAGATATCATCCAGGTGTCTATTCACTAATCGATGGCGGTTGAATGACAATAGAGGCCATTTTATCAGTTCAATAGCGAAATTGATAAACGGAGATCCCAGGGCCGCCAGACCTTACTTATTTTCTCATAAACCAAATGTGTGGGAAATAGTAGTGCTAGTACGTACTAGTAATGTATGAATAACAGCTAACCTGGGCCGGCGGCCAATTTTCAGCTATCAGGTTCTAAAGGTACTTCCAAAAATTACTCACTTGTCTTGAAGTCTGGCTGCTGATGTCTTATAGAATATAATTAATTAAATATAAAAATTAATGTTCAACACCGCCAGACACTCTCCGTCGGCTGTAATTTCTGCCAGACGCTTTACATTTCGCAAGTAAATTATGCGATTATACCTACAATCTGAGCTGTGATTTTTGTAAATGATGTTCAGGGAACTGTAACAATACTTTTTATAGCACCCAGACTTCAAGACAAGTGAGCAATTTTTGGAAGTACCTTCAGAACCTGGTAGCTGAAAATTGGCCGTCGGCCCAGGTTAGCTGGTATTCATACATTACTAGTACGTACTAGCACTACTATTTCCCACAGCTTTATGAGAAAATAAGTAAGGTCTGGCGGCCCTGGGATCTTGCTCTATGAGAACTATTTAATTTTGAAATACTTCTGACAGCCATCCCGACCAATAGCGCCACCGCTAACCGAACGTAAAGTTGCAAACTATAGGTAGTAGAACATTCAGCTGGCGGAGGCGCCACCAGTCAAAGCAGCCGTCATCGGATGTATAAAATTTGGATAGTTCTCAATTTTGCCACCTAAACGGATAAAATGGCGACCATGAGACACCACTGATTAATGGAATAGCCTTTCAGTAAACTCATGGGTATAGACAATGATTAGCATGTGAAATATGAATTGGTGCTTCATGGTCGTAAACCATTGTTTCATGGCAGAGGCAGTAACGTAATAGCTTTATTATACCATCGCCTTTATGGCACTGCTGTTATGATGGTGTGAGAATTTACGCTTCTCCCATGGACTTACTATAGTTTCATTCAAAATCTTGATATAATCGAGTGGAATAACCGTAATAAATTTCTCAATGAAAATATTTTGCAAGTTAATTTCTCAATGCTTGTCATACGTGGTATCAAGTTGTTCTAGAACCACTGATGCCCCGTTAGCGTGAGCGTATTGTATGTTATCTATACCTAATATTATAAAGAGGAAAGATTGATTGACCGATTTAAAAAAATATTTTACCATTAGCAAGCTACATTATCCCCGATGGACATAAGCTACATAATTTTCCCGAATTCCCACGAAAACGAAGTCTCGAGCGACATGCTACTAAATAATAAAAATTACTGTGATAATTACTCCTCAACAAATGAATTATTCGGAACTAAGACGAATGTTCGTTTGAATATTAAGATGTTCGCTTAGTGGACCTGGAAGAGGATCACGAAAATACATGATAATGTCAAATATGACATTTAGATTTTGAGCGTAAATCAACTCAGACATGCACATTCATTGATCTAACACAAAATAGGACACGACTCCAAGGAATATAGTTCGACAATAACCACTGGTACTGCGCCTTAGGTACCCTACGCAGGATGAAGCGGGGGGGGGGGGGGCACTCCCTCTCTGTTAGTTTGTTAGCGGCGCGGAACAACGATAGTATCTTGGCGGAAATTGGTTCAAAAAATCAACTTAAAAAGTAATGTTTTTAAAAATAATGAGTTGGCACAATATCTGAAGCCTTTTAATTCAGCTCTTTATTCAGCAAAAACATAGCCTATAGGTTAAATCTGGGGTACCTAAAGGCAAGTAAATTCTAATATGGCTCTTGAAGAAACCATTTATTAAAATGTCGATTTGACCTCCGCGAGCTAATCTGACTGGCTGTAACATGTCGATTGAAAATAATAATGTCTCGCACTAATGAAACCTCGGCCATTTGTCTTCTTCTCATTTAGCAGCTTGAAACACACAGACTGCAAAGTATGGACACCAAATTAAAAATTCACTGTTTAATTAATTAATGGCAGCACGTTATCATTACGATCATAGACTCATAGGCTCTGGCGAATTACAACGCTTAAATGGTATTGATATTGGTGACTTCGCCAGTCTCTTTTTTAATACTCATTAAAATACTCTGGCGCCGTTGACGCTGACGTCTTATCAAGAATTGATTTGAAGAAAATTTATTTAAATACGAAGATTTGTCTCCCTGTTAATTGCTGTCTAAAGTCAAGTTTTTAGTCAATTGTCTCAACCAGAATCGAAAAACTTTGTTGGTAATAAAAATGTGGAGGTTCCAAATTCGAATACAGTTTTTAAGTTGGTCGTTTCTTTGAGAGAGAGAGAGAGAGAGAGAGAGAGATACATTTATTCATGACACGGTACATGTAACATACCTACAACACAACACAAAAAAAACAATTAACGAATAAAGTACATTAAGTAAACATTAAGTAAGTTTGGTGTTGTAGGACACTCGACAACTTAATATTGTCCAGACTGCATGATCTGTGTAATTTGTTGGTGCTAAACGCATGAAATATGTTGTTAAGAGAAAGATAATTTCCTGGCAGGTAATTATATGGTGAATTTCGGCTCCTGACACTCGTTCGTATCGAGCACATATCGACGAGGCGGTTTTATTGCTATAGTCCGAATTGTGGTTAACCCAGTGTAAATACCAATGTTAAAATTTATATTCACGAACGGGAAAACATAAACTTGAGCAATTATAATATATTTATTTAAATATGTATTTGTCACCGTAAAACTGTAAAAATCGAAATATTACGATTTCAGTCGTGAAATTATAATCTCCCGCGATATTAAAATTTGCCTAATAAAATGAGAAATTTACGAAACTTTAAAGGCCGTCTGCATGAAATTAGAATAAGTTAGGTTATGTTAGGTTGCATTAATATTAAAAAAGTTCGTCAATGTGAAAAAAAAACAACAAATTTGCTCATAAAAAGGGTCTTATGTCATTGTTTTAAGGTTCATAATGATAAATTTTACCCAGCCCGTGCGTAATAAAAATAAAACACTAGTACGTAATTTTTTTTTCTAAATGTCACCAAAGAGGTCAGACCTTATTTTTTATTTCAAATTAAGTCTAAATATTAAACTTGTTAAGACAGCCCTCCACATGATACTCCAGGTATTATTCGGCGGGAACCGTGATAGTGTAGCCGTGATAGCCCAGTTGGTAATGAGCCAGACTTGTAATCCGAAGGTCGCGGTTTCAAATCCTGGTGCGGGTCTGTCCCACTAAATTCGTCTTTTCGGATTTATGTACGGATTTCTAATTATCACTTGCTCAACGGTGAAGGAAAACATCGTGATGAAACCCGTCCGTCCAAGAAAATTGATTTTCGAAAGAAGAGCGGTCTACCAATCCGCATTGGGCCAGCGTGGTGGACTATAGCCTAATTCCCTTTCATGTTTCGAAGGGAGGCCCATGCCCCTCGGTGGGGACGTATATGGGCTGGTAAGAATTAAACTTGTGTTTGTAAATAAACATATAATTCCAGTAAATTATTTAAAATAACAAAAAAATATTATTTATTTATGCTAAAACGGTGAAAATATATAGTTCACTATTTTTTATTATTTGGCTGTATGGCGTCCTTGTCAATGTAAATCTCATTTTGCGAGCGAAAAAAGAAAAAATAATAGCGCCTCTTTTCAGATGTTTTCACTTGGTTTTCACAAACGGCATTTGTATTCATCAGATTGTGATTAATGTCAGAAATACAACACAAAAAATGTCTTCTTCAAGTGCAGAACAGGAAACCTATTTGGGTACACCGATAGAAATACTTTCCGAGGCGCAACATGCAAGTGATAGTTTGTTGCCGCCAATATCAAAGGAAAGTTTATAATTTTATTTCTTTCCTCGCAAATGTGTTGAAAAACGTCGTATGACACGCGTGCGCATTGGATATTTATTACATTCTCGGTCCCGTTGAGCAACCGTTGAGTAAACTCGCCTCTACTGTAATATCCAACTTAGCACACGCGTGCGCATTGGATATTTATTACATTCTCGGTCCCGTTGAGCAACCGTTGAGTAAACTCGCCTCTACTGTAATATCCAACTTAGCACACTTGTATCATAATGTACTATTATAGTTTACAAAGTACCAAGGGTTTACAACCATTCATGACAATATAATAAAAGTATAATATACTTGATTTAGACTGCTGATCTTACAGACAAACCATTTAAACGGTTTAATGGGAGTGTGTTTTTAATATTATTACAATGCAGTTGCTCGGAAATGGACCCGTGACATGGCCACGGAGTGTACGTTTATGTACCCCATAAAACACATGTCATGTTATGTAATTTTGAAATGAGAAGAAGATTTTGAAAAGAAAAAAAATATTTGAACTAATGAGCAAATAAACCATTTTTCACATACCAAAATTCAACTTCAGTGGCTATTCTGTGATCCAGTAAAGTTATTTTTTAAATTAAATGATGCATAAAAAGTAAGCAAAAAGTGAATAAAATACTGACAAAAACGTATGACGCAATAAAGAGTAGCTGATTTGATAATTCAGTGACCCTTTTGACAAGTGAGAGTATTACCTTTTTCATAAAGTTTCATCCTGGCTTTATAGAATGACAGCAAAGAGTTTTTATGCCTGATAAAATAATTATTTCTGACGAAAATCTTGTATTTCAGTGAAATAAAATATAAAAGTAAATTATTTAGTTTACTTTTTCAATAAAACAAATCTGATTTTTAACAAATCATTGAACTATTTAATAATTTCTGTAGGCGCAATTGGCATTTTATTTACTTACCCTTTGCCTCATAATTGTGGAAAAATATTTTGCTCGCCATTGTATTTGCCCGCCATTTGAAATTATTTGTTCAACAAAATCATTTTTTTGTTCATTTTTCAAATGGGCTCACGTTACACATTACCTACGACATTAGTATCGTTAATAACTATTGTATATTATATTCAATTAATTAATTAATTAAATAAATAATTAATTAATTACAATCTTACTAAGTCACATAACAAAATTACGGGTTTGAAAATGTTACGGTGACATTTATAAAATGTAAGGTCGTGACTCACTGACTATCAATGCCTAGCCTAAGACCTTTGGACCTAGAAAGCTGAAATTTGGCACAAAGATTCATTTTATAACGTAAGCGTGGAATAAGGTAGAATTTCATCTAGGAAAAAGTAAAAACATCGCACAGATGTTTTTCGTTAGAACCAAGTGAGAGTTTTCAACCCGCCATTTGGCGGGTTGAAAACTCTGACTTCAGGGTTATTCAAGTTCGCCACACACTTGCCTATACCTACACTATAAGAAGAAGAAGAAACACTAACCGTAACTTAAGCGAACAAGACCCGATCCTCAGCGCCGCCTCCAGCACTGTCACAGCAGCCTGGTACTGGCCGGCAGCCAGCAGCTCCTGGCCCACCACCTGCGAAGAAGAACCACCTGGTAAATCCAGCAGAATCGGACGTAGAAGTAGGGAATTCTAAAAAGAGAACCAGGATGGCTATTCCACTAATCAATGTTGTCTCTGGCGATTGGATGAAAATGGTCGCCATTTTATCCGTTCAGGTGGCTGAATATTTTCAACTTTACGTTCGGTTGGCTGTGACGCTGCTTGTCGGGGTGGCTGTCAGCAAATATACGAAAATTAAATAATTCTCAATTTCACCACCTAAACAGATGAAATTGCCTTTGTCATTTAACCGCAATCGACACGCCATTGATTACTGGTACGCCCCTGAAGATAGGAGACTAACTTTTTAACTTTTTTAATCTACTTTTGTTTTGTGCGCAATTTTTTTTGTCGCTTTTTAGGGATAAATCCGCCTTTACTCGTGGTTATATTGTTTTTAACTGTCCGTAATAGATGAAGAGTTTATGGGAGAAGTGGCATGAAGGAGCCAGATTTTAAAAGAGCCCCTTCCATTATTTCGGTAGTCTAGGAACGGATTTGGATGGTGAATTTTAAAAAGTGGCTACACCTGATTTCCCGTTACCCACAAACATAAAATCACCAACCAGATCCGTTCCTAATCTACCGAAGTAATGTAAATGGCTGCTTCATGCCACTTCTCCCGTACTCACATATATGCATTTTCACTAACCTCCAGGGAAAATGAGTGTGATGAATTTAAGATCTAATATGATCTTGACCTCTATGATCTTGTGCAAGATTGTGGTCAAGAGTTAACCCTTCTCAGATACGAAACCAAGGCCTTTACTAAGTTTGAAATGTTCTTGACCATGCCTCAGCCCTCTAGTATGCTTACAAATGAAAATTGTAACATGTTCTTTTGAAATAAAACTGAACCACATTAAAGTTATGCGACAATGCGCGAAGTTTCTTGTTTCATCCAAAATTCACTTATAATGCCATAATAAATACTTATTTTACCGAAAACCATAATCTCGGTACTAAATGTGAGCGGTAACTTGCCTTTTTTATCCGACAGTAGTTGCAAATGTTCCGAATCTGCGTTTTAATGTCACTTGCCCTGTTATTCGCAATAATAATAAAGTAATGTACCGAAAATGGGTATTTGAGTACCACCGGTGTTTTTTTAAAAGCGCGACGAATCTTTAAAAGGCTGTTTGTGTGGTTTGGCGGCTGTAAATATCGGCTAACGATCGAGTTATCTGCGATGTGTTTGGATTGCTGAGAACACCCAGAAAGAATGCACGTTTGTCGAAAATTTGTTCGTCTCGTCTTATATTAACTCTAAAATTAAAAAATAAATAAAACCTTTTACATTTATCGCTTATTACTATAACTCTTAAACGGTTGGACCAATTTTGATCAAATACCTAAGAACTATTTCGATTACCTACGTCAACTTTCAAATAAAAAAAAACTCGCATCCAAATCGGTCCATTCGTTTAGGAGCTACGATGCCACAGATAGAGAAACAGACACACAGGTCAAACTTATAACACCCCTCAAAACAAATGTCGCGGCATATTGTACGCAACACCAACCACTCACACATTCACATACACACACTCACACACACACACACACACACACACAGTCACTCTCAAACACATACTATACTCTTCCAAACACATTAATTTTAATAACCTAATCGTTAAAATACAAATGTTTTTACTTTATTTATTTTTTTAGTTTTTGTAATTGTGTGTAATGTGTCAGTTAAATAAAGGTTTTATCTATCTATCTATCTTCTATATATCTGTCTCAAATGAATTGATATTTACTCGTATGAGTCCTGAGGGAAAACGTTTTACCTTTTAACTCTTCAGTTATGCCTACTAAGAAGTTTTAAATTTTGCATCTTATTCTTCCTAGCCTTTATTTTTTTAAAAGCAAGCTGGTTGGCGTCGGACTTCGGTAGGAGGGTGGTTACGAACCAGACAGCCCCTTAAAGAGCCTACCACACCTCATGAGACCATAGGATGCCACCTCAAATTCAGACAAACTGAGGTGTCGTTGCCTAAGATGGATTACTAGGAGGCAGGTCTCATATGTGTTTCCTTAGTCGCCTCTTACGACACCCACGGAAAGAGATGGGGTGGTGTTATTCTCAACCGATCACCACACGGCATAAAATTTAATTTTAGTGAAGCCAGCAGGGGGATCTTGACCGAATTGGTTCATGGTTACACATTCAGGAAACGTCAAGTGAATCCTGCACATTCATGCAGTTTTCCCCCTCCAAGTGTAACGGTTAGGGAGAAAGTAAAATTGTGTGATTTATGATTTAGCATACCTATTTTTAAGGACAAGAAAAGCAGAGAGCTCTTATTTATTAAACAAAAAGAATAATGTCGAATTTTGACAACAGCTACACTGGGCGTCAAAAATAAGTAGTACACTTTTCAAATTGCAATTACTCCTAAACTATAGTAGTTACACTTATGAAATAAAAAGCAGTTTATAGTAAACTTAACGAAGTTTATTAAAGTTATATTTTATTTGGCATGAATAAAGTTTCAAACTTAAAATTAAGATAAATACTAAAAAGTATCAATTTTTAACGATATGTCAACCACTTAATTTTCACGTTTTGGAACTTTTTCACAATTTAATAACTTGTGTTGCCGCCTCGGGCTCTAATTACAGCTTGGATCCGGTTTGGCATGCTGAACACTAAGTTTCGGAGGCGGTGTTGGGGAATATTTTCCCATTCTTCTATCAGCGCATGTTTTAGAGCCCTGAGTGTGGCAGGAGGTGGACTGCGCCTTCTGACTAGCCTCCCAAGCTCATCCCAGGCGTGTTCAATCGGGTTGAGATCTGGGCTTCTCGATGGCCAAGCCATCAAGTTGATGCCAACCTCCTGAATGTACTCTTGTACGTGGTGAGCAGTGTGTGGCCGGGCGTTATCATGTATTAGGATGGCTCCATCACCCATATTTATTAAATATGGCCCTGCATACTCGTTGAGGATCTCCGAGGCATATCTTTCACCAGTCAAAGTCCCATTTTCTATTACCACAAGCTCTGTGCGACTCTCTGAAGAGATACCAGCCCATAAGTGTACAGAGCCCCCGCCATATTGGACTCTTTCCGAGATACAAGCTTGAATGTATCGCTCACCGGGTCGTCTGTAGACTCTCCGCCGTCCATCTGAAGTGTATAAAGAGAATCGAGACTCATCTGTGAATAAAACTCTAGCCCATTCTTCTTCGCCCCATTGTACGTGTTGACGGGCGTAGCGTAGTCTTGCTACGCGATGCTCTGTCTCAAGTTTGGGGCCATTTGCTGGTCTTAGAGGCTTCAGGTTAGCTTCAGCAAGTCTTCTTCTCACTGTACTCTCACTGATGTAGTCTGTTCGGGTCCGAAGAAGCTGTTGCTGAACCTCAACTGCATTAAGGTGTCGATTTCTTAACACAGTGGAAACAATAAAGCGATCTTCTCGGGTACTTGTGCACCTGGGTCTGCCATTACCTCGTCTCCTTAGATGGTTTCCAGTCTCTTCGTACCTTTGCTTTACTCGCTGAACCGTTCTTAAAGTTACACCCACCCTCCTTGCAGTACGACGCATACTGATGCCCACTTCGAGAAAAGCTAAGATTCTTGCACATTCTTCTGGTGAAAGAGGCATGATTAGTCAAATTTACTCTCTGAAGATACCTATGCTTTTCAATTACAATTGCTTTATCAGCAGCGAATGTGTCAAACACAAAAATCCTAAGTAAGACAACACCTTTCAACAGTTTAAAAAAAGTGTTTTTATTTATTCGTTTTTTTTTAAAGTCAAGCATTATAAGTTCTTATAATGCATGAAGTTTTTATTGAATAAGATTAAATTTTCTTTTTAACCTTTTTTGTTTCAAAGGTCTAAGTTTTATAGTTTGGGAGAAATCGCAATTTTAAAACTGTACTACTTATTTTTGACGCCCAGTGTATATTCACAAATGTGAGTTTATGGTAGATTTTCCGCCGCACCTTTATGTAAAAGGTAATAATACTGTTACCAAACAAGTGTGGTAAAAGAGCTCAAACAATAAACAAAGACTTAATTGCGGGGCGTAACCTGTGGGACTTGTGAAAATTTCTTCTGTCTTCATCTGCTCTCTGCCTACACGCTGAGTAATGGGGAGTACATGCTAATGAGCAACAGCCACTATTCGTCACGTATCTCATTACACAACTGTCAGTTTGTCTGTGCACAGGATGGGTGGTATCTTGCACTTTAGATCGTTACTTGTTCGGACTATGCATTTAGCGAAAATTATGCACGTGAATCACCCCATTAAACAGAACTTATATACACATACGCACACGCCTATAATCCCTAATGGGATAGGTAGAGCATCAGTGGTTTTAGCGAACTACTTGTTGCCACGTTGACACAGATTGTGAGGGTTATCAGATGACATAAGTTGTATAATGGTGAGAGGTGGTCAGCCTTTCGCCCATTATACAGCAAAACCCTGGCATCCCTCTTACAGATTTTTAATGTGTATGACTTGGAAAGAGTAGGTAGCTGGCACATTCTAAGTTTTTCTTTTATTCCCAGTCTATTCACAGAACTTTCCTGAAGAAAAAATGTTCGTACCTTCATATAACTTGTGCGGCTGTTGGCCACAGTGACCTATTAGCCAATGTGCTCGTACGTCCCCACCCAGGGGCATGGGCCTCCCTTCGAAACAATGAAGGAGGTTAAGGCCGTAGTATGATTAGCCGTTTACTCGTATTTTAAGGATTTCATATGTGTTCCTTGAGGAAATTTGTTTAGTTTCATTTCAAGAATCACATCGCTAATTTAATTTAAATTTACGAGAAAATGTGAATTTGAGAAAACATTGTGTAGGTTCCGAAAAGATGCTAAGACTGTATATGGATTAAGTCAAACAATTATCGACGTATCTTAAATGACACAGCTTGGGTCATGCGCCGCTTCGAGATTTTATCTTAATTCAAATAGATTATGGTTTCTTTTTTCAATAACAACCTTTGACTTTTGTTACCTTATTAAAACGTACAAGTATATTGGCTGATAAATGTATAAATCGACCGATTTGAATAGGTAGAAGTTTTACAATTGACTTTTTAAATCAGTAGTTGCGCGCGACGTCTTTCTTGCGGTTTTAAATTATGGTTTTTATTTGTTATATTAAAATTACAACGTGATAATATTGTTATATTGACGTCACTCATTAATCTTTCGTTGAAACTGAATCCATCGAAGGGTTTTAATTAATGTTTCCTGATTTTCCCACAATTTGAGACGGACATACATTTAGCAGGTTTGGGAAATGAACCTGAGATCGAAACCAGAATTTTATTGCAATTTTATTACATATTTACAACAAAACGGGTACTTAGAGAGTCATTAATTATAATTAAAAGTTTAATTAAAGTTTCGCAAATCGTATTTGTACGCATTTATTTGCGTCAAGCAACAAGAGATCATCTATATCCTGTAATCCTGTTACTTTATGTAACGGATATATATTAAATTGTCAAGATTAAGTATTATTTTATGAATTCTCAAGATCCATAATGACTTTTACTAGTTATAGGTATCGCTTAATAAAGTTCGCTTAATAGTTTTAGTTAAGATAACTATTAAACTATAAAAGCTTGCTGTTTAGCGGTCTATTATCAGCCTTTTAAAGGGTTAGTATTTCGAATTTTTTATCCTTCATAAATCGTTAAAAAAGAGCGAAAAATCCCACTCAAACTATCTACGAGTATCATGAGATAAATAAAATAAATAATCACTTACCAAATCAAATGGTTACAGAGGCTTATATTTACTTAACTTAATTAATTTAGCTTAACTTAATATTTGTAACCAAAGTATTCACAGTCAATAAGACCGCCCAGGCTAACAGAAAAAAAACTATCCGGATCTTAGGATTACATCAGTGACAAAAAACTTTAGTTGCAGAACCAAGTTATTAGTCTAACCCGTAATTTGTAAGTAATAACAAGCGTACGATATTAAAATATTTAACTCGTTAGTGTTTTCTATATTTAAACAAAAACTCACAGTAATTTAAAAACCAGTTTTTCGGTTTAACTTTTGGTAAGTCTAAAACCATTTTTCACGACAATATACGTAGATGACATTATTTTTAAGATCAGGACATTAAGTCGAGATATTCCAACCATCCAAACTCTTATTATAAATGTTTTATTGCACAAAACAACAAGTTAAGAAAGAAAATAACAAGCAAAATAATAGGTGGCCTTATCGCCAAGCAACAACTGTTTCAAGGCAACTGGGAATAGAAAAATTCAGTTAAAATCTTTCTGAAAGAATACCTAAGCAGTTAGGTTTTATGTTAATCAATTAAAAGTCTTGCATTATAAGTTTCGATTTTCAATTATTTTACCCTAATCTATCCCCTGAAAAGTCCTGGTTTGTTTAATTCCATAACTCAAGCCTTATTTTAAACTAATTTATTATTGCAAAAGCTATTTAATGCTAAATTTAGCTTAGTCGAGAACCCATTTCTTTCTTTTACTGAATCTTAGCTTTTTCAGTTTTAATTGATACCGTTACAGATGTTTGTTTTATCTTATTTTATAAGCTTTTTGTATTTTACTTCTCCGACGACTTTTTCTCTCCATCCGAGTAATATTTTTAAATCGATCTGAATGTAAAGTAGCCGCCATGTTGTGGTAGCTGCGCCTGCGTCGCTGCCGATCAACTGTCGCCCAGATTGTATGTAAATCCAGCGGGCCGTATTTATGGGCCTTTGATCACTCCTGTCAAGGGGAACGGTTTACGCTGTGGGAGTGCGTTTTGCATGGTCTTCTTTCATGTTGGCAACTAGAGATGTCATTAAAAGGCGACGACTTCACTTCGAGATTTTCATTGGACAAAAGTTATTTTTTAAAAACTTATATGCCGTTGTCAGTTATGATTAGAGGCAGTCCCGTCATTTCCATGTTTATTTTATCAAAGTTTCGTCATATTCGGATGAATAGTAGTAATATAAGCGCAAGAGGACAGACGAATCTACATTGATTTTTTACATAATGTCACCGACTGCATGAAATTAGGATAATTAAGGTTAAGGTAGGCTTCAAAAATTTTAATTTTTTTTTAAATATTTATTTACCATGAACAAGTTCAGTTCGGTTTATGTTTTTACCTTTGTTCTCATAGAAAATATGTCTAATAACAGCTTTATAGTAAATATGTGCCAGATTTTGTTCTAAGAAAAGATTTACGTAGATACGAACCCAACCGTTACAGCCATAAACATAAAGTTTTAGATAAATTCCTCGATAAAGAAGACGTTTTTGTCTCCTGTGTATTTTTAGATCTTGATGAGAAAAGGTACTTTGCTTTACGTGCTGTTTTGTTTACTTATACACTCAGCTACATAATAGAACTCGGCTACATGTCACCGGAAAATTGTGAAAACCGTTATACAGGTTGAAAAAGAACCTCCTAGCTTTATTGAAAATCCTGAACCAGTATCACTTACTGAACACTTCTTTTTTTATGTTTTTTTATTTTATTTGGGGGGGGGGGATTTTTTTTTCCTAAACGTAGACACCACTCGGGCGCACCCCCCGAGCGTTACCCGCACCCCTTGCGTGCCTGGTGTAGAAGTAATGTCTACGTTCAGGCAAAAAAATAACTATTCCCATTGAAAATATATTTTTTTTTTTTTTTTCATAAATGTGTTCTTTGAGTGATACTGGTTCAGGATTTTGAATATAGCTAGGAGGTTGTTTTTCATCCAGTATTAGTAATTGTCACCCGCGGCATCACAATTTGTACACCTAAAATTACTATTCCATGAAACTTATGAAATTAATAGGATAAGTTAGGTTATGTTAGGTTAGGTTGCATTAATATAATGAAAAAAGTTTTTTTTTTAATTATAAGATGGGTTAACTCTTGACCTCAATCTTGACCATAAAGGTCAAAGATGAGGTCGAAGATGGAGCGAGTTAACCCAGAAAATGCCTATAAAGGCACTGGTACTCCCACGCACCGACGGAACACAGCAAGCTGTTTGGCGTGGGACTTCGGTAGGAGGGTGGTCGCGAACCAGACGGCCTTTTACAGAGCCTACCACACCGCATGAGACCATAGGACGACACCTCAGATTCAGGAAAAAATGAGGTGTCGTTACCTGGGATGGATTACTAGGAGGCAGGTCTCATTTGTGTTTCTTTAGTCGCCTCTTACGACACCCACGGAAAGAGATGAGGTGGTGCTATTCTCAACCGATCACCACACGGTATAAAAAAGGTTAGGTTAGGTTGTATTAATATTTTAGACTCCAAAGTCAAAGGTAAACTGGGTCTGGTTTGTCATGTTTCTTGCACAGTGACCATTTTCTGGGCATCTACTACATTAAGTCTACAACTCTGAAAATGGCATCCACAATCATGATTTTGCCAACGTCCGAGTATTTTAATAAACATTAAAATATAGAATGGTGAAATCGCCAATATCAAATAGAGAAACTCTTTGCAGGAAGCACAGCTAGCAGGTGAGGATGACAAATTTGGAGCACTAAGATTTTAAGACCCCACACACCTCTCTCTATAAGTCTATCTATGATCGACGGATGGCTGGTAATTGTCACTAATTGTGACTGTCATCAGTCACAGAGATGGACCGACGTTTCGAAATTTCGGTCGTAGGATAACAGAGTAGGCATACTAAATCGGTCTGGCTTAATCACTTTCATCATCAACACGAAACGAAGAACACTCATAAGTTTACAGATACCCAAATCAGCATTTTCCCAATGCTCATTCCTGTTTGAGCCGCAACCCCAGCTCTATACCCCATGCCTATTGTTTCGTCGTCTGGTAAATGCGCCAAAAATGCCCACCAGACGTCCGCTGTAAGGAATGTATGCAAAACGACCGGTGTATAGACCGCTTTATGTCAGTCGCATCCATTCGAATAAAGTCTTTTTTATTGTAATGTACAGTCAAGAAGACGCCAAGAAAAGAAACTTTGTTCCGTTGTGATAAAGGCGAGATTATTTGATGTGCTTTTGAATCTACTAGCTACGTCTTGAAGTTCTTTATATCAAACTGATGTAGAAAAAGACATCGGTTTTTCTTGTTAGCCTAGGTAACAAGTTTTGAATAAACGATTTTTCTTTCTTACTAATGGTCGTAAACGACATAAATTAGGTTTGCTTTAGCGAACTTTAGAAGTATATAAATGCAGTATACTTCTTTATTAAACTTTCTCTATGCCTGCCAACAAAAATATCCCCAACAGCAAGTTTGATTAGTGCACTACGCGAAACAACGCGACGCCAATCCGTGTTAGTGAATTTGATTGTTTCCTTTTACATCAGGCGTATGACATGAATTATTGTTAAACGCCCAAAACTACACTCAAACAGCGATGTACTTATTTTTAATGACACCGAATTGGCCTTTTTATAATTTGAAAACGGCACGGCAAAATTGTACTAACATTGCCTCCTATGTACTATTGATACTAGAAGCTGGGAACATAGGGGGCAATGGTAACACAAATTTTGCCGTAACGTGCCGTTTTCGAATTATAAAAAGGCCCAATGGTTTGTGTTATTTCAAACCGACATGACCCAACAGAAACACGAACCTTTTTATTTCATCTGTCTTGAGAAAAACAATCGTGAATGACGTACATGTTTCCGGGCCTTAATGACATAAGGTCGATATCGATCGAACGAGACACACTCAAAAGCTCGTTAATCTTCACACTGGACTTTATTTCGTTTTTATAAAATGTAAAATCGAACATCCTCTGTCAAACATGAGATGCTCTCGAATGTGCCTGACAGAATAAACACGCTTAAATAAGGCAAAATAAGGTAAATAAGTTTAAGTACGATCCCCGATACTTTCCAGGTTCACACAATATTTTAAAAAGGTTTACTGCGTATTTAAAACTGCCTTTTTGGGATTTAACGAACATTCAATTGAATGAGAAGAATAAATTGAAGCGTTTGTTTTCTTCGCTAAAGGTTGTTTAATACTGCGACTGTAAATTATATATACAAATATGCGTTTATGGGCAAAAATATGGTCCATTTAACATATTAATGATACCTATTTATAAACAACGTAGACAGTTTTGTGGTTGTTAAGTTTTCTAACCGATGACCATAACCTTTTTTTACCCCCGACAATAAAGAGGGGTGTTATAAGTTTGACGTGTCTGTCTGTGGCATCATGGCTCCTAAACGAATGGATCGATTTCGATGCGGTTTTTTGTTTGAAAGCTTTTTCGTTTGAAATTTATAAACGTTGATTTAAGATCTAAATGGGTGCTGTAGATAATCTTTAAATGTATTTATAAAAACATATAACATTATTAAAATCGACATAAAACACAATTTCTTGTTTTGTTCTGCACCAACATGTCAGCTGTGATTATGTATTTATTGTGTCTATCCAAGTGTGTTTCCAAAGCAAATAACTTACAGAAATAAGCACAAATGGCGACTGATCCAGCTTCATGGCCTCCAGTTGCCTGAAGGTGGGTTCCAGGGTCGTCCGCAGTGGAGACTTGAGCGAGGCTTCCACCAGGGCCGCCAGAAGCTGTCTGGACGAGGGCTCCACGCCCAGCCCTGAGCTGAATGCCGCCAGAGCTTCGCCGTGACGACCGAGGCATTGGAGAGCCACACCTAAAGAGATTTTTTTTAAATTACGATTTTATTTCCCCTTCAATGTAACCATTAAGTAATTCGGTAACAACTACAACAATCAAATTAATTTAAAGTAAGTACCAGCGTCCCAAGATTCATCACTCAACGAAGTGAAAGTACTGTTGAACAATAGAAAATGTAAAAAATGTTCGCGATACGTCGCACGCGAGCGCATAACAGTCTAACTAATGACATGAAACCGCTATTATTAAGTAAGGAATATTGAATATTAAAATGTTCTATCGATTTTGTCATGTTTACTGTTTAGTATGCTTAGCATGTGCTGAAAACGTAAAAAGTTTCAGTTGGTATTCCGTGTGTGTAAATAAGCATTTCAGTTTAATTAGAAAGTGTGACTTAGTGAAAAATAGTCAGGCCCGACCCAATATCTGAAATTTTGAGATCTTTAAACATCACAAAGAACATTTTAATATCAATACTAGCTTTCTGCCCGCAGCTCCGCCCGCGTGGACTACAGGTTATATCGTGCCCAACTGTGGGTTAAAATGTAGGCTCTAATCTATCTCTGTACCAAATTTCATCAAAATCGGTTCAGTAGTATAGGCATGAAAGACGAACAGACCGACAGACAGACAGAGTTAACCCATCTTATAATAAAAAAAAATATGGACATAAAAGTATGCCACTATAGGTCTGTTTTTATTATTTTCCTAACAATCAACTCCATGACTCCTGAACCGTAAAAGATCTATGGAAAAATAATACCACTTCTCTCTATCTCTTTAGGTTTTAGATTTTCCCAATACTGTACCGAAAAAAAGACTCGTCCTTTGTATGTAGCTTGGCCGCAACCGACATTGTGGCAATAATGGCAAAGTTTTGATCCAAAACAATTTATTTTACTATAACTATTATTATTAGTTGATACACTAGCAACTCCAAGAGCTGATGCGTGTATATCACTGCACTCGAGTTCTTTCATTTTTTAAAATGTTTATCAAATTTTTAAAACAGTTTACAGTTGGGGCAATTATTATGGTTTCCGGGAGAGAGTTCCACAAGTTCATCACTCGAAATGGCAAGAAGTGTGTTCTAGGGTTGCTAGCACATGGAGGTTTGATTAACTTTAGGGAACACATGATTTTGCTATCAACACGATAGAAGAACCCTGTATCTTTTGCATGGTAGGTAGACAATATTAACTGACCTTGTCGGTAGTACGCCTTTGGCCAGTTTGGACAGAGTTCTCTCGCTCGCGTCGCATCTTGCAGAGCTGCTGCAAACTGCCCCTGTTTCAGTCTGGCTGCTGATCTGCAAAGGGATGAAAAAATACACATTACAAAAAGTCTAAGGAACAAAAGTATTTAAGACACGTATTTGTGTAAAATTTGACCTTAGCAATTTATATACCCGAATTTTCAATTGCCACAAATTAACCTTAAATTCTAGCTTTAAATTTGTGGAAGAGACGAAAACGGTTCCAAACGAGGAAGCCGATCACGACTAAAATCAAATTCTTCATTTCCTTACGTATGAAATGTTTTTGATTGGAGGTTGATGGAGATCTAATACAAACGCAGCAATGTACAAAAATCGTTAATTAAAACGTCATACTCGAATAGACAGTTTTTGTGGTTCGACCCGCAGTGAATTTAATTACGCTGAGGGTAGATTTACCACTCCGATGACATCTTACTGAGACAACAACAGTCTCATGTAGTCTTTGAACAGTCTACTCGTGACCACGGTGCGTGCAACCGCGTCGAAACGTCGGGAATAGGTAAATAAATATAAAGGGTGTCCCAGAAATCGTGGATCATACTGCTATGGGATGATTTCTGGGACACCCTGTATATACGCGAATTTAGACCCGTTTTAGAATTTAATTATCGTATTCGTATTTGACATCAACAGAAAAAGTCTAGTTAACCAACTTGAGTAACTCTAAGGCCAGTTATTTATTTTGCCAGATAACAATATTAGTTTTGTTATTTTTCTCTGTGTATGAAATGGAGACTTTTGCTTTATCCCAGTGCTGAGTTATGGTATCTCCCATATGATTTTAGAGAAAATACCTTACTCGCCAGCTGATTATCGGAGTAAGTAAATATTCACACTTGAACATAAACATTTAGTCAAATTCTAAAAATGCCATTACCTATTACTATAAAGTATATGGTTAGCAGGGTCCAAAGTGAGAGCGTCGGTGTAAAGGGCCACGGCTGTCGCGAAGTCCCCTGACTGGCACGCCGCGTTTGAGGCCCTCACTTTTTCGACAAATAGGGCCCTGGATGCGGCCCCCAGAGAAGCAGAGCCTGTTGGCTCCACCTGTAAATAAAATTATATAGTTTTAGTGAATTAGTTTTCTGTAAATAAATAGCTCCATTAATTCAAAGGCTCACACTAAGATTCCTTTGTGTCGTAGGACCTTCAAGTAATCTGAGTAAAATTATTTTAAAATTATATAAGATTAAAAATCTCCTGAAATAAGATGATCGTTCTTGTTGACTACTTATTAAGTGGTGCCTTTTGGTTGTAATGTTATAAATTATCCCATATATGCCTGGAACTATTTTTTGTCTGCGATTTTTTAATTTTTGGGTATGTCTTTTATATTTATTTATTTCTAAGAGTAATTTTTACATTCTCACTTGAGGCCAGCCCAGTAAGCATTAATTTGCTTGTGTTGGGTGTGCCTCGCTCATTCCCAGTTTAAATTACAAAAATTTTACAACTAATCAAAAACAAAACAAAAAGATATCTAATTTTACTTAAAACATAAGAGTGTGCAGATGTGTATGTGTGTGTGTGTGTGTGTGTGTGTGTGTATGTCTTTGTCTGAAAGGGCTCTTATGAAGACTTTAAGTGGAAATTTGAGGTAGGAATGACGGAAGAGTGCTTTGTTAAATGGGTTGAAAATGACCGCTTGGTCAAATGTGTTGCTTTTTTCCTTTCACAAACTTGCTCGTTTCCCATTACTTGTTTTGCCATATGCATCGTCAAAATTGCAAGTTAACACAACTTGCAATGTCTGCATCAAAGTTTATGCCCTCCCCGTAATTTTATCGACTTGTAGTTTTGTTCTGCTACATTCATTTGTAATTATGGAAAATTAATAGAGAGTTAGCAGGCGTGTGACCGCTTCTGACCGGAGGGGCTACAGGGTCGAATCTAGGGCGTTAGGGGCCCAAGAGCATTTGCATGTTCGTTATAAGCATATATCTCTCTGGTTAGTGTTACGGCCGCTGATACAGAGAGCATATTAGGTGAATTTGAATTAGTTAGCGAAAATTGTGGATGTGAATCGGTCCACGAAACTTTGCAACTTGCCCCAAGGAACATGGGTTGAAATATGAAAACAATTCCGACCCTACATATTAAAGCGAGATTCCTGCCACTAGTTTTTAAGAATTTTTTGTATAAGAAATAAATATATATATTTTTTGTATACAACTTGTGCGATCTGATTTGCCATACAAAGGGAAGTTAATATATATATATATTAATTTCACATAGGTTCCTTGAAGACAGTTGTTCAGTTTCAAAGGGAGATTCACCCTGTAAAGCTTTGCTAACTAATTTAAAGTCACCTCATACAAGTTTTTTTTTCCACCCCATATACGTCCCCACCGAGGGGCACGGGCTTACCATCGAAACACGAAGGGAATTAGGCCACAGTTCACCACGCTGGCCTAATGCAGGTTGGTGGACCTCATACAAGTGCTGCTACGATAATGTCGGTTTTTCAACAAGAAAGGGTACTTAACCTGATGCAAAGACTTCTGTTCATAGAAGATTCACTAAATTCACTTTGATAAGGAAACAACTGTAGCATATTTGTATCTTTGGATATTTGTGCTTCAACAAATAAACGGGGTAAATCTGAATGATGAAGTACTTGATCTTGTACTTCCAAATCGAATGAATAAATGAGAAAAACTTAGTATCGAAACATACTTATCTATATTTAATTTACTTATCTTGAAATACTTTCTGTAATAACTTTAAAATTGAAAATGTTTTATCAGCCTGACAATCATCGCTAATGGTTTGTAAACGCTGATATAACTTTAAAATAATATCTCGATTATGTCTACTTTTACAGAAAAAACTGTATCAAAATCGGTCACAGACAGACTCACAAATACACACGTAAAACTTATACTATCCCTCTTTTTACGTCTGGGGTTAGTAAGAAAACAAAGGAGATATATTTTCTAATGAATTCTTTTTATCATTTTGCAGTAAGCTTACTTTCCAAGCAACCACTAAATAGCAAGCAGCTTAAACGCAGTCGGACTGGGTTCATCGTGATAATTACCAAGAGTCTTTGTTGTTTTTTCAAACTTATCTGATTCAGCGCCCCGATCATCGTTACCAGTCCCTCGCTCCGGCCCTGGGTGGCCACTGTGACCTTTAGATTAAAGAACTTGACTCCTTTTCGCATGTGTCGAGCAAACTCAAATTAATCGATTCATACGAATCGTGACTCAACTTTTATCGATTTTAAATTCGATTCTTTCGCTTCAATGGATTATAAACCTTGGTAAAAGACGCTTTTGATTTTAATTGGATCAGAGCTTAATAAGCTTGTTCGGGATTTTGGGGTTGTGTGACGAAAGGGTTCATATATCAACTTATAGATACCTACTTTAGAATTTCTTAACTAAAACAACTTCAAATACATGATATTATTCGAGAATTTGTATATAATAGTATTTCTAATAAGTTGATTTTCAAATGAGATAAGGCCCTGGATGACAGACCGACACTGGTTGCCGAGAGACATCCAAAAAATAGAAGCACTGTAACTATTTGTGATTTTGATGAAATGTTTTATTGAAAAACAAAATGTATACCTATATTATACCCTGTTTTTTATTCTCAGAGACTAAATTGACATATGCAAATGTCAAATTTACAAATAATGTTACCAGTTTTTTTTTAATAGTGTTGTACCTAAATTGTCGATTTTTGAATCAAAACTTTAAAAAAACGTAATAATAATAATTTTGTCTTTATTAGATGATTAGCTTCTTAGTTTTGTATGATATTAACATTTTAAAAATTATTATCAAAATGAATTTATAATAAAACCTCTTTTGATGCTTATAAACAAAAAAAGACAGTTGCCATCAGTGTTGTTCCCAACAGTAAAATACGACAATTCACGCTCTTATTTATGACAAAATCACTAAACTTTTAAGAAATACGGCACTTATTTAAATATGACAACAGCAAACAACTTTAAAAAAAGAAAAATCTATCGGTAACTATTATATAAGTTACCACGGTAATTTCTAATAGTTACCACGGTAAAACACGGTAATTTCTATTTTTGATAAGGCAACCCTAAAAACGATTAGGGACATTACGTTACGTTTAAAGTAAGTATTTCTTCCCTTCTCTTTAAGTAATATAAAACCGGCACTTAATTTTGATAACATCGGTTACCGTTAGTGGCACATCACTATTTAAGATTTGCAAAAAACTGGCAACCCAGGTATTGTCAATTTAGTCTCTGAGAATAAAAAACAGGGTTTAAAACGTATGTTTGCTTATAGTTATTAACGATACTAGTGTCGTAGGTAATGTGTAACGTGAGCCCATTTGAAACACGAGCGAAGCGAGTGTTTTATAGGGCTCCAGTTACACATTACCTAAGGCACGTATATTGTTCAACGTTTTACAATGCAGTAGCCGAGGAAAAGAAGCTAAAAAAAATGTTGTCAGAAACTTACATCGTATAGGTATATCCAAAGTTCTTAAAAGATAGTATTTTCCAATAAACATTCACTGAAAACTTGTTACAATTGAACAATGTGCACTAATATTTTACGATTAAACACAAAACATTAAGGAATTATCATTTTTATAACACAAAAATAATTTTGTTGAACAAATAATTTCAAATGGCGGGCAAAACAATGTCGAGCAAAATATTTTTCCACAATTATGAGGCAAAGGCTAAGATAAATAAAATGCCAATTGCGCCTACAGAAATTATTCAATAGTTCAATTATTTGTTAAAAATCAGACTTGTTTTATTGAAAAAGTAAAATAAATAATTTACGTTTATATTTTATTTCACTAAAAATCAAGATTTTTGTCATAAATAATTATTTTGTGAGGCATAAAAACTCTTTGCTATCATTCTATAAAGCCAGTATGAAGCTTTATAAAAAAGGTAATACTCTCACTTGTCAAAAGGGTCACTGAATTATCAAATCAGCTACTCTTTATTGCGTCATACATTTTTGTCAGTATTTTATTCACTTTTTGCTTACTTTTTATGCATCATTTGATAACAAAAATAACTTTACTGGATCACAGAATAGCCACTGAAGTTGAATGTTGGTATATGAAAAATGGTTTATTTGCTCATTAGTTCAAATATTTTTTTTCTTTACAAAATCTTCTTCTCATTTCAAATTACATAACATGACATGTGTTTTATGGGGTACGTAAACGTACACTCCGTGGTAATGTTACGGGGCCATTTCCGAGCAACTGCATTGTAAAAACTTTAAGTACATTTCATTTTATTTTAATCATAATTTTGACGAGGCATGGGGCGTCTAATAACGGTCATGTCAGCCTCATAGGAGATTTATTAATACGTATGTTTCCGTAAAACTCTGAGTACTATGTTAGTGGAGTAATAGTACTTATAGTACGTAGAGTCAAAAGAACGAATATGTATGTATGTATTTAAATCCTTTAATGTAACTTTAACTTATTTTAAGTAACATTCTGGAATGTTCTATGAAATAAAGCTATTTTAACTTTATAATACATACAACTAAAGTCATCCCATCTCTAAACTTGTACTGAACACTGAATATTTTTCTATATTCTACGGAACCATAGAGCTATTAATCTGATCGCACTTGGCAGTGTCTTTGAATCCGGTTTCACTATCAGCTTGGAAAGTGACGGATGACCACGCGTGGTGTTACAACATTCTTACACCTCCATTTAAATAGGGAATGCATATTAATGTTCAATAATTATAAACAAAATAAAGCAATAAAAATACCTTTCTATTTATTAACTGCTAATGAACGCACCGTAGTTTAGTGTTCGGGCATTAATTCGAAATATTCTGATGAATGTTTGAGGCGATTAGTTTAGTAATATTTTGAAATGTTTTCCCAGATACTGTGGAATTTATGATATGTTGATTTGTAGCCTACGTTATTTTCCGGCCGATCATCTATGTAAAAGTTAAGTTGATTCATTGCTCGTTTACAACGAAAGGATATAAAAACTACTCGATATGAAATAATATCAAAAGCAATTAAAATTCTCAGCGCAAATCGTTCAATTTATGATAATTACATTTGAAAGGATAAAATAGTTGGATAGAATTTTCTAGTATTCTCTTAATGAGGTATTATTTAAAGGAGTGACTATTTATACAGGGTGTAAAAGACAGCTTAGCAAAAACTAAAACCCTGGACTCAGACAATCTTTCTAAATGATTTTCTAGTGGAATTTTTCTCGGGAAAATTTTTTTTTCCATGTTTTTTAATATTTTCTGCTTACATTGGTTATTATTTATTCGAATGCACTCTATTTTGCAATAAAAAATAATCATAACAACGTAAAACACGAAAACCAGCAATGAACATAGCACTCCGGTAGCAGCGCGGACGGATCGCGCGCGGGGAGCGGTTTCGCGGTACGTTGCGTAGCGCCAAAGTAGGTAAATAATGAAAACGTCCATAACGTGACGTTTCCGGGAACAAATAATTACTTATAGCTGAGAGAGAGAGAGAGAGAAATACATTTATTCATGACACAGTACATGTAACATATCTACAACACAACACAAAAAAACAATTAACGAAGAAAGTACATTATGCAAACATGTACCGCATCTGTGAATGGGCTGATGATAATTACGGGTAGTTTAAGTATTTGCTAAGCTATCCTTTACACCCTGTATGTCTTAACTAAATAGTCACCTATAGACTTGTTCTGGGTGAGCTCGCTACATCTTCGACCGCATCTTCGCCCTGTGTCAAGAGTGAATCCATTTATAATATGTAATTTTTTTAAACTTGGTCAAAACGGATCAACTAAGGCCTGCTTAGTGACATAGGTTTATTTTCCACGCTGGAAAATATAGTCACATGTTTGTTTTTATTATTTAACTAGTGACCTGCCCCGGCTTTGCACTGGTGCAAAAATTTAATTATTAGGATGTACTAGGGCTTAAGGTAAATCTCTTTCAACTTCTCTGATGGGTAATCAGTCCATAAAACTGAACAACGTTCCCCCAATAAAAGGTCAAAATACGAAAAAAAATTTTTTAAGTTCCCATACAAAATGCGCCTTATGCTGATGAATTTTGTATGGGAACTCAAAATTTTTTTTTCGTATTTTGACCTATTATTGGGGGAAAGTTGTTCAGTTTCATGGACTGATTAACCACCCGAGAGGTTGAAAGAGATTTACCTAAAGTCTTATATAAATGGAGTATTAGTTAGCGAATCTTTATATAGGTGGTGATGTAACTGAACAAATTTCCTAAAGGAACCTATATGAAATTCTCAAAAAAAAATGTTGACTTCCCATACTCGTACAAAGGCAGATCATCTAATTGCAGAGTTGTATGGAGTGGCGAAAATTATTTTATTTCGACCTATATTCCTTAGGGAAAGCTGTTCAGTGTAATGGGCCGATTCACATCCTTGATGAAGCGCTCGTAGCCCAGTGGCTCTCGCTGATCTCAACCGATCAGTGAGGTTAAGCAACGTACGCAGAGGCAGGGAACCTGATGGGTGACCAAAGTGGAAATTTATCACGAGCGTTTCCGTGCTATCAGTTCCGGCTGTTTTAAATTGACTACAGTCATTAAAACCAACTCAGAGGCCATTGTGCGGTTCGAAAACTTTGACACCAGGGTTAGCCAAGTTCGCCACATACTTGACTTTACCTTCACTAATTTAAAGTCACAAAATATAATTAGTCGGGTTTATTTTATTTGAAACATAGTGAAAATCATTTCAAACTCCGTTGCACGATTAAAAAGGAGAGCGACTTCCTTTATACTATAAATTTGTAGATACATATAATGCAAATTGCGGCAGATACTCGTATAAAAAATAAAACCAATTTTGTTTATACAGTAGCCACAATAAAAAACAAAAGTGACTTTCAAATGTTTTTCTAACAAAAGTGAAAAGGGCCGGCGACACTCGTAAAGAAAAGTCGTAAATAATAAATAAAGGAAACAAATGACGACCTGCTACCGAATTCCGAATCCTTTGCTTGAAAAAAGAAAATAAATTTTGTTTTGGATAAGGGTTCTTGATGTCGTACGGTTGTTACCAAAATGAGAATTTCTTTCGTTGAATTTTGAATTTGTTTCAGGAATGTCGTTTTTTTTTGAGATCGCAGGAACGTTTGTCTAATGACAAATAATAACGTATGCTACTGTTTTATTCATGGATGTCCGGGACTTTGTTCCTGTGGGAATTTTGTAAAATCAATTAACGTTTTGACGCTGAAAAAAAATACGCAACCACCTACTCAAACTATTATTTTTACCCCCGACAAAAAAGAGGGGTGTTATGAGTTCGACGTGTGTATCTGTCTGTGGCATCGTAGCTGCTAAACGAATGGACCGATTTCGATGCGGTTTTTTTGTTTCAAAGTTTTTTCGTCTTAAATTGGTTCATCCGTTTAAAAGTGATAAAGCAATCGATACAATATTTTTAATTTTAGATTTATTAACCATACTTTCACTCTAAGATTAGGTCTATATTAGCCTAACAACTGAAGTCATGACATGCAGACAGCGGAACCTTAAAAAACAAAGCGTTCTAAATTCAAATTCGAGGCGGGCCGCGCGTGAGGTGCACTCGCCACCTGCGTCTGCGCTATCTAGCCGAGCGCATCGGAAGCGACTGTTTTTTACCATTTTTTTCTCACGGGCCGCATTCTATCACCTCACCAATACACCTTCTATTTTCGAATTGCTTCTCAAACCGCAATTTACATTGCTGCGTATGTTCGAACTTTACATATCTCTTCACTTTTACAACGCGCAATGTGTTGCAGCGAAAGAAATGCAGTCGTTATTTTCGATTTTCGAGAAAGTCTAGGGTAAAGGTACGTGTTGTGCTCGCCCTTTTACCTATGGCCCGACACACACATTGTTTCTCGAGAGGCATAAAGAGATCTTTTGACTTGAAACAATGACGGATGGTCGAATGCTGTTAATAGAGCTTTTCGGGCTTTTATGTTATTTTTGAGAATAGGTAGACTAGCTTTCCACCCGGGACTTCGTTTGCTCGTGGGTTTCGGGTACTTCTAACATGGCCTTTCTCAGTACAGTACGTCACCAATTTGGTCTAAGGCTCGTAGAAGAAGACTCAAGTCTTGATTTAGGTATACTTAAGTATTGATTGTCTGTTTCTCTTACTATAAAGACGACAAAGACGACTGCTACTTAAGTATAGATCAGAGTCTGAGTCGCGTTCTGCAATACAGGACGTTCGCCTAGGGCGCCTTTTCCGACTTTTCTTTCTTTCAAAAATCTTCTTTAGTAAGGGTATTAGGTATTTTAATCGTTTGTATAGCCGCTTTGAATTTTAATATTGGTAGTGATTTACATTATCTAAATATATAAAAGGAGAAACTGACTGACTGACTTACTGACTGACATATCAACGCACAGTCTAAACGGCTAAACGTAGGCACTTGAAATTTGGAAGGGACGTAGCTTAGGTACCGTAGAGGTGCACTAAGAAAGGAATTCCCGAAATTCCCCCGGGTTTTCAATCTGTGTACTCTGTACAAAAAAAAATTAACACGCAAACGAAGTTGCGGGCATCAGCTAGTGATTCATAATCAAAAACAATGCAATTCAATTATCTTGTCAGTGCGCATGATGATTGACAATCGCTGCGTGCGACGCATGCGTGATTAAAAAAAATACACCATGAAAAACAATACAATTACCAAACGCCAAATTCAAAATACTAAGGCCCGTGTTCACCAAAAACATAACCAACGGTTAAACCGCGGTTAGAAGCTAATCAGATAAAATGTCAAAAAAAATGTATGAAAATGACATTGTCAAATCTCTGGTTAGCTGTTAATCGTTGGTTAAATTTTTGGTGAACACTAGCCTAAGGCCCGTGTTCATCAAAAATATAACCAACGGTTAAACCGCGGTTAGAAGCTGATCAGACAAAATGTCAAAAAAAATGTATGAAAATGACATTGTCAAACCTCTGGTTAGCTGTTAATCGTTGGTTAAATTTTTGGTGAACACTAGCCTAAGGCCCGTGTTCACCAAAAATATAACCAACGGTTAAACCGCGGTTAGTAGCTAATCAGGCAAAATGACAAAAAAAAAATTATGAAAATGACATTGTCAAATCTCTGGTTAGCTGTTAATCGTTGGTTAAATATTTGGTGAACACTGTCCTTAGTGACCTCAAATGAAGACCCATAAAGGAAAGGTTTTTATCAATAAAGCATCGAGTTTTTTAAAAGTTTTGTAATTTTTTTGTATCCTCCTTGTCCATTTTTATTATTGCAAGCGTTGTAATTGAATGTTTATCGGCAGGTCAATCTGAATCTGACGTGACGTTGCGTTTTCTTTGATGGACGGAAAGGTCACGCGAATTTTTATTTTTACTTGGTTACTTACCGCTACTTGGAACAAAATGAAATGTTGTTGAAATGTTGACTCTAAAATTGAAAATGTTGTATCTTCCCCGACATTCGATTGCTTATAACTTTAAAATGGCTGAACCAATTTTGATGAAATATAGCTAAGAACCATCTCGATAATGTCAGCTTTCAAACAAAAAAAACACATTGAAATCTGTCCATTTGTTTAGGTGCTACGATGCCACAAAAAACACACTAACATACAGATGCACAAATGTCAAACTTATAACACCCCTTTTTTGTCGGGGGTTAAAAATAAAAAATTGCACTCAAGCAAAGTTCCTCAAGTTTTATCGTAGCCTTAACTCTCAATTTGTTTGAGATGGCTTAAATTACTTTGTGAAAATCAATGATCGGCCCACTAAACACGTAGCATTGGTTTCGTAGGCGGCCGAAGGGAACTGAACAACTTCCCACAAAAAAATGCTTACCTCGCCATACCACTTGAACGATTGTGTTTTAAAAATTTCGTTAGGGTTCCTTGGGGAAAGTTAATGGGGAGAATTACGACTAAACGCCAGTTAATGTCAAGTCACCCCATATTTGGAGATCGAAAATTTTTATTTGTGGTCTGTGACTTAATCTATAAACTTTGGGATAGCTTACTCCCACGTTGCTGAATCTTTGAAGACCACTACACCACATTGCTGAATCTTCGGAATAAAGATAAACTAGCCCTCCCTAATTCAAATCTAAAAATTCATAGTTCCGGACCATACGCCATGCCGATAAAAATCTACAATAAGATACCTACCTATTTAAAAGAAGAACAAAAATTTAATGTTTTTAAAAATAATTTTAAAAAGTTCCTCACTAAGAAATGCTATTACTCACTTACTGAGTTTTATGAGGACAAATAGAAACAAACTTAGCCACTCGCATACACTCACACAAATACACACACGCACTCATACAGATACATACACATATCCCATGATCATACACACAAACAATCATACCTAGGATACTTTTATTTTGCGAACTATAATGTTCACAAGCCTAAAAAATTAAATAAATAAAAATAATACATAATATATGTCTGTACTTACCATAAACTGATCTCATTTTAGTTTTGCATATGTGTAGGTGTAAGATAAATATTATTACACATATAAGAAAAACATTGTTGTAGTGCCCCAACGGGGTTCGTGTATGTGCTTTAATGATGTAACACCTTAAAAAAACTCACGACACAATAAAGAATTTTTCAACACATTTGCTCATAAAGTTGGTCTTATGTCATTGTTTTAAGGTTCATAATGATATGTATTACCCAGCCCGTGAGTAATAAAAATAAAGCACAAGTACGTAATGGTTTTTTTTTTCTTAATTTCAGCAAAGAGATCAGATCTTATTTTTATATTTAAAATTAAGTGTAAATATTAAACTATTTATAAATAAAAATATAATTTCACTAAATCATTTACATTTAACAGAAAATTATCATTTTTTATTCAGAAAATTATCATTTATTCATTTTTTGCTAAAACGTGAAAATATACAGTATTTTTTTTTATTTGGCTGTATGACATACTTGTCAATGTGAAACTCATTTTGCGAGCGAAAAAAGAAAAAAATAATCGCGCCTCTTTTCAGATGTTTTCACTTGGTTTTCACGAACGGCATTTGTATTCATCAGATTGTTATTGTTGTCAGAAATACAACACAAAAAATGTCTTCTTCAAGTGCAGAACAGGAAACCTACGTGGGTACACCGCCAGAAATACTTTCCGAGACGCAACATGCAAGTGATAGCTTGTTGCCGTCAATATCAAAGGAAAGTTTTTATTACTTTCTTTCCTCACAAATGTGTTGAAAAACGTCGTATGACACGCGTGTGCATTAGATATTACATTCTCGGCTACATTGAGCCCTCGCCTTCGGCTCGGGCTCTAAACTCGCCTCTAATGTAATATCCAACTTAGCACACTTGTAGCATAATGTACTATTTGAATTTTGAATTTTACTCTTTATAAAACTACATCAACTTCACTTTGACAGTCACCGGTTTGCAGTAATAAGTGATTATTTCAAAATGTGGGTACTTATCTGCGTACAAACACTTCATTTGGCACAAGGCAGGGGCTCACAGGGTCCAATACCGCAATTGATCATTTTTCCGAAATGAATACCGTTTACCATTCCCGTTTGCAGGGCTTGTGGCTCCGCTCCGTCATTATATAACGTACGCGTTTATCGATGTTTTAATATTAAAGTTTGGCAAGTGGTACAAGCGGTGATAGCCCAGTTGGTAATGAGCCAGACTTGTAATCCGAAGGTCGTGGGTTCAAATCCTGGTGCGGGCCTGTACCACTAAATTCGTCTTTTCGGATTTATGTACGGATTTATGGTTATCACTTGCTCAACGGTGAAGGACAACATCGTGATGAAACCCGCCCGTTCAAGAAAATTCATTTTCGAAAGACGAGCGGTCCACCAACCCGCATT
This sequence comes from Aproaerema taeniolella, assembly GCA_949987775.1. Taxonomy (NCBI): domain Eukaryota; kingdom Metazoa; phylum Arthropoda; class Insecta; order Lepidoptera; family Gelechiidae; genus Aproaerema; species Aproaerema taeniolella. The sequence continues at coordinate 6,563,677 of OX465263.1, read as the reverse complement.
GGGCCAGCGTGGTGGACTATGGCCTAAATCCCCTTTCGTACTTCGAAGGGAGGCCCGTGCCCCTCGGTGGGGACGTATATGGGCTGATAAAGAAGTGGTAGAGTATTTTTGACTCGTGCGATATAAACATACATACGCTCACGCTTATAATCCCAAACGGGGTAGGCAGAGCATCAATGGTTTCTAGCTAACTACTTGATGCCACATTTGACACAAATGGTGAGGGTTATCAGGTGGAAGAATTAGCTTCGGATTTTTCCCATTGTATACGCCCAAATTCTTACCTATAAAAAATACATATACTGGGGGACTTTAAAGTATTCAGCGAAGAGTAAGGATGTGAATTAGTCCACGCAATTCAACTACTTTTCCCAAGGAATATAGATCGAATAATGGAAAATAAATTTCGCCTCTCCCTAAACATGCGACTTTACCCTAGGAACCTATTTGAAATGTTTTACAAAGGTAAAGCCGTCCTTTGTAAAACATTTCATATAGGTTCCTAGGGTAAAGTTGTTCAGTTTCATGGGAGAATCACCCCCTGAAGTGTCGTTAGTTTATTTAAAGCCACCCGGTATGTTATAATTTTAGGACAACTAAACACCCGACAAGTTTTCATCTTTTACGTGCAAATGTGATAAAACCATAGATTTCAATTGCTGTTAATGATAGCATTCTTCTTCTTCTTATCGTGTAGGTGTAGTCAAGTGTGTGGCGAACTTGGCTAAACCTAGTATCAGAGTTTTCAAACCGCACAATGGCCTCTGACTTGGTTTTAACGACTGTAGTCAATCGACAACAGCCGGGACCGACAGCTTAAAGTGCCCTCCGAAGCACGGAAACGCTCGTGATAAATTGCCACTTTGGTCACCCATCAGGTTCCTTGCCTCTGTGTACGTTGCTTTACCTCACTGACCGGTTGAGATCAGCGAGCGCCACTGGGCTACGAGCGCTTCATAATGATAGCATTAGAAACATATGTTTATGAAAATATCCTAACATGTGGTGTTAATTTTAACTCTATGGAGGTACATCAAACCACTGCTCCGAAAAAAGCCTTCTAATTCGAGGATGGACATGCAAAAGCGATTGCATAAGAGTTTCGTTTATAGTACGAAAATCTAACAAATGGGTTTATTTATTTATTTACTGTTTATTGTACACAATAGACATACAAAAAGAAATATACAAAAAGAAATACGACACAACAGGCACTGCTTATTTCTAGGAAGAAATTTCTTACAGCAGACCTAACAAGAGAGATTGGACGAAGTGAGGCGAGGGGGTTTACTCTTGACCACAATCTAGCTTAGGGGCTGATAACTGCAGGTATAATAAATACTTATTTAATAATAAATAAACTATAAGCACACACTCAAAAGCCCACACTAAGGTTGTCCCTTGTGTATGTTCCAAGGGGACACACCCTTGGAACATACACAAAGACAGACACAAACACCACTAACCCGAAAACAAACATGTGCTTTTTACACAAATGTCTGCCCCGACCGAAAATCGAACCCAGGACCCGTCGATCAAGCAGTATCATTACCACTCGACCAAACCGGCCGTTCCTAACTTTACCTACTGCTTTCAGTTTTTGTTCCCTGCATTACAAAAGGCACTTGATAACTGCGCACGCACATTCTAGCTATAAATCCAAGGAGTCAATGCGAACGTGGACGCAAATAAATTCGACTTCGTTATTACTTGAGTAATAAAGTGTAAATTCAAGAATGTGATCTACGAAATCCACATATGTAGAGGCATAGAACATACATACACACGCTCAAGCCTATAATCCCTAACGGGGTAGGCAGAGCATCAGTGGTTCTAGAACCACTAAATGCCACGTTTGACACAAATTGTGAGGGTTATCAGATGGAACAAGTTGCGTAATGGTGAGAGGTGGTCAGCCTGTCGCCCATTATACAGTAAAACCCTCGCATCCCTCTTACAGACTTTTACTGTATACCTGGGAAGAGTAGGTAGCTGTGCACATTCTAAGTTTTTCTTTCACTCCAAGTCCAGCATGGAAGGACATAGAACATACTCGTAGAACATTCTAAATCATAGTAAATACATGACCAAAGTTTTTAAACTTGTACATAATAATTGGTGCCTATTCTTTATTATTTAAGATTTTTGCGGTAGTTTTTATATGTTTAAACGTACACACATCAACACGGTCTAGGGATATTGCACGATTTTTCATACACAAAGGATACTCGGGATACATGGGCTATAATTTTCAGACGAGCAGGTGCTAACCTTGAATTTTCAATTCTAGTCGATATTTTTTTTACTTGAAATTTGTGAAAACGTGACGGAAAAGAAAAGAAAAACAAAATTTATCGGCTAGAATTGAAAATTCAGGTTTAGCACTTGCTCGTCTGAAAATTATAGCGCTCCATGTATCTCGTATATTTTGTAGCTTCTCAAACAGACTTCTTTTGTATGAAAAATCATGCAATATCCGTGTTGATGTGTATATTAAAACAGGTTCTTACCACGATGGGTATTTAAGGATTCGAAAAACGGTATAAATCCGTTTTAAAATGTTCATAAATCTAAAATGAAATTGTTTTATCACACCCGACATTCGATTGTTTACAAATTTTAAACGGCTGAACGTATTTTGATTAAATATAGCTAAAAACTATCCCGATTAAGTCAGTTTTCAAACAAAAACCCGCATCGAAATCGGTCAATTTGTGAGCTACGATGTCACAGACAGTGTCACACTGATACACAGACATACAGATACATTCCTCAAACGTATAACACCCCTCTTTTTTGTCGGGGGTTAACTAATGCCTACATAGTTAACCCCTGGATTTTCATAATATTTGGTTTGAGAGCTCAAACTTAGTACAAATTAAACAGCGCAGTAACTGACACTTACTTTAGATCCATCTTTCGGCAATCGAAAGTCTTTCATCGCGTCAATAATGACCATCGACGCTCGGCCATCTTGAAAAATGGCGGACGTAATCGTTCCATATTCGCTTTATTAAAATTTCGTTTAAAAAGGCGCCTGATAACCCACACTGCTGTATCGCATAATTATTTTTTCTTTAAACGACCTTTCATTTATCTCGAAGTATTAAAGGTATGGACCGCCCAACGCTTAGTACCCGTCAAGATGGAGAATTTTAATATGATGGTGCCTGGAGTTAATGTAAGTAACCTGTGTGGTGTACCGTATCCAATTAATGGACTACATGGCTCATGATCTGCTATAGAAAACTGTTTCTTAAACGATATTTTCGCGACAAGTTGGGTTCTGTGATTCACTGTATCCTTATGTGGTTTATTTGGGGTGTACTGAAGCCTATTTCCATGTATATCAGAAATTTAAAAAAACGAGTGTTCTTGATAGATCTGAGTTTTTGTTATAAGTATTTTGGTTGTCTTTCAATTAGTGAATTAAGGATGTAAGCAGCCCAAGAAACTGAACAACTTTCCACAAGGAGCATAGGTCGAAATACTAAAAAATAAATGTTTGCCTCTCCAAACTCTCTATACGCGATCGTTGATTTGCCTTTGTATGGGAAGTTGAAATTTCTTGTTTTAGTTTTCTATATGTTTCTTAGGGAATGCTATTCAGTTTCATGGGGAGAGTTACGCCCTAAAGTATTGCCAACGAATATTAAAGAAAAATTTGGTAGTTACGTCGTGTGAGTCCCCGGCAGAGTAGAATAGGACCACCCTCTTTCTTACCGAGGTGTCGTACAAGGCGACTAAGGTAAATATGCAAGCAAGTTCATCTGCACACAGAGAAGGAAAACTCTGCAATTATATCAAAACCCTCGCCAATCCGTCTGCCAAGCGTGGTGAGTATGGCATTTACCCCTCATGTTATTGAGGGAGGCCCGAGCCCCAGCAGTGGGGACGTATATGGGCTGATGAAGGTAGTTACGAGCAAACAATGTTTTATCAAAGCTCTTTATTTATTCCAAACTAAACAAAAAGCTTTAACAACGTATGATTATAATCTTAACTTGAAACTAAATCGAGAAGTAACGACAACATGATCATACAGACCTAGACCTTAAGCCCAAGTTATGAGAAAAAATTGAAATTCATCTCGCGTTTATGTCCCGTTTTATGGTCCTGGCCAACTAAATGCATGGTCACACTTTGGCCCTTTGTCATGTCGGGTTGAAAAATTCACTCGCGGTGTCTCTTGTCTTCGAGATTTTTAATCTGTAGTTCTCGTGAAGCGGTACGTGCTTGTCTTGCATATAAAAGTAAGATCTGAATCCAAAACGAAGCCGCACAAAATGTGTCGTATTATACCTACCTCCTACATCGGGCTAAGTGTTAGTCTCCTACAAAAAACAAGATGATTTTTGAGACCCTCGAAATGCTAACAGGCAGGTAAGTACGGGTTAGAATAAAAACCGTCGTCGGCCATCCTTTGTCTATATTTCCCGCCCGTTTTCTCATTGTGTGCACCTTTGGATAATTACGAGGGATCTTACCTGTCTCAACCAAAAAATAAAACAATTAACGTGTGTGGGTGCCGAGACAAATCACACAATAATTCAGAACCGGATTTTGATAATTTTTAATGGTTTAGTCAACGTTTTTTAAACATACGCACAGCAATTTTATGGGAATCGAAGTCGACGTGCGTTCCGCTTGGTAACAATTTGTTGCGGTCGCATCCACTAATTAATTTTAAAAATAATTACCGAGAACATTCGTATTGTTTGTTTTTTAAAAAGAGAACAATCAAAATTTCGACGAAATCTTCTTGAAGCTCCGAGCGACAGTTCATTATGCATTAAAAATCTTCATGTTATTTGACTTCCGCGCATCTGTTCGCATTGGCCCCAGGCGCGGGGTGCATCACGACTCTCATGCTTATTTGTGCTACCCGTCCAGTTTCGGGAGGAACCCAACATTGCAAACTTGCATTGGGAGAATGTTTCTTCAGTTTGACTGGGTTATTGTTGCGAAATCACACACGAAAGCGGTGGATTCCAGGCATTCCTGGACAATTACCATTTCGTGAGCGACCCCTCGCCCGCGTCCGAACTGGTCCCAGCGAGCCGATCTGACCTTTGACATAACTCTGCATTCGAGAACTTCAGTATTGGCAAAATTGCATCGACCGCTCTGCCAAATAAATCCAACCGACCTTATACGGAGCTGTAATGAAATTCCGATCCTGAGAAGTTTTCGCGGCGCGTTGTATCATGTATGCTTAATGAACAATATCAATGCGCAGAAATACCCACACTGCATTGTTTTCCTACTTTAGGCTCGTTTAATTTCCATACTGCGATTTTCCGAGGCACCGCGGAACGGCGGAAGGTTTATAAAACTGTTTGCGTTTAAAATGGTAAACAGTAAGCTCCCATAACGTTCTATTCAAATATTGATTGGCTTATTGTATGTTAGTAGAGACGTTTACCAATTTAATGGCTATTATTTATTTTATTGATGCATATCAAGTCGGCATAATAGTGTGCCGGGCCGCACAGTTCTTGTTTATCAAGCCAAAGGAATTAAACTTAAATACACATTTATTTGTATTTCTTATACATAGAAACGGTAAGGTGATCTGATTTAAGTATGTATATGTCGATTTTTTAGTACTGCCTACTTAATAATTAATTAAATACACCACGGTTCAGTTTGTTTAAAACGTCAAAGCACCTGAAATCTGAGTTCATAGTCCAGGCTTTCGTCCTAAAAAAGCGTTTAGTTTCGACAAAGAATAATGATTCTGCTTAGTGCGTTTTTTTGAATAACAAAGGAGCTTATTTCAGTTACTTTTCTGACACAGATTAGGTTTGAGTAAATATGTAAATACCTCTCCACTTAAACTGCGGTGAATGCAAAGGATTTATCCTGGTTTTTCTTGTCGGATGCCTTTGAGAACATAATAGAGAGACTTTTGCTGTGCTGCTACCTGACGTACTAATGCGATAGTGCGAGGAAAATTACTTTTATCATAGTTTTTGTTCCGGCACGCGTGCAGTGCGCGCGGAATGCGCTCGTGACAATCGATTTCGCGCGCAATCACAGCGGCCATGATGTTTTTGTTGTCAAAATGACAGGCACGTTCCGACCATGCCACTGACTCTACCAAAATGCCACTTTATGAGCAGCTAGCTTTGAAATTTTATTTTTAAAACATGCGTTATTACGAAAATAATCTATAATTATAATCAACTTTCCAATGAAACGCCGTATTACTGCTTCTATTTCGAGGTAATTAAACCACTATAATGACTACCATCGCATCGAATTTGTTTCTCCTTTCATTTAATTACATTCAGGCTGTTATTACGCCGAACATTATCGCGGATTAAGAATTCTTTTTTTATTATTTGGAGCCCTTGCAAACCAGCCAGAGTGGGCGTGGTAGACAAGATGTGTTTTATAGCGAGAATGGACCATGGGCCTTTTGGCTTGAAATTCTTTGGGGGAAAATATGGGCCGTATGGTGCAAGGGGGGGCTCTTTATGCGTCGGCTGGCTGCGATTGCGCGTTTTGAAAAAAGTAAACAAAATATAAAAGTTGTAAAATTACATTATTCCGGTCGGTTTTCGAACGGTGCGGCCAGCTGTAATCGAGGCTCCATGAGGGTTATAATAACAATCGAGATGCGAAGATTATCCCAGATATTTAACAGGATCATACTCTGCGTAATTTTGGTACTGATCTCCTGAGAGTTACAAATTAATATCAGTTACATCCTAACACTGTTTAAGTGCAACTCAAGCTATTATGTTTTAACAATTGAAGAATCGCTTCCACGCTGGTTTGCTGGCACAAACTTAGAATGCGCCAACTGCCAATTAATCCAGTTTTTCCAATTAAACACTTATACGCTTACTCACAATTTTAATAATTTACATTTTTCAATAAATAACTTCATCCTTATTCGGTACGTATCCCAGAAACTGTATGTCTACCTAAAATTGGCCCTATAAAATAAAATTCTTAACAAAAACAAAAATGAAAAACAAAACACCTGTTTCATACACAAATGTTTTGAACCTGAGGATGAAAGTAAAAAAGGAAAGGGGTAGATAGATTCCGGTCGTAAAGGCGGACAACAGTTTGCATCTATGCCTATTCAAGTACATATAATAGTAAAGTGTTTAGTAACTTTAAATCACCATTAACTTCATTCGCTTTACGTCCCACTATAAAATTAATGAAAATCGCCATTTTTATGACACCAAAAGTTCTATCGGTATTATTTATATCAATCGCTTCTTCTATTAAACTTTAGTTACGATTGTCTCTGGCTATTTGAATATGTTTATCCATTTTTAAGGAAAAAATACGACTACACATAAATTGTCGATTAAAAGACAACGATAACGCTTAAATTTTATTACAGGTTATATTTATCGCTTCACTTTATTTATATAATCATTTCCTGCGTAATATTTTTGAGTTACGATTTTTATTTAGTATTTTTAAAATTCGATAGATTTAGAAAACTTGTTGTACATTTACCCTTACCTTGTTTAAATATCGGAGATATATTTTTGAAACGATAGAATTCCAATTCGCATACGAATTGACAAGATTCGCGTGAGAATCTCATACAAATCTTGTCAATTCGTATGCGAATTGGAATTCTATTATTTCAAAAATCAGGCCCTCAGTTATTTGCACACTTAATTCTTAAATGTGATTTGAAGTTAAGTGACAGTTAAATAAGAGCTTCGCAAAAGCGTGTAAAACAAGTCTTATTTGTAAAAAAGTAGGAAATAAAAACGCTCTCACGAGGCTCTAAACTGTCACTTAAATCACTTTTATGAATAAGAGAGAACGTTCTTAAATTTTTTTGTTATACTCTTTCACGCAAAGCATATCTTCATAAGGTCTGTTTTTAGAATATTCCAGTTACCAATATACCATCTATCGATGCCATGACGGAGGGAGTGGCGGGAGGGCTTACGAGCCCTCTATTTAAAGCCTCTGCAGCTCATTTTCACTGTTTTATCCAATCCAATTGTTTTATCCAATTGTGTATTTTCACTGTTTTATCCACACGTGTATAACAAAATCCATTTTATAAGTCTAATTATAATAACTGATCACAACTACCTTTTACTCAATCCGTCCCTGTAATGGACCTGTACTCCGCGGGGTGGGCAGAGAAGCCTTAATTAGTTATTAGACGCGCAAGAATGTCCGAGCAGGGGGCGCAGGCGCAGGACGATGTTATCCAGAAATTAGCCTGCAACGGAATTAGTTGGCCGCGTGTAGTGTAGTGTAAAAAATACACTGCGAATAGAGTAGTGTAATGGAGCTACAGATTATAAAGAGATTACCTCTCGGAGCTTGTAAAATTGAAATTGTTGTTGGTTACAATTATATTATACGCTTCATAAGTAGACGCTTTCATGGGATTATGCTAAATGAAATTTTAAAACATTAAACAACTAAAATATGCTAAAATATATTTGGTTAAAACACCGTTTTGGGGTGTTACAGTGAGGAAAGGTACAGGGACAACAGCACATCATGCTATCCAAAACTGTCAAATTTCTTCAATCGATTTTCAATTTAATCTCCAAGCATTAAAGTTTACTATCCATTGGGGAAATTTGACAGTTTGTGGTAACCTGATGTGCCGTTGACTGTACTTGTATCTATGTAAATTCTTTAATACTCGAAAATACAGGACAATAATTAATTTAAAAGGTAATGTAGTAGCAAAGGCGGACTTATCCCTAAAGGAATCTTTTCCAATCTACCTTAGAGTAGTTATGAAAGGAGACACACGTAATGCGAGTTTAAAACATACAAACAAACAATTAAAACATTAATAAGCTTGCGTAACTTTAAGTCTAAAAAAAAATTAGATAAACAGATTGAAATCTAAAAACATGTTGAGGCTCTTTTTGTTTTGAAAGTTTGTTAAACACGATTAAGCGCTAAAAAACTGTTGTGCAAGACGCAAGGAACTCTTAAACGTATTTTAAAAGTGTGAACTTGATTGTGTTATTAGACAGATAAATTAAAGTTCTGATTATGCCGTAATAAATGAACTTGGGTCTTTAACAGTTAAGGTTCATTTAATTTTGAAATTATAATATTGACAGATTTATTTGTTGCAACATAAAAAATAAAATAAATAAATAAACGCTACACACTCAAAGGCCCACACTAAGGTTTTTCCTAAGGGCCCGCCGATCAAGAGGCAGCGTCACTACCACTCGACCAAACATTCTTCAAGTTAGTACAGAAAACTTGCAATTCTCTACAATTTTCGTTTGCACTTACTATTCTTATCGTTTCTCGTTTCTTTTAAGTAGGTAATAGGCACTATGGGACCTATCACACTAAGTTGCTGTAAAAATAGGGTTGGCACCAAGCCCATTCGCTCGCGCCTGTACCTACTCATAAGGGCACATTAATCTAAGCATCTCCTATTACCTTCCTATTATTTCTTATCCAGTCTTATTATTGCCTCTTCGAAGCCTCAAACATTTTTTTCCGTTTTTATTGGGATTGGATTTGCAACCCGTTTGTGTGAAAAGTGCATCTTGACGTGTGTTTCTATGTATCTATATGTCTGTCTGTGTGGCATCGTAGCTCCTAAACGAATAGATCGATTTCGAAGCGATTTCTTTTGTTTAAAAAAAACTATTTATTTCCAAAAAAAACTATATCTTATATTAATTACAAAGGGAGGAGAATCTACTTATAGCTAGATTATGGCCCCCTCGGGAGTCTATTAGTAAATTTTTTTTTGGTATAGAAAAATAAGTACCTAAAATTTTTTTTTATTAAATGATATGTTGTTAACAATTATTTAAGTTTGCGGGTGTCGGAGTAACATACTTGCCCTCAATATTTTTTTTAATGTACTTTTAATTTGGTTTGGTTTCATGCTAGCAAGTGCTTGGCTTAATTGTTTTGGAATGTGGTTTAGGATATGAGGATATGAGGTAAAGTTGATGTAATCGAGATGTTTCTTAGTTATATTTGATCAAAATTGGTTTAGCCGTTTAAAAGTTATAATATAAGCAATCGAATGTAGGGGGTGATGCAAGTTTTTAAATGTTATAGTTATTAAAAAGTGGCTGAATTGAGCATTGAACTGGTTACAAACATTTTGATAAATAAATTGACCTTACTTCGGTGTATTGTAACATAGTCACGCATAAATTGATGTTGTTGTAATAAAATATTGAGTATTGAGTATTAATTTAGAATTAAAGTGAATTATCCTTAATGACATCTTTCGGGATCTGATAAGTAAGACCCACTCAATACTGCAACTTAGTAATCCGCAATTGAGATTTCAGTTATAAAGCAAGAATTAACAAGAAAATTGAATCTAGATAAAGGCTCGGACAAAAAGTCAGTTAATGCTAATAATTCATAAAAAAAGAGATTTCTAAATCTTTCTGTGTGTATATCTCAACTCAAGACATAGCTAGTGATTCAGCGGTATAATGAAGACAGCGAATCACAGACTTAGGCTCCTATTACAGAAGGAGACTCAAGCCTTGATCAATACTTAAATATTGATTGTCGCTTTCTCTCACTATTAAAATGACACAGACTACCGCTATTCAATTATAGTATACGGACCTCAGAATTTTCCAAAATTCTCACCGGTTCGACAGTTTTATTCCGCAGTATTTAGTCATCGTCGTGTTTTAGGTACCGTCTTGTTCCGTTGAATGTAGGCTATTATCCCTACTTTTCTACTTATATTAAAAATACTAAAGTAACTCTGTCTGTCTGTCTTTTACGCTTTCTCGCCTAAAACTACTGAACCAATTTTGATGAAATTTGGTACAAAGATAGATTAGACCTTGGGAAAGGACATAGGCTACAATTTATCCCTCAGCTGGGCACGATATAACCTGTAGTCATCGCAGGCGGAGCCGCGGGCGGAAAGCTAGTAAGAAAATAAGTATAACAACATTTATTGAAACATTGATCGTTTTAATGCAGGAAACGGCATTACCCGAGCAATGTGGTTGCGGTTAGACCGAGTGTGGTCGACTCGACTCGGATCCGATGCGTCCGCGCCGACAAAGAGAGCGCATCACCACTCATTTCACACAAATCAACATAAAACACTTGCAACGCGGGATATTAATTTAGGCCTTGGTAAAATTACGAACTTATTTTTCTTAGCCTGTTGTTACACTTTGTCAAGTTCTAACTTACTCGACTAGACGGAATTTCAAAACCGCATCTGACTTGGCTTAACGACAATACAGTTGAATTTTGAATTGGTATCTGGCGCAAAGAGTTACAGTAAAAAAAAACAATTGGATATCGTCCTTATATCCTTACTAGTAATGTATACGTGAAAGTGTGTTTGTTCGTCCTTCCTTCACGATGAAATAGAGCAACGGATCAACGAGATTTTTTGCACAGAGATAGTGAGAGGGTTGGAGAGTGGCATAGGCTACTATTCGGTGCGACTAAAGTCGCGGGCGAATAGCTGTTATGCATAATTGTGGGAGAAAGAGATAATCAATGCTTATGTACAGATCAAAACTTGAGTTCCTCTTTAATACGGGCATTAAAGAGAAGTTTCAGCGCCATCTGAGTAGCGCGACTCGCGGATTGTAGGTTGTTAGAGTAAAAACACAAATTCGATTCAAACTACCGACTGACAATCGCTATTAAAGCGAGTAACTATGTGACTCATCTTACCAGCCCATATACGTCCCCACCGAGGGGCACGGGCCTCCCTTCGAAACACGAAGGGGATTTAGGCCACAGTCCACCACGCTGGCCCAATGCGGGTTGGTGGAACGCCTGACCTGTCCATTATTAAGTTTCGTAACTGCGAAATTGTTTCACATTCGTAAAATAGTCACTATGTGACTATTTTAGTTTAAACATGGCTACGGTAAGTTTATTTATAGTGTTTTTAAAAAATTTAGTGTATCAAGAAGAGAAAATTTCTGAAAATTATATAACAAAATACTCACAGTGCTAAAAGTTACATTCCTTACCAAGATAAGTTCATTAATTATATGCTAAGTAGTTATCTAAAACAATGCATTTTCTAAACTTGTATCCTCTGACAGGTGACTAAAAAGAATTTCATGGGAAAACGACTATAGTTTTGACTAACAATAGCAATGTAAATTTGCGGGGGATATGAGTGTTTTAGATGATATAACAGATCTCATATAATTCTCTCATAGTCCCGTTGCATGAAACCCTACCTCATCAGGTGGCAGCTCAGAAATGTAATGTAGTGATAGATACTACTTGGGAGCGCTGGATTTTAGTAGTTTGCCATCACATACCCTGGAAGAAGTATTTTTTCCAGTCTCGCAGTTTTTCTATTCAGCCACCTCGAACAAGATTTCGACATATTTTGTTCTAGGTGGCTGATCAGAAAAACTGCCAGGCTGAATGCAGGCAACCATATATATTCATGAACGGCACGTCCAGGGCAATCGATCTGTATCAGTTTCATCTTGCCATCTGATCTAAATTTTTTTTTAACTTAATGCACTAAATGTACATGGGTGGACTTAATGCCTAATGGCATTATCTACCAGTCTACCTTAGGGTGATTGGGAGATGTACGGGAGACGTATGTTTGTGTTAAAAAAAAATTACTTCTTCCAGGATATGCGATGGCAAACTACTAAAATCCAGTGCTCCTAAGTAGTATCTATCACTACATTACATTTCTGAGCTGCCACCTCGTGAGGTAGGGTTTCGTGCAACGGGAGCTCGGTCTATCAGATTTGGTAGATCCAGACACTCAAAGGCTCACACTAAGATTTCTTCTAATGGACCCTTGACTTTGGTTACGTTTGACTTCGCTATATACTTGTTTTTTTTCATATCTTTAGATCAGGGGTTCCCAACCTTTTTTTGTCTACTGCCCACTTTAAGAATAAATTATTTTTTAACGCCCCCCTTTTTAAACATACTTAAAAACCGCTAAGTACTTATAACTGATTATTGAAACGCAACTTTATAGTATTCGGACAGAGTATCTTTTATTGAAAATAAAACAAACATAATCAATTCTTATATAAAAACTAATGTGAAGGTTGAATCTGATGCTGTTCAATAAGTTTGTTGATATCAGGTTCCAATTTACTCAAAAACAGCCGCAAGTCGCCACGTTCGGTAACACGCAAACGATTTCTCTTTTTAGTAAGCAGCGTTGCCACAGCACTAAATCCACGTTCACACAAATATGACGATGGGAATGCTATCAAGAATCGTTGAACAATTGACCACAATCCAGGGTACAATTGCAGGATCGGTTTTTGTAGCCAAAATTCTTGATATCCATTTTTGAACTTGATTTTTATTTCTTCGTTTGTTGTCAATTCTATAAGTTCTTCTTCCAGCTGAGGTGACATTGCTATGTTGACATTTGAAAATGGATCCAACACCCAGTCTGGTATTTCCAAGTTTAAAATGTCCTGGTATCGTTCGGTGAAGTCAATGTGGAGGTTTTCCAAATGTTGGCAGTAGGCAAACAAGTCGTCGTTACTGCAGGATACTGATAAATTCGGAAAATTGTGAAACTCACGTCTGCCCATATTTTTTTGTGCAGAAGCAGTTTGGCTGCGAAAGCAGCAACGACATTTTTTGTTTTAATTAAATTTAGTTCATCGCCTTGCAGTTGGAGGTTCACGTCGTTGAACAATTTATACAGGTCTGTCATGTAAGCTATATCATTCTTTGATGTTATGAGCTTGTTGCGCAGTTCTGTATCTTTAGTTTCCAAGAACTCTATCACAGAGTCAAACAGGTTATAAAATCGAATCAGACAATTGCCTCTTGACAGCCAACGAACTTCAGTATGAAGCAACAAACGGTTGAAATCTTCGTCATTAGTAACACAAAGCTGATGAAATAATCTATCATTCAAAGAGCTGCTACGGATTTTATTGAATGCTTTGATGACATATTGCAGTGATTGAAATAGTCGTTCACTTAAGTTTCTAGCAACCAAATGTTGTCTATGAATAACGCAATGTATAGCAAGGACATCTGGAATTTTATTTTTTAGGTACGCTATGAAGCCTTTATGGCGCCCTGTCATAGCCGGAGCGCCATCCGTAGCAACTTGTATAATATTTTTCAAAGGAATCTCTTTCTCTTCACAAAACTTTTCCAATGTATTGAATATGGTTTCGCCTTTTGTATCTGTCTCCAAATTTCTGGCAAACAATAGTTCTTCACGTATTTTCTCATCTTTAATAAACCTCACGTAAGATAGCAACAACGCTTCATTAGTTGGTAAAGTGGACTCATCGAGCTGAATTGAGAATTGACTAGTCCTCAGATGATTGCACAATGATTCTTCAATGTTTTCAGCCATTTCATCAATTCGTCTTTCCACAGAATTATTTCTCAAAGGAATTTTTTGGATAATATCTGCGGCCGGTTTATGAAGCACAGTAGTTATTACTTCCTTTATTGCTGGCAAAATTAACTCTTCTCCGATGTTGTGTGGTTTGCCTTTTTGAGCAATTAACAAAGGGATATTGTACGAAGCTCGAAGTCCGTCGTCATCTTGCTTAGCAGCCGCCGAAAATAGTTTTGATACACTTGGCTGAGCTTCTTCTCCAGGTCTTGAAAATATGCTACATTCTTGTCTTTCTTATCTGGATGCATTTTATTCAAATGACCTTGCAGTCTTGAAGGCTTCATTGCTTCGTTCGAAAATGTTTTTAGACATAGAAGACACAAAGGCGACGACGAGTTTGTGGGATTTTCAATAAATCCGAATTTAATATATTCCGCAGAGTATTGCCGTCTCTTCTTTTTTACTTCCGACATTGTTTTGTTTTGAGAAATACGTAAGTGGTATAATGAAGTACTGCTTATCTATTATGCGCGAAACCGCAAATGAAAATAAAATAAATTTATACAGTTGCGACCGTGCGTTGACGCCTGTTAGACGTGCATTCGAGGCATATTGCAAGTAGCTGCAGTTCCCGCGCGATCGTTACGTAACTTCATTTATGCGCTGTGTGTTTACAACTACGGACTATGGATAGTGATATACAGCCGTCGGCGCCTGACGAAGCGGAATGCGAGATCGAGAATTCTGCCATCAACTCATTAGAGTATAACTCCGAGGTTTGTGAACCAAATTCGCCCTTATTAGGTATCACAAGTGTTTTGAATCGAGCAGAAAAGCGTAGTCGAGAACTAGATATGGATGAGATTTGGATGGAAGTGGGGAGAAGGGGCAAGATTGTGGCGGTTGCTAGCTCAGGGGATAACTTAGATAAACAGCCCGAAGAGAAGATTGAGATAAGTTTAACCTCTAGCAAGGATAAGCTTCCGAAACAAATTGCATTAGCGCGTATTTGTAAGATGCAGAGAATTACAGATATAACCCGTATCAAATACCTAAACCCATATAAAGCGTTATTACAGTTTAATAGTGAGGAAGGCGCCGAAAAGTTGATGCAGTGCAAGTACCTTAGAGATGAAAACATTAAATGCCAAAAAACCTTTGAAGTGGGGATATCGTACGGTGTGATAAGAGACATTGAGCTTGAACTGAAAGAGGACGAAATTCTAGAAAATCTAACCAGTGCTGTTCCGATTATTGCTGTTAAGAGGCTTCAACGCTACAATGCAATGAATAAAAACTGGGAAGACAGCGAATCTATCAGGCTGGCGTTCAAGGGACCTATACTACCTATATATATTCACATTCACGGCACCCGGGTAAAGGTTACTTCGTACGTATTTCCTGTGTCACAATGTCATCAGTGTTGGAAGTTCGGTCACACCCAGAAGCTATGTCCATCTAGGAAGATAGTATGCCCAAAATGTGCAAACTATCACGAGAATTGTGACACGACTGACTTCAGATGCGTCAATTGTTCCGGTAGACACATGGCCTTAGAAAAAACGTGCCCCATGTTCGTCAAGGAAAAAAAGTTGAGAGAAATCATGGCAGAGCACAACTGCTCTTACAAAAAGGCACTTACCTTGTACACCCCATCGACCCCCACTAGGCCCTCTTTGCAACTAAATTCTCCGATCTGCTCCCAGCAACCTTCCCCACCACCGGTAGATTCCAGGAAGCGAGACAAAACGCCCGTACCTATTAACATTGACGCACCTAGAACCAGCTCTCCGACATATGCTCAAGTAGTCAAACAAAAAGCTGCGAAAAAAAGGAGTCGTTTATCAACCACCAGCGAATTAAGGAAGAAAGAAAAGCTTAGAAATACATTTACTGTGGAAGAATACGAAAGCCATGAAAGCAGGCCCAATTCTGGGGACGAGACGGGTGACGAAGGGGACCCCTTGTGTTCCTGGGGTGAACTGCTGAACAAACTGAGAGACATTATTTTTATGAAGAGACTTAGTTTTAAGGAAAAACTAAAATCGTGTGCAAAGATTAGTCTGGACTGGTTTTTAGCTCTTATAGGAAATTATTTAGCTGAGTGCTCACTTATTGAATCATTGTTCCATTATGGATAACACCATTCAATGTTTAAATGTTTTACAGTGGAATTGTCAAAGTGTCAAACCTAAATTAAGTGAATTTGAGCTCTTATTGTCTCAAGAGAAAATCCATATCTCTATACTTAGCGAGACTTGGCTTGACCCTGACAGTGATCTAAGGGTGAGTGGGTATAATATATTTAGGCAGGATAGGGATGACGGATACGGGGGTGTAGCTATTTTAACTCATTGGTCGATAAAAGTCCAGTTATGTCAATTCAGCCACAATAATTCGGGCATTCAGATTCTACAGTTAAAATTATTGAATTGTGCTAATGTTGAGAACGTTATTTCTATTTATTGCCCTTCCTCAGTCCGTACCTCCATAAATGATTGGAATTTAATTTTCTCTTCATTCTGTCAAAGATCATTGATCGCGGGAGACTTTAATGGGCATCATGGGAGTTGGTCGTACAAGACAGATCCTAGAGGATCCCAATTATTTGACTCGATAGTTGATAACAATCTAGTTACCCTGAACGATGGCTCGCCTACACGCATTAAACTGGTGAATGGCAGGCTGCAAAAATCCGCTCCTGATATTACTATAGCTTCTCCTGATATCGCCCTCAGTTTTTCCTGGAAGGTTACCAATGAGAACCTTGGCAGTGACCACCTTATTATTTTAACTAAAACCGAGATTCCTGTTTATTCTGACTTTACAAAAAGAAGAAATTATAAAATTGCGAAGTGGACAGAGTATACCAATTTTTTATGTGATGTTCTTCCCCGTTTACCAACAACGAACGATCTTCAATCCGACTACAATTGTTTTATTAACGCTGTTTCTGAGGCCGCAGACAAATTTATTCCTTATGTAAAAATATGTCGGAATCCTCAAAGATTACAAAAATTTAAACCTAAAAAATATTGGAATCCTGAAATTTCTAAAGCAGTAGCAGAGAGAAGGTTAGCTTTGGCTCACTTCAGGAGAAATCCTACACCAGAAAATTTAGGTATTCTACAGAGTAAAATTTCTTCTGCCCAAAAATGCATCAGAGCAGCAAAAAGGAAGTCATGGAGGGATTTTTGCAGCAAGATAGACGAAACATCATCACCTTCAGAAGTATGGAGACAAATGAGGTGGTTCAAGGGATTTTCTCAGCCCAATGTATCTATCGAGCCCGGAAAAGCTAGTGACCTTTTACATGAACTGTCCCCGGATTATGCGTCGCCAGAAAAGCCTAAGTTTAGGTCTAGCAACAAACATTTAACGTCCCCAGTTTCGGTACAGGAACTTGAACGAGCAATAAAATCTAAAGACACTGCCCCTGGCGATGACAATATATCCTACTCAATGATTAAAAACCTTCCAAAATTCGGCAAACTATTATTAATAAAGTTATATAATAAGTTTTTACAGCGAGGCTTTGTTCCTAATCAATGGAGAATCACTAAAATAGTTCCTATACCGAAGCTGGGTTCGGTGAATGCTGTAAGACCAATAGCATTAATGTCGTGCCCGTGCAAAATATTCCATACCATCCTAAAACACAGGGTTGAATGGTTCTTGGAAAAAAACAAATTTTTCTCCCAATACACAGTGGGGTTCAGAAGAGCTCAATCCAGTCTGGATTGTTTGACTCGCTTGGTGACTGGTATCCAATTGGGATTCTCTAAGGATCTAATAACGCTGGGGTGTTTTATAGATATAAGTAACGCCTATAATAACGTGGATGTGCCTGCTCTATTGAGAACCATGGACGAGCTAGGAGTTGATGCAGAGATAAGTAGCTATTTATGGGAATACCTGGAAGATAGAAGGCTAGTTATTGTGGCGGATAACGACGTCATTTGTAGATCAACTGGAAGGGGCCTGGCACAAGGGGACCCATTGTCTCCGTTATTATTTAATGCTGCCACTATCTCAATTTGCAAGACTATAAAGGACGTCTTTATCTCGCAATACGCTGATGATTTCTCTATTTCTCTCTTATGCAGCTCGATAGCAGATGGATCCAGGAGATTACAATTTATTCTAGAGTCATTTAATGCGCTAATAAGAGAAATCGGTCTGGATATTTCAGAAAAGAAAACCAAAATATGTATATTTAGGAAAGGTTTTAACAGGGACTCCGTCGTTGTCAGATTGAATAACTCACGCCTTCAGTTGGTGGACTCTGTGAGGTACTTAGGTCTGTGGCTTGACTCGGCGCTCAGATGGGGCAGACACATCAAAGAAATAAGTCAAAAGACACAGAAATTTTTAAATATTTTTAAAGTTTTTTCTGGTTCGGGCTGGGGAATGCATCCCAAGCATCTTCGCAGACTTTATATCTCCATCATAAGAAGTAGACTGGACTACGGGAGTTTTCTTTATGACACTAGTTCTAAAAGCCACTTATACAATTTGGACAAAATTCAAAATCAAGCCATGCGTGTCATTGGTGGCTTTATTAAAAGTACACCAGTTCACGTTATGGAGTCTGAATTATGTTTACACCCGCTACGCTTACGTCGCTTATATTTAGCAGGGAAATTTTGGTTAAAAAGCAGATCAATCACAAATAATGTTAACATTGAATTGGTGGCAGAACTCTCAGAATTAGTGAAGACACGAAATTATTGGAGAAGCAAAAAACAGCCACAATTAGTCGCAATTAATGACCTCTTTATGAACTACCCGATACATTCTACGTCTTTATTGGAGATGTTTACACTTGACACTTGGGTTCAGAATATTGATGTTACCAATACTATTCACTGTAATATAGAAGAGGAAGTAAAGTCAAAGAAAGTTAGGGGCACTGAGTATATGAGAAATAAGGCTATAGATCTACTTAACAACAAGTACTCAAATTTCTATAAGTTATTCACCGACGGCTCAAGGGAGGAATCAAACGCTGGTGCAGCTTTTTTTGACCCTCAGTTGAACAGTTCGTTAAAATTCCAGATTGTAGGTACAATTTCTATTATGTATGCCGAATTGTTTGCTTTGCTGGAGGCGCTCTCTTATGCTACAAGCATTGAGGCTCAAAATATTGTAATTTTGTCGGATTCAAGAAGCGCACTTCAGCACGTGGCACGGTGCACCTCGACCTTTCGAGGAGTACCGTTAGCTTACACTATTTTACAAACAATTAAGGACATAGAAGCTCAGGGCAAAATAATCAAGTTACAATGGGTTCCATCACACGTGGGCATCACGGGAAATGAAAAAGCGGACTCTTTGGCTAAGCAGGCGACTTCTGATGGGGTTCCCCACTCAGTACTTCCTTTTCATTCGGACTTACTTCCTTTATTAAAAAACGAAATTTTTAAATTATACAAAGAATATTTTGACGAAATATCTCTGCAAAAGGGAATATGGTATAGAACTATACAATGCGAACCGTTCCGTTATCCGTGGTTTGATGAGTGTAAAGTCGATAGAGGGACTCTAGTGACAGCGTTTAGGGTCCGATCCGGACACATTCCACTAAACAAGTTTGGATTCCTTATGCGCAAAACTGATTCACCTAACTGTTCAGAGTGCGGTATTGTAGAGGATGTCCACCATATCCTGATGGAGTGTGTACGGAATGAAGCCTATCGCTGTCAGATCTATAATAATCATATATTTAATGTTGTCGGTGGTTGTAACAGTGCCCTGTCTGAGCCTTGGTCAGGTGACGCCAGGTCACTTTACAAACTCACGCAAATAGGTTTAAGAGTTAGAAAATAAGAATGTGCTGTTGAAATTACGAGGACGACGTGGTCACCTCTAATAGTGTACCTAGACCTCTATAAAAATAAAGATTAAAAAAAAAATAAAAAATAAAAATTTACGTCGTTTATATAGGATTGCATAAGCAGCACGCACCAACAGGAATAAGACAAACGTGCATAAACTCGTTTATCTCATTCGACGCCCAATCGTACTCGACAAGCAAGAACAAGTATTATAGAACCAGCCGATTGATACAGGAATGTACAAATCGGATTATTTAACAAAAACTTGTTAAAACATGATTGCCCACGGTCTATTATATCGAACCGAGTTTGAGCTATATCTTAATTAATATTAGTTGATGTTCACAAGATGTAGTCGAGAGTCGAGAGCTCAGTCGGTATCTAAGAGTCTTCCTAGCTAGGTAGATGAAATTATAAATCGACCCCAAAGCCCTACACAACGCCCCCTTTTTTTTCTGGGTCTCTTACCGCCCCCCTTTAGGCCTGCAGCGCCCACAAGGGGGCGTTATCGCCCACGTTGGGAAAGACTGCTTTAGATATACGCTAGTCTCATTTGCATTGTGTTAATCTCATATCTGTGCTTTACTTTTTCATTCGAGTTTGTTGTAACTTCTAGCAGCATTAGCGCAACGTTAAAACGACGCTGTCAAATGTCAAAAAAAGTGACGAAATGACAACGCCAAAGCAAGCCTTTGCCCGATGCTCTTGCGCTATCAAAGAGAAGATTTTAACGTTATCAAAAGGAGTTGCGCGCGAGTTTGTCGCGGACCGTGCTAACTATGCTGTACTAAGAATTGTTGCGTTTTTGGAAGATGTATAAAGTTTACCATAATTGTGCACTGTGCTGTTATAAGTACATAAGGGTATCTTGATGCGCTGGCATTCTGTACAAGTATGAGAAGATTTCACATCACATCCGTGTCACATATCACAAATTAAAACATAATATTTGTCTCCTAGCAATAAAAAAGAAAGTGTTTTAATAACGCCATTAATTAACGCTAGCAGTAATTAATTCAACAAAATTGTAATTATATTTTCGATATCAAATATGGAAATCTAACTAAGCGGATGGAAAGCTGTCCTAAAGTTGTTTGAAAAAGGTGTGTCCACATCACTGACGCGAATATTAGTAGAATAGGCTACACTCGTTGCCGAAACATTGTAAAGATGGATGAATGGATATTTACTGCTACTTCATACAAAAACATTAGAAGTCTTTAAGGCGACTACAGCACCCGATAAAGGCAACACACAAAGGA
This sequence comes from Aproaerema taeniolella, assembly GCA_949987775.1. Lineage (NCBI taxonomy): Eukaryota > Metazoa > Arthropoda > Insecta > Lepidoptera > Gelechiidae > Aproaerema > Aproaerema taeniolella. The sequence goes on along the minus strand of OX465263.1, from coordinate 6,542,270 downwards.
ATAGTGCCATCTCCGTCTTTCAACAGGCCTGGGCCGGCAGTGCGGACAGTGTCGATACACGAAGTTTACGCACGCACACTTTCATAGTAAATATTATTATTTCCGTCGCTTGTAACTTTTTACCTATAAGACTTACAGAATAATCATGTATGCAAAAAATGTAGGCAATTTTGTCTTCTTTGAACCCTTCATAGACACTTTTGTGATTTAGTAAACAATTGAGAAGTTATTTAAAATATACCTAATTTTGGCACCTTTAATTCAATATGGCGGCTAACGCCTGGGTCCTCCAAGGTCGAGAACTTGGATTTTTATTAACCTGCCATACCTAAACAATATTGTGTCGAAACATTTTCTACGCCACCTTTTGCAATGCAAAACTACCTACAGACTGGGCTAGTCAAAAGTCAAAAAGTCAAAAGTCAAAAGTGTTTATTTCATTGAACATATAAAATGATACTTGAACACGTCAATATTATGAATTACATTAGCACTTTTGGCTTTGCGCCTATTCGCAAAGGTGCAGTCTTCCTCAGGAGAAGAATAGGCAAGAAACTCCGAGGGTCGCTCTTTTTAAGTCAATCATATAAATTTTCTTACTTTTAATTTTAATTGACTTAATATCTGAATAACTCTGGAGCTGAGCAATTTATTCCCATGGTTGCTTGTCTAACAGATAATCCGAAATTCTATAATAGCCCTTTTTACAAAGTTTTTGTTTAATTATCGTCTTAAATTTTTCTAAAGGTAGGTTTTGAATACACATGGGAATCTTATTGTAGAAGCGTATACATTGACCCATAAAAGAGTTTGTTACTTTGTAGAGACGGCTGTCTAGTATATCCAAGTTATGTTTGCTTCTAGTGTTTACATTGTGCCTATCACTATTTTTCTTAAACAATTGTTCATTTTTCTTTACATACAAAAGATTATTAAATATATACTGGGACGCAAATGTCAAAATATCTATTTCCTTAAATCTATTTCTAAGAGACATTCTAGGTCTCATTTGATAAATCGCGCGAACAGCCCTTTTCTGCAGGACAAATATCTTATTAATGTCGGCAGCATTACCCCACAGCAAAATGCCATATGACATAAGGCTGTGGAAGTAACTGAAATATACGGTTCTCGCGGTTTCTACGTCCGATAATTGACGGATTTTTTTAACCGCGTAAGCTGCTGAACTGAGTCTGTTCGCTAACTTATCAATATGAGGACCCCATTGAAGCTTTGCGTCAATAGTGATACCTAAGAATACAGTAGATTCTACAACTTCCAGTTTTTCATTTTTAACCTGTACATTGGTATTAAACTGTTTAACGTTAGGCAAGGTAAATTTAACACATTTGGTTTTTTTCTCGTTCAAGAGTAGGTTATTTGCAGTGAACCATTCAACTACCTTTGAGATCGCAATATTCACGTCGTCATAATTAGTGTCATATCTTCTTAATTAGTGTCATGTCATATCTTTTCAGTGACTTTGTGAGCTTTTTCTATCGAACCAAAAGTGCTGAATCATGATTTCAGCAAACTATTTATCTAGTTTATGTCCTGAATATTACCGTAGAATATTTTTCTTCGATTTAATGCAGTGCGTCATGCTTATCTACGCATCATAAAATCGTAATTTAGGTGCTGTAGTCGCCTTAAAGTTCGAGTAAATAGGCATATTCTGGGTGAGCCAGCTACATCCTCGACCACATCTTTGTCCCTGAGCTAGATTGTGGTCAAGAACAAACTCACAATCTATAAAATAGAATAAAAATTATGAAACATAGCCTGCACAATTTTTACGAATTCTTCCAGGAACGAAGTCCCAGGCAGAAAGCTAGATCTGTACAAACAAGAGATTTTATGAGTCTTATCAAACAGATTAAAATACCCTTCTGTCTCATGGAACAGACCCTTACAAATACCCACTTCTGTCTATTCTGTCTCATGGAACAGATTAAAATACCCTTCGTGTGTCAAAAGGAGGTCCGTGTCCTTCGGTGGGGATGTATACCTACGGGCTGGTAAGGGACCAGATTTTTTTTTTCTGGTCTTTTTTCATCGCTTTTCAACCAGTATATGAAACTGCACACCAAGAGAAAATTATCGATTTCCCATGTGAATAGCTTATTTAATATTAAACGTAGTTCCTTTTAACTTCCAGTTACATTAATATTAAATAAAATTCGTGCTTCTGCTGCACAAAACCATTTAGAAATCGGTTTAATTCGTTATGAACAAGTCTTTACACTCGAAAACAGTTAAAATATTAAAAACTCGGTACTTATCAGTAGAAAGACGGATGCATCTATTTATTGCAGTAAAACTTTATTTTTATGTGTACAAATTGCTATCTCTTGTTGTCGAAAGCCGGTCGTTTCTTGAGCTCATAAAATCAAGAGTATTTTAACCTAAAAGGTTTTTAAGTGTAGGCATTGGTCGCGTGTTCTGCAGCATGTATGTTGAGGTGAAAAAAATTCGTGAAAAATCACTCCTATTACAATCACAAAAAGTGTGTGAGATTACTTGAGGGTAAGCTGACTGTAAAATTAGTTTTTACTAATTAAAAGGCAGTATGAGTTCCCATCTCCTTTCGCTATAAAAGTTGATCAAATCCGACGATGTAATGTGGTGTAAGTGACTCTTATGCTGTATCTGAAATACATTTTTATTTTATTTAGTATTTTTAAAACGCTTACGCGCGTGAGGGATATTCACAAATAAATTTTAGGCAAAGAAAAATATCGGCGCGATGGGTCTTGAACCCACGACCACCAGGATTAGATCACCTGGGGTCGTGTGTTATACACACACGGCAAATTTAGCGGAACAACTTATGTTTTTCATACAATTAAGTCAACTTTAGAGTTTATAAATTGAGATTTTTAATTGATGCTGTTGTTAAAATTTTACGCTTAGTTTAGGCCAAAATGTTTGTCTGTTAAAATCAAATATAAAACATACAAGAAGTTTTCAAGAATGTGCCGCATGGCCAAAAGATAACAATGCAAATACCTCTTCGTACAACTTCGTATGAGAAGTTTAAGAGATTTTTTTTCTATTGACTACATGAGAGATTTTAGGCTTTTGTCAGTTTTTGTAAAAAAAAACAGAGAAGACCATTTTAAAATTATTTGCATAAAAAGAGTGCAGTTATGCACGTAAAACGTATATTTTTAGAACTCCCAAGCTAAGTCGATTGTATGAAAAAACAGAAGTTGTTCCGCTAAATGTGCCGGTGTGTGTATTTGCGCCGAACATTTGTCTTACGAACATTGTCATTTGTCGAACATTTTTGAATCAGCAGTACCAGCGCGTCATTCATCCAATACACTCATGCCTATAATCCCTTTTAGGGTAGGCAGAACGTCATGTAGTTCTAGAACCCCTTGACGCCATTTTTGACATTCATTCTAAGGGTGGATGGAACATGAGAATAGTGATGAGAGGTTGTCAATCTTTCTGCCCCACGATACAGCAAAACCCTCGCGTCCCCACTTACTGGCTTCTACAGTATTCCTGGGAAGAGTTGGCAGCTGGCTCATTCTAAGTTTTTCTTTGACTCCCTGAACATAATCCTCGGTTCACAACTTCTGAAGTTATTCACCCCAATTTTAAGTCTAGATGGTGGTCGATTTACCGCGGCTTCCTCAATCTACTCACTGATACTCCGACAGCCTGCCCCGATAGCAAAGGAAGTGGTTAATCAAAGTGAAT